>CM042137.1:32624546-32657046 GCA_023376005.1 Doryteuthis pealeii
TACTCTATCAGGAACGCAGACCTTCTTGTGCTACTAATACTGTTACGACTGCTAACATGAATGGCAATCAATATGACAGTATTGAAGACTTTTAAGAGAATGACCTCTGTGTAAAAAGAAAATGGACGTTTGTAACTGTCCTCGTTTGTATGTGGCAATATTTTATATCGTGTAAAAAAAATATTCAGATAATTTATAATGATTGATTTTGTTTGTGCAACTGAAGTTTGAGTATGAGCCAATCGATTTAAGAACGATGTTTTTTTTTTTGTTGTTTTTTAAAAAAAAAAACTGCTTAGATATAATCATATAGATGAAATATATTCGTCAACCTTCAGAGCACGAGAACCTAAGATTTAATCTGACCTATCTTGTAAACCAAAAAGTAGTGATATCACTACGTCAGGTAAGATGGCAGTGTATAAGCAATTTAAAAGTAGCCGGAGAGGCCTATTGTCGGTATCAGCCGGGATGCGAGAGAGCCTATCCCCTTTCGCTTTTAAAGCAAGCGAAAAGGAGATAGGCTCCCACGGAGATTGTTTCTGCGTCTAAGGTGGAGCGTCACACCTAGCATCAGCTCCCTACTTTGCCGCATAGATCCAGATATATGTTAAAATATCTAAGCGTTTTTGCCCAAACATACACACCGCTAAAAGAAGAAGGTATTTACCGAACCCGTTTGCCACAAGTAGGATGTAACACAAAATCGCAAGTATGGGGCATCCAGCGAGAAACGAGCTCACTGTTCAATAATCAATGCATATACAAAACTAGTTAACTATTACACGGTGTTAGGAAGGCCAATTTACCCAACGTGTTTGCCACGGGTAGGATGGGACACAAGGTCGTAAGTATGGGGCGTCCAGTGAGGGTCGAAATAGCTATTCAGCCGTAATAGATCTGTAAAACTAGCTTGCTAACCATTACACCACGATGGAAGGCTCAATTATCCGACCTGATCGCCATGGATAGAATGGGACAAGGTCGCAAGCATGGGGCGTCCAGCGAGGATCGAAATAGCTATTCAGCAGTAATGTATATGTAAGATTAGCTTGCTAACCAGTACACCGCGAAGGTATCCCCAATTAACTACAAAGTCGCAAGTATGGGGAAACCAGCGAGGATGGAACTCGCTATTCTGCAGTAATGCATCTGAGAGACTAGCTTGTTAACCATTACACTACGATGGAACGCCCACTATTGAAAGAAGGATTATAAGGAAGTAGGTGTTCCATCAAAGCGCACATATAAACAACGCTCATATCACTGTCATTCTAGTCGCCAGTGATATCCTTATTCTGAAAGATATATTATATATAATATACATTATTTCTTTAGGTGGATGTGTGCAGCCGTCCATATGTTTGTTCGTGTCTGTGTTTACAAGGGTAAGACTCACAGGACTCGCCCGTATTGGAATTTTGATTCCAAATTTAAATTGTCTGTATTGAAATAAATAATCGATTAGAATGTAAGTATTTTTCCTTACCTCCCATCAAGTTCTTTTTACCGTGGGGAGTCACGCACAAACCGAAGATCATATAGTGGCCAGTGCAAAAAGTGGGTGAATCCCTTCGGCATTCCCCCTTTTGGGGCGCCTCAGGCACCGGGCAATAATTACCTATTAATTAATTACCTATTATATGTAATATAATTAATTATATACCTATTAATTGCCTATCATATATTGTACAATGCTTACAATGTATATATATATTTACAGATCCCTTCGCACGAGCAGGATGCGACACAAGGTCAATTTCTTAAGCGGAGTTCAACAGGTTTGAATTCAGAGTTTTCCTTCTCCTAGACTGGTTACCTAGCCATGGTTAAAGAACCCAGTCTGCCCTGCTATTTACCCATAGCTGGAGGGAGAGTAGGATTCATACCTTTCCTAAGGGTATTAGCGCTAAGTGAAATGCAATTACCACGTCCAGGATTTGAACTCGGGGCGACGAGTCCATTTCCTATGACTTTAACCATTACACCACGCGCTTACAATGTATATAAGATCAGACATCATAATCTAAGGCTTCACACAATCATATGCTTATGATTTGCTGGTGCTCATGCCTTCTTCAATTTTAGGGCGTCCTATCGTGGTGTAATGGTTAGCAAGCTAATCTCGTAGATCCATTACTATGGAAAAAGTAAGTTCAATCCACGCTGGATGTCCCGTGCTTGTGACCTTGTGTTGGGTAAATACCTACATTCTCTGTCTTTAGATGTCTAAGTGGTAAAGTCGGCAGAGAGGCTTATTTTCGGTATCAGCCTGACAACGAGGGAGTCTATCTACCCACACCTACAACTCCCTCACTTTACCGCACAGATCCAAGCTGTGCTACTCATTCGCTAAGTTGGCGAGAACCGGTATCGAACCCGGAACCTTGTGGTTCCTAGTAGGATGCTCTATCGACTGAGCTAAACCGACTCATATTATTATTGCCCCGAAAGTTTATTTCAGTTTCAAAACCTGAAGACATTCTGTTATTTTCACAAAATCCCCCCATGCAAAATATAGATAACTAGAAAGGACTACTCGGCGTGGCTCGGGTGATAGGAATAATATCACGTACAAAATGTATAGTAAGAAATGCGTTCTATATCACATTTCCTGCACCTCAATTCATTTCATTTAGCTCAGTTGATAGAGCATCCACCGAGGAAACAAAAGGTTCCGAGCTCGATACCGGTACTCGCCAACTCAGCGAATGAGCTTGGATCTGTGCAGAAAGTGGAAAGTTGAGGGTAGGTGTGGCGCCCCACGTCAGACGCCGAAAGCAATCCTCCTGTTTTAGCGCTTGCGAAAAGGGGATAGATTCCCTCAACGTCCGGCTGATGTCGACAATACAGCACTCCATATTATACACATAATATCTGACACTTTGGGGTCACTCGATGTTATAAAGTTGCAAAATAGGTAATTTCTGGCAAAATAGAGAGAGATAGACTTTAATATTAAGTAATCTGATCTGTAAGATAAGGTGGGGAGTGTGGCGCTCCACCTCAGCAAAAAAATCTCCCTGGTTTAGTAATAGCGAAAAGGGGACAGACCGCTTCGCTGTACGACTAATACCGACAATAGACCTCTACGCCGACTTTAATTACCATTTTTAGTAAAATCTATATCGAAATATAGTTTCGTCCTGCTAGTCAGTGAACAAAATGCAAATGAGAAGACGGTTAATTATTTTGCGCTAATTCTCGGTGAGAATACAATATATGCCTTACCATTGAACATTAATGGGTATGTCCCAATCCTTATAAATACGGGGGTATTATGCTGACTGAGTAGTCTTATACCACTAGCAATAGTTTACCTTCTTCACGCCGCTGGCGAGTATTGTATTTTGTCAATGTTATAAAGATTCCATTTAATTTCCAACCTCTGTTTGGTTATTTCTCATTTAGTAATCTTTATTAGGTTACAACAGAATACACACATAATGCTCGCGTCATAAACAAGTGCGTTTGCGTTTTCTGCTCTTACTTTCTTATTTTCATCCACCCTCTATCTCACTGACACAAATACACATGACAATTGTTACATCTTGTTCAGATGAAAGCTGTATTTCTAATCTCAGCATCGTTTGCAATTTCTTCAGTCATACTGCAACGTCTATATCCTCAGAGATGACTCTTGAGACCGTCATACGGCTTTATTAGGTATCATGCATACATGGCAGATGAATGCTGTTGCTCTAACTGGACTGATTGGATCAGGATTTTCAATAGATTTCTTGTGAACCACTAAGTTCTTTCTCATGGGTGTTGGTTGTTTTGTTTTACGTTATATTAACTCTTTTTAGGTCATTTAATGCCGAATCAAGTTATTTTGATTAGCAAATGAGTCAGATTGCTTACAGTACCTGCTGTTGCTTAAGTGTTCACCCAACCAAGTATTGAACAAATTCGTCACTGCTGTGCATTCTCAGTCAAAATCCTGTTTTGCAGACATTGTTACAAACAAGTATTATCAAGAGAATGTGGATATGGATTGGTGTCGTTGGCTTATTGCTGATTGTTAATATGAACCTCTTTTTGATAACCTGCATTTGATAACAACACACAGAACATTTCCAAGACAACATATTAATAAGCAAGTATGGCTGAGTGCCTCTTCGAAGACAATATTTGATTCTAAGAACGGCTGAAGCGCTAAAACTCAGGGATATTGCACCCTTACCTAATGGAGAGCCTCCGTTATTGCACCATTATCTAACGGAGAGACCCCGTTATTGCAACTTTACCTAAAGGAGAACCTCCGTTATTGCACCCTTACCTAATGGAAAGTCCCCGTTATTGCAACTTTACCTAACGGAAAGCCTTCGTTATTGCAACCTTATTTAATGGAGAACCTCCGTTATTGCACCCTTATCTAACGGAGAACCCCGTTATTGCAACTTTACCAAAGGAAAGCCTTCGTTATTGCATCCTTACCTAATAAAGAGTCTCTGTTATTGCACCCTTACCTAATGAAGAGTCCCCGTTATTGCAACTTTACCTAAAGGAGAACCCCCGCTATTGTACCCTTACCTAAAGGAGAGCCTCCGTTATAACACCCTTACATAAAGGAGAGCTCCCTTTATTGCAACCTTACCTAATAGACTGCACCTTTGTCTAAGGAGCCTCCACACTATTCGAGAGAGTCAGTTCTTACTAGCCCTGCACATTTATGTGTAATTACCCGAGTATAAATCCTGGACGAGACTCTGCATTTTACACAGCCCTTATACTTGTGGTATGAATCCAACTATTCTCCCTCCATCTATGGGTAAATAGTAGGCTAAACTGGGCTCTTTTACCTTGGTTATGCAACAAATCTAGGAGAAGGAGAACTCTGAATTCAAACCTGCTGAACTTCGCTTAAGCAATGGACCTTATGTCCTGCTCGTGCGGGCATATATTGGTAGATATATACACTATTCAGCTTTCACCATGCGTATGTTGCACGGTATGATATTTAGTACTTTTTAAAATTTTATTTTATTTCTATTCTTCTTCCTTTTTTTTAACAACTCATCAATAATCCTCTTGTTTATATGTCACAGTCTTACGTGACAAAGTCTCATGTCATTGTTGTTCCGGAAATATTTAATCAAATATTCTGATTTGCCATTGTAACAACGATCTTCCGAAGACAGCGATAATCGTATGAAATTACTAATTACTGGCAAATGAAAGAAATAATGTTATTATCAACAACTGGATTAGATGAACATAAAAGTCTACACATTTTTTTCTATTAGATTTATTCGTACGAGGAAACACAAATTTCCTGTATCAATAACAGAAATAGTAACTCGATTCGTGTACGGCAATCATTCTTTAATGTACAACTGTTTCTATTCATAATAACTCGTTATAAAAAATAATTAAAAAGAAGGATAAGGAATGTTTTTGTATTAATGTGTTCTGAGATTGTTTAATGTGTTCTGAGATGATGTGTTAATGTGTTCTGAGATTTTCATGTACGGCAATCATTCTTTAATGTACAACTGTTTCTTTTCATAATAACACGTTATAAAAAATAATTAAAAAGAAGGATAAGGAATGTTTTTGTGTTAATGTGTTCTGAGATGTGTTAATGTGTTCTGAGATGTATTAATGTGTTAATGTGTTCTGAGATTCTGCAGAATTCATACAAATTCTACAGAATCTCAGAACACATTAACAAAAGTTTGGCAGCAAAAATTTAGATGCGTAATAATCATCATCCCCAATTCGTGCTAACAGCACACATTCCCTTGACTCTTTTTCGCCATCCCTCACTATCGGTCATTGATCCTTGCAGGTTCTCAACTCAGCATCCAGTGTCCGCACAGAGCTGATGAATGTAAGTTTTTGCTGGTTGGCCAACACTGATGTGCCCATTTCTATGATAAGGAAATATTTTATGCTTATATAAACTAGCGGGACCTGTGGATATAACACAGTATGATGGTTTGACTATTACAACTTTTGATATGTTTACTTAAGAGCTATTGCTTTAGTTCAATATGTAAAAAGTGTAATAAACTCTGGCGAAATTATTTCTTTCTTTTTGTCTTTTTTTATTCTTTTCTCCCTTATTTCTTTTTCTTTCTTTCTTTTCTGCTTATTCTATTTTATTGAAACAGAAAACAAGTACCATCGCTTCCTATCTCTCATATTTCTTTCTTTCTTTCTTTCTTTGGCTTGTAGCGCGTTCTTTTTCTTCAATATTTCAGAAACGGGTTTTCTTTGTATGTCAAATAATAAGTTAGAAAAAGTAGTGACTTAGAAAGAATAAAAAATCAAAGAATAGAAAACAAACAAACTATATGTTATCAAAAAAAAAAAAAAAATCAACGACTTTATTATAGCAGGATATTTCTTTTATCAAAGCATAGCATCAATATATCAATATGCTAGTACCCACATACGTGTGTCACGCCCTGTCACCACCTCAGATAAATAATAGACCATTCCATTTAGATTCATCAGATATGATGCACGTGTTCAAATGTTATGTCCTGTCATCACCTCAGATAAATAATGGACCATTCCATTTAGGTTCATCAGATATGAATACACGTATTCAAATGTTATGATCTGTCATCACCTCAGATAAATAATGGACTATATCGTTGTAATTGAGAGGAAAGAAAGCGAAGAAAGCAAAGAAATAAGGAAGGAAAGAAAGAAAGAAAGAAAGGTGAGAGATAGTAGAAAAAGTAGAAAAGAAAGAAAGAAAAAGAAAGAAAAAATAAGAGAAAAAGAAAGAAATAATTTTTTCAGAGATTATTACTCTTTTTACATATTGAACTATATGGCAATAGCTCTTAAGTAAACATATTAACAGAGTTGTGATAGTCAAAATATCATACCGTGGTATATCCACGGTTCCCGCTTGTAAATAATTAATCAGAATAAAATTATTATCCCATCTAAAGATTAAAAAAATTGAAATTAAAAAAGATCTTCATTAAAAAATAATTTAAAGTTTTGAAAGTTCAGTGATGGTTGATTAAGACTAATTACAGTTTAATGAAGAAAAAAAAATTGCTCAAGCGAAATAAACGGATATTGGCAAAAAAAAAGAAAAAAAAAAGAAAAGATAAGTAAAAATAAAATAAAATAAAACACCATCTCCTGAAAAAAAAAGAAAAATTTTCTCTTTACTAACACCATTTTACACCCCCCGCACTGATTTAAGTATCCGGGATAATTATCATTAGCCGACAACAGTTATTTTATGTCCAACCAGATGTTTTTAAAAAGAAATTTCATTCTATTAATAATGGAGATTCGGTCTCTATTCGTCTGTAACAAAAAAAAAAAAAAAACAAAAAAAAAACTACGTCACTGTTTACGTCACAATTACCTTAGTCGTCAATACATAGAATAAATAACAATTAATATTAATAAAATCAATAAAACTTAACCCTTCTAATTCAGCGTTTGAATCCTTTCCACTGTAATGAATAAACTATATATTATTCAAATAAACAAACTATATAAACTGTGAAATAAGCTAAAAAAATTGTATTACTTTAAATGGAAAAAATTATTTGAGAAATTTGTAATCAATTTTTAAAATATTTTTTTTTACTCTCGCTCCTTTTTTTTCAGTATTTTATTTGTTTCCCCCTTAAATAAATTTGATGATTTTACTTACTTATGATAAAAACACTCTGACATTGATTTTTTAATTCCACCACACTCAGACAATATCTTTCAAAAATAAATCTTTACACCGCCTGGAGGGTGTTTTTTTGCTAGTAAGATTAATCAAGAGACTGATTAAAAATGTTTTTTAGAAACTCTTCTTAAAAATATCGTTTGTAAAAATAAACTCTTTTAAAAATCTAATAAGTAGTTTGTTTTGGGGAAGTCTTAAAAATCGTTGTGTGTCTTAGAAGCTAGTTGGTATTTTCGTAAGTCGTTCGTCAAGGATGTGACACAAGGTCGCACAAATAGAAATCTACAACAATGTATCTCATATGTTATATCAGTGAAATGAATGAATGGGGATATACAGGCAAAGACAGAAGGAAAGACAGGGACATAAAATGACGGATAATGTTTATTATCAACTACCATGGAATTTCCATTGGTGCAGCTCGTAATAATAATAAACAGAAGGAGAGAGTGAAAGAAAGGGAAGAGATGAAAGGAAGAAATCAAGTAGCAGCATCAGAACTTCAACAAATCGTGGACGCTTACATGAAGAGAGTCAGAAATTGTTAAATACAAATAGAAATCTACAATAATTTATCTCAGATATCATTTCAGTGAAATAAACAGATGAGGAGATACAGGCAAAGGTAGTAGGAAGGGAGAGGCATAAGATGACGGATTATCTTTATTATCAACTACCATGGAATTTCTATGGGTCCAAGTAGTCTTAATGAATGCCATAAATGATTGAATTATAAAATAATGATGTATTTTTCTTTTAATAAAAAAAAATGCTTTAAGAAGTTTTATATTCATGGAAATTAATTAAAATTTGGCTATGAAAAATCCCTTTAGATTCTCCTTGTGCTACAAAAACGATATTTTTAAGATACCAAAAGAATCCGAGGATGTTTTCCATCTATAAAATATTGTTCTTTCTGGAACACGTTTGAGTTCCCGTTCACCTCTTCTAGTTATGACAATGTTATGAAAATAAAATTATACTATTCCTGTTGATATATGTTTGTATATTCCTCTTTTTATTTTTACTACATCCACTTTGAAATACATAATTGAAAGTTCCTAATGAAATAAAAAGTTCTTGTCTGTGCCTTCAATATTTTCTTTTGTTAAGTCATCCGTCATTTAAGCATTAAACAAAAATGGGTGAACAAGTGAAGGATTCTCAACTCCAAAATCATCACTCGTTCTCTTTAGGATAGATTGTCATTCAATGATTTATTCGGGATACTATTCTTATTCTTAATATCTAGGTATTTATCCAACCTGTTCGACACAGGTGGGATGTGGGGCAAGGTCACAAAAATGGGATATCCAGCGAGGATCGCACTCTCTATTCTGTAGTAACGGATCTGCGATACTAGCTTGCTAACCATTACACCACGATGGGACGCCCTTTATTTGTCCCACCCGTATACCACAGGAAGAATGTGACACATGGTCGAAAGTATGGGGCATTCAGCGAGGATCGAACTCGCTATTCAATAGTAATGGGTATGCGAGAGTATTTTGCTAAAGCTAGTATAAATCGTTGTGAGTCTTTTGGCCTAAACGTGTTCTATGCAAATCTTATTATAATGTAGATTCGGAGTCTGCCTGTCTGTAATCGAAAATACATCACTGCTTACGTACAATACCCTCAGGAATTGCGTAATCTATCAATGAGTATTGAATTCATAGTCAAAACCTTTACATAGAATAAATATTATTTATTAACGATCTCTCTATGAAAATCTGAGTTAGATTTTCCTCAAAACAGCCCATGTTATTAGTTCATTTAAAATCCTGCAACGTGTCTTATATATGACTAAGAAATCGAGGTTTACATACTATAGGGTGTGGTTAATTTGCATACGGGTTTTAACAAAACTGGGTTTGATAAATAATTACTTGGGGCTATTGATCTCTAATATTGTTTTATTTTCCAACGTATTAAAATCAATCCTATGATTTTTTTATATAGAACTCAATTAGAATACAATTGGAATAAGCGTATTCTCTTATATGAGTTTTTATTTAACCTCTTTAGTCTTTCTAATTCAATATATTTCATTAATTAAAACTTGAATACTCACGTCCAGAGGGCGCATATTCTTGCTAGTTCTTATAACACATTGTTTAGCAAAATGTAAAAAATTCAAGAAATTAAGGTAAGTTGGTGAAAACATATTCATAATTCATTTTCACCTGCTTAGGCCTCCTCTGTGTAAATATTTACCCAACCCGTTCGCCACGGGTTGGATGTGATACATGATCACAAGTATGGGGCATGCCAACGAGGAACGAACTTGCTATTTTCAGTAAGTAATGCATCTGCGAAACAAGCTTGCTAACCATTACACGTCAAGCCCTAGCACCTATATGATTGCCCCAACCCTATTGCCCTTATGGCAAGCCCCACCCCTTTTTATCATATGAGTGCTAGAAGGCGGTGACTGAGGGTCTACATGTCCTGGGAATGACATTAAACTCTATCTGATGGTGAGGTTCCAGTTTTGGAGTTTGGGAATGTGGAGCACCCTTAATCATCATTGGTCCCTGGTCCACTCTGACCCGGAGTGGTAGTACCTGTTAGGGTACCGTCTATGGGTTAAATAGAAAAACATGAGTTTATAAACAAAATTGTATTATGCATTAAGAATGAATTTATTTCACAACTTTGTCGGCATTAAATAACCCACTGAGGTTGATATGCCGTAAAACAAACCAAACCAAAACCAAAACCATGAATTTACTGCATTCACTCTTAGCTTAGTCGGTAGAGCATTCGCTAGGATACACAATGTTCCGGGTTCGATGCCGGCCCACGCCATGTCGGCGCATGCGTAGCACAGATTGAGGTAATAAAATTTGTGCGATGAAACATATGGGAGCTGACGTTAGGTCTGGCGCTCCACCACATCAAAAACAATCTCCTTGGTCGAAAAGGGGATAGACTTCCTCGCTGTTCGGTTGATACTGACAATAGGCCACTCCGATGACATTACTTACTTCTACATATGTATGTAAATTTCCCCCTCTATTTTTCTTTCTCTCTCTTTCTCTCCCTACATGGATTATATTTACAGTTGTTAGGTTATTCTAATGCGGTATTTGTTGTGTAAACGAAGGGGATAGACTCCCCGCTGTTCGACTGATACGACAACAGGCCACTCTGCGACTTTACTTTTACATATGTAGCCCCCCATCGCTCTCTATCCTATTTCTCTCTCCCCTACTCCTGTCGCTCTCTACATAGGTAATATGTGCGTTATTAGGTTATTTAGGCTGGATTTTATACTGATATTTCTTGCGCTAGTAAAGGGGATAGACTCCCCCGCTGTTCGACTGATACCGACAATAGCCTCTACGACTTTACTTACATATGTATGTAATTTCTCCCCCCTCTTCATATCTCTCTCTCACTCTTTTCTTTCTCTTTCTTCTTACATCGATGACACGTGTAGTATTAGGTTTTTATACTGATATTTCTTGTTAGTATAGGGGTATAGACTCCCCCGCTGTTCGACTGATACCAACAATAGCGTACTTTAACATACATATGTATATAAATTTCTATTCTCTCTCTCTCTCTCTCTCTCTCTCTATTCTTCTCTTTCTTCTTAATCTGAGTTATTAGGTTATTCTAATGGTGGTATTTTATACTGATATTTCTTGCGCTAGTGTAAAGGGTATAGACTCCCCCGCTGTTCGACTGATACCGACAATAGGCCACTATACCGATTTTACTTACATATATGTATTTTTCTCTCCCTCTTCATATCTCTCTTTCTCTTATCTCTCTCTCTCTCTCTCTCTCTCATTCGTTCTCTTTCTTCTTACATCGATGACACGTGTAGTTATTAGGTTATTTTATACTGATATTTCTTGCGCTAGTGTAAAGGGGATAGACTCCCCCGATGTTCGACTGATACCGACAATAGGCCGCTTCGCCGACTTAACTTTTACACATGTATGTAAATTTCTCCCTCCCCATCTCTCTCTCACAATTTCTCTCTCCCCTCTCTCCTACTATTTCTCCCTCCCCATCCCTCTCTCACTATTTATCTCCCCCTCTCTCTCTCCCTCTTTCTCACTATTTATCTCCCCCTATCTCTCCCCCTCTCTCTATTTCTCTCCGTACATGAATAATATGTACAGTTATTAGGTTATTCTAATGCTGCCATTTTATACAGATATTTCTAGCGATTTCATCTCGAGATACAGCGCTTTATGAGCTGACACTTTCAGTACATTCGTTTCTTGAATTAACAATGTAGTTAATTTCTATTTTTGGCTTCCATCTTTACAGATTTGTTTTACTGCTTTTATTGGTTGCTGTCATTCTCCAGCACTTTTGCAGTTTCTAGCAGTCATTATTAGGTTTTCCTTATGCAGTAATTGAATTTTCCCCGTGTATTTACCTTCCAGCAAGAATGTTTCCACGCAGTTGTATAAGGAGTCATGATTATAATGAAAGCAGTTATTATATATTTATATTATATATATATATATATATATATATATATATATATTATATATATATATATATATTTTTTTACATATGCAAATTAAGATAACAAGACAAGGAAATGTTTCAGAAAAAATTAGTTTGGACATACATGTTAAATTAAAAACAAGTATCAAGTTTGCAAAAGCATTTTTCTTTCTTTTATTTTTTTTACGACTAGCATCATACAGATATCTTTCAATTAAAACCAGAAAGAAAACTTCAAAGTAAATATTTAAATTTTGCAACACGTTTTAAAAAAAGTGATATCCAAACTTTTTTTAAACATTTCGCTAATTGTGATTTGTGATGCTCAAGAGACAGGAGGAGCTCTCAAAGTAGTTTTGACTAACGAAAAGAGAGCCCGTTTGATTTGAATTCATAGTTTTCCTTCTCCTAGACTGGTTGCCATATCAAGGTTAAAGAGCCCAATATATCCTACTATTTACCCATAGCTGTTTCAAAAGACACAAACAAGCAAGAGAATGATGGTTCTCAAATGGTTTATTTATCTAACCAACAAATTAACTTAATATTTAATAGATAGATGGATAGATAGATGGATAGATGATGATAGATAGACAGAAAAAGTAGGTGGAGCTCTCAAAGTTGTTTTGACTAACAAGAAGAAATCCCGTTTGATCTGAATTCATAGTTTTCCTTCTCCTAGACCGGTTGCCATATCAAGGTTAAAGAGCCCAGTCTGTCCTACTATTTACCCATAGCTGTTTTCAAGGGACACAAACAAGCAAGAGAATGATGGTTCTCAATTTGTTTATTTATCTAACCAACAAATTAACTTAATATTTAATAGATAGATAGATAGATATATAGATAGAAAGAAAAAGTAGGAGGGGCTTTCAAAGTGGTTTTGACTAACAAGAAGAAATCCCGTTTGGTTTGAATTCATAGTTTTCCTTCTCCTAGACCGGTTGCCAAGGTTAAAGATCCCAGTCTGTCCTAATATTTACCCACAGCTGGATGGAGAATAGTCGGATTCGTACCTTTGCTCTACCAAGGGTATTAGCGTTGTATGAAATGCAGACAGCCGCTTTCAGGATTTAACTCGTCTCACCGTTAATTTCCTACGACAGTAATCGTTACACAACCGCGCCCCACGCGTCTAATTCTTTGAGACAAATATTTGCAGGAAAGTGAATGGGGCAAATTTTAGCCGACCACGTGGTGATCTAAGAGATTTTTCGAAACTGCAGAAATAGAGGAATATGTGGTTGCGAAGTGTGCCTGAAATACGTCATGATTATCTGAGACGGGACCACGCATTTTCTTTTGCACTGACCATTGCACGAGTTTTGGTTTGTACGTGGCTCTCCACTAAAAGAAAAGACCTTGTCTTAGTCAAGCCTGGTGGGAAGTCAAGAAAATATATACTTCATGCCTGTTAGATTCGTTTTTGTTTTACGGCATATCAACCCTTTCTGGGACATTTAATGCCGAATCAAGTCATTTTGATATTAGATTTCATTTCTATATATAAAGGAGTCATGTCTATTTTAGTATGTACGTGTCGACTTATAACTCAGAAAAAAGATGTCATTGTGAATTAAAATCGCGCTCACACTAAAATATGTATATAATAAGGAAAAGTACGAAATTTAACTGCAGTTGTGTAAATGGCCATCCATCTAAGTATTGAACTTAACTTCTGTGATCAACGTGGTTTGATGGTCAACTTCATTCGATCAGATCTTTATATCTCAATTCTATTCATGTACAATGATGTTTTAATGTGAGAGGGCGAAGTGTGTGTGTGTGTGTGTGTGTGTGTGTAAGAGAGAGAGAGAGAGAGAGAGAGAGAGAGAGAGAGAAGAGAGAGGAGAGAGAGGGTGGAAAGGGCGGATTCAGTGAAGGAAAGAGAGGGAAAGGGCGAGTCAGTGAAGTAATGAGAGAGAGAGAGAGAGAGAGAGAGAGAGAGAGAGAGAGAGAGAGATCATGAGAGACATAATACAGAGAAAAAGAGACAGAGGGGCGTATAGATATACAGAGAGAGAGAGAGAGAGAGAGAGAGAGAGAGAGAGAGAGGGGGTGGAAGGGCGGATTCAGTGAAGGAAAGAGAGGGAAAGGGCGGAGTCAGTGAAGTAGAGAGAGAGAGAGAGAGAGAGAGAGAGAGAGAGAGAGAGAGAGAGAGAGAAGATCATGAGAGACAGATACAGAGAAAAAGAGACAGACAGGGCGTATAGATATAGAGAGGAGAGAGAGAGAGAGAGAGAGAGAGAGAGAGAGAGAGAGAGGAGAGAGAGAGATGGAAAGCGGATTCAGTGAAGGAAAGAGAGAGAGAGAGAGAGAGAGAGAGAGAGAGAGAGAGAGAGAGAGAGAGAGAGATCATGAGAGACAGATCAGAGAAAAAGAGACAGACAGGGGCGTATAGATATACAGAGAGAGAGAGAGAGAGAGAGAGAGAGAGAGAGAAATCATGAGAGAATTACAGAGAAAAAGACCGACAGGGGCGTATAGATATACAGAGAGAGAGAGAGAGAGAGAGAGAGAGATCCAGAGGAATCCCGAAACTGATGTCACGCCCTCTGGGTAACTGCAATCTTACCATCTTTTCTTGGCATATATATCGTCACCACTGATGGCCCTTAGCAAAATAATACATATCAAGCCTCATCTAAAAAATGCTAAATTCTAAAAAGAGGGCTAGACCTTAGAACGAAGGTACTGTATCCTCGTTTTCAGTAAAAGCCTATACATTTCTCTTTCTGAATATGCAAATGATATAAACGGAAAGAAGGCCATAAAGGCCAAGGGATTAAATTATATCAACTGCCTAAATGACAATTTCTGTCTATTCGTGTATAACCAGTTGGCGCTTACACCAGTGATCCGAACCTGCAGAGACTTTACACACATATTGAAATAATATTCAGAAACAGGCGTAGCTAATTGGATTAATAAAACTCAATAATTGAACCCCTGGGGGACATCGTTACAATGGAGGAGGAAAGAGAAGGCGTATCAGTGAGAAAGCGGGAAGTAGGGTAATAGTAACGTTGAAATCAAGTCACAGCAAGAGAACACCGACTACGTCACGAACGATTAATCTAATTGTTTTCAAAAGATAAATTTACAATATAAAATAAAATAGTTAAACAGCTTATCATAAAAAATATAATAAAATAATAATGTTGTCGTTTAAAACAGAATCAAGTCATTTCTTTAATAGACAAAAGACTTAGGTTTCTTACAGTACTTGCTGTTGCTTCAGTGGCCACCCAATAAAGTATTGAACGTTAAGGCAGTAAGTTTGCTATTCTTAGGCAGGATTTATTGACTAACTTTGATGCTTATTATTTTGATTTTTCGGACTGTTGTTCTCATCTTTATTGTGAAATATACATACACAACGTTTCGATCGTTGTACACTTCGGCATTCTTCAGGTGTTCTTAAATTTATCCCACAAGGGCAGACGATAACCCCCTCCTTCCACACATGGTCAGCTACACCCAAATGTGGCAAGTCATCGGGCCTCGCACTCTGTCCCACAATCTAGCCCCCCCGGAGCTGATGTCCCGCACTTTGGGTAACTGCCTCGATGGATGGCATCGCCCAGTGCGTCCATCTCTTCTTGACATACATCGTCACCACTGATGATCTTATCAAAATAATATATATCAAGCCTCATCTAAAAAACACAGACAAATAAATTCGATAATTTTTTAGCTGAAACTTCCCCGGCTCATTCACTCTGGATGAAGAAAGCTGGATGGAAGAAGGACTGATGACTTAAACAGCTATTGATAGTTCTAAGTTCGCTAGTCAAAAATTAAAAAAACGCGTAAGCCAAATATTAAAAATAAAAGCATTTGTGACCATTTCAAGAAACCAACTGAAGTAATACCAGATTGAACAAAACGGACATTATTGTTTTGTTTTACGGTATATCAGCACCTTTCGGTTCATTTAATGCCGAATCAAGTCATTTTCATTACTGTACCTGCTGTTGCTAAAGTGACCACTCAACTAACTATTGAATAGGTTCAATGCTGCTTAAGTTCAGTGATCTGGCAAGAACCAGTGCTTTCAGCATGTAAGCCGGGCATAGTTGCAAATAAATATGTGAAAGTAAAGTGTTGCTAACGATGACCAAAAAACAAAGCCACTCCCAAATAGACCCCCACAACAAACAAAAACAACATACACAAAAAAATTATATTATATAAGCCAAGATGCAAAAGATACAGAAGAATAACAAATTAAAAACTACACACACTACTACACAAATGGCAATTTCTGTCAGTCTGTGTATGACCAGTTTGCGCCTACGCCAAGATCCAATCATAATGAAATTGTACATACATATTAAGCTAATATTCAGGATAAGTCGGTTTAAAAAATAAAAATGAAACCACAGGGACATCTTTAAAATGAAGGAGGAAGAGAGGCGAGTTAGGGAGAGTGTAGAGGAGTAGTAGTAAATTGATCCGCCATAAACACACTTTTAAAAATCCAGTATGGGCACTCAGGTTCGTTAGCATTTTTAGGTTCACTCTGAGAACTAGGAAAAATGTACCTATTACCGGGTACTTCAGCTAGTATGAAATAAAGATTAATTCACGATTAAACGGGAAATAGAAGGAAAGTAATATTTTGTGAACAACGCAGGAAAAGATATTAAGTGATAAAAATGATAATGGTGATAGGTTAGGAATATACAGATTATTACAGAAGTAAATTTTCCCTGACCAGACTAAAAAGGATTTAGGAACACCAAGAGAGTGAGAGAGAAAAGGGGAAGAGAGGAATAAGAGAAATTATTTCTCTGAATGTTTGAGATAAGGCTTGAAGATTAGTATTATCTGCGTTATTCGGACTATTGTCCCCATCTTCATTGTTATTTGTACAACGTTTCGGCCGACAAGAAATACCGAAGAAGGCCGGAGGGCATATCGGCCGAAACGTTGTACAAATAACAATGAAGATGAGGACAATAGTCCGAATAACGCAGATAATACTAAGAGAAATTAGTATTAATGATAAAGGAAGCTATGAATTCGCGTATTAATATTATATATCCATTTTTTATTGGAATTGTTGTTTTCTTCGCCTACATTTAAAATTGTATTTTAAAAATGTAACCCTAAACTAGTGAGTGGTTTAAAACATAATTCTATTTTTTTAAAGACTAGTTTTTGTATTTACTTTGAAAAGTTTCACAAATCGGTTGATTTTTAATAATTGAATTATATCATTTGATCAGTAAAAGTTAAAAGCTAGATTTTGTACTTTTCCTTATTTTAGTGTATGCACGATTTTAATGCACAATGACATCTCTTTTCTGAGTTATAAGTCGACACGTACATAATAAAATAGACACGACTCCTTTATATATAGAGATGAAATATTACTGATGAGAAACATTTTGCTTAGAATTAAATCAGAAAAAGTTCACAAATGAAAGAAACTGAAAAAATAGACAAGAACCAAGAATTTTCGCATAAAGAGTGTCATTGTTTCGTAAGATAAAGTCTTGCATTGTCAAATCAAAAATCTATTCACCGATTTATAATAAATGCTCTAATGGATTCATATTCGTGGGAGGTAATTCTTCAACGAACTTGAAAAATCACACATTTTTTTTTAAAGATGATCAGAGATTATCTATATTCCAAATTTATGCCAGAATGAAAACAATACGAACAACAATGGAAATAATGTTGGAATTGTGTAGATAGCGAGTCCAATCAAAATCATTGAAATCGCTGTATTTTCTAAAACTTTCCGCCTTGATCGATCAAGAAGAAGAAGAAGAAGAAGAAGAAGAAGAAGAAGAAGAAGAAGAAGAAGAAGAAGAAGAAGAGAAGAAGAGGATGAAGAAGAAGAGAAGAAGAGGATGAAGAGAGGAGAAGAAGAGGATGAAAAGAAGAGGAGAGGAAGAAGAAGAAGATGAAGAAGAAGATGAAGAAGAAGAAGAAGAAGAGGGAAGAGGAAGAGGAAGAAGAAGAAAAGGAGAAAGAGAAGAAGGAAGAAGAAGAAGAAGGATGAAGAAGAAGAGGAAGAAGAAGAAGGTAAACAATATGAAGAAGAAGAAGAGGAAGAGGAGAAGAGGGAAGAAAGAGAAGAAGAAGAATGAAGAAGAAGAAGAAGAGGAAGAAGAAGAAGAAGAAGAAGAAGAAGAAGAAATAATATCGATGAAGAAGAAGAGGATGAAGAAGAAGAAGAAGAAGAAAGAAGAAGAAGAAGAAGAAGAAGAAGAAGAAGAAGAAGAAGGTAAACAATAAAGAGAGTTGAACGTGTCTTTATACAATTGGTTGGTTGATAAAAAGGGTTGGGGTGGCGATAAAAGCAATATGCTCTGGACAACCATATAGGTGCTAGAGCTTGATGTGACCAGCCGATTGATTCGAGGAAGCCAAAGTGGAGTATTGAATGTCATGGACTGCTCAGCCACCAGGATTCCGTCCTTAAGCATCACGGGTCACCACTCACGGCCAACAGATAGACCTATTATTGCAGATTTTACTTCTCTGCAGAGGTGCAGTTGGCGTATTCTAGTGCCTCAACCATCAGGGCAAGTATTTCTACAGAAAAGAACAAATAAAGAATGAAACAGAATAAGAAATAATTGGGTTTTAAGTCACAAGTCATTATTTCCAATCTATTAATAATGGAGATTCGCTTCCGGTTTTTGTCTGTAACGAAAATTACATCACTGCTTACATCCATCACTGCTTACATTACCCAAAATGGTCATAACATAGAATAAAATTTATTCTACGATTTTTGGCATATTCAAATTTTGAGTGTATTTATTCAATAAATACACTCAAAATTTGAACATGCAACATTAGACAGTCTTCATTGTTTTTTAAAACAAGTTTTAATAAATACATGACTGGTATTATACATCTAGATATAATTTGTTTTATTTTAATACATATTTAAAGTTTACATTTCAAATTGTTTTATTTTTTTAATCCTTTAATGAATTTGATGATTTTACTTACTTAGGGTACAAACTCGCTGACATTGAATTTTTTATTCCCACCCCTCAGGCAATATGTTTCAAAATCTATTTTTATATCGCCCGAAGGGTGTTTTTTTATTTTTGTACTAGTCTATTAATAATGGAGATTCGCTTCCGGTTTTGTCTGTAACAAAAATTACGTCACTGCTTACGTCACATTACCCAAAATCGCGTCATAACATAGAATAAATACACTCAAAATTTGAGCATGCAACATTAGACAGTCCTCATTGTTTTTTAAAACAAGTTTTAATAGATACATCCCCAGTATCATATATTTATATATAGTTTATTTTATTTTATAGATATTCAAAGTTAATAGAACTTAGTTTCGATTTCAAATTGTTTTATTGTTTTTTACTCCTTTAATAAATTTGATGATTTCATGATTTATGGTTCAAACTCTCCCAACATTTAATTTTTAATTTCCACCTTCTCAAGCAATATCTTTAAAAATTATTTTTACATCGCCGGAGGCGTTTCTTTATTTTGTACTAGTATAAACTAATATAATTACGAGGAAAGTTAAAATTATCCGCACTTTCGCCATACCATATCTATTATTGTCAAACTACGTTCTACACATGCGTATTTATAATTGGTACTGTGGTCGTCATCTGATCAATAGAAGGGACCCTAATAGGTACTACCACTCTGGGCCAGCGTAGACCTTGGAGTAAAGGCGGTGAAGGGGTACAACACACTCCCCAGAGCTCAAAAATTAAAACTTTACTATTTGATGTAGTTTAACGTCATATCCAGGACACTAAGATCCCAGCCACCGCCTTCTAGCACATATATGATAAAAAGGGTTAGGGATTTGCTATATGAGCAATTAGGTTGGGACAATCATATAGAAGCTAGAGCTTGAGGATTGATCGGTAGGGGCCACTCCGACTGTCCGTCTATCTATAAGTAAGAGCCAAAGTGGATTTGCAAGACATGGACTGCTCAGCCATCAGGATTCCGTCCTTAAGTATCATGGGTCGCCATCTACGGCCAACAGGTGGGTCCATTGGGAGAATCTTAATCCAACTTCTTGCAGAGGTACAGTTGGTGTATTCAACGGCCCCAGCCGACAGAGTGGTGTGAAAGCGGGAACAAAAACAACGTTCTGTGAGTGAAAAACAATTAAGAAACAGATGTTACTTTATTCGTAAGCTGTTACCCCAGAGCCGAAATTCCAGCTGACACAATCTGGCCAATATCCAACTAATTACGCTGGATGATGAGACATGTGGTCAGATTGCTGGATGGAAGACTCGTCAAGATCATGTATAACCAACTTTCTGAAGATTTTTATGGGTAATCTGAACATTAGCTACATAAATGAGTGTTGAAATAGGATTAGAGGTAATAGAACAAAAATACTATTACTATAAATTTTAATATTTATGAATGAAATGATTGTAAATTTTAATATTCCTGAATGAAATGATTTAATATTTCTGAATGGAATTACCCACCTTATATATAAAAAGGGGGTGTGTTGAGAAATTTGTAATATAAGGTGTGTGCTAGATGCCCGCTCCTACTTATAGACTCGCCGAGAACCATGTGACCAACCTCTTGGCCAAAAATGTATTTGCTAATATACAGGTACTCTCATAAGAATATTAACATCTTTTTTTAAATCACCTGTGGGAGATTCTAAGTATATGTTGACAGGGATGGTGAACATGTGGAGACTGTTTGAAAATATATAAAAGGTATTCCTATAAGGATCTTAACATTTTTAAATCGATTAAAAAAAAAGATGTTAATATTTCTATGAGAGTACCTGTATATTAATAGCGTCGATCCCTCCAGGCAATACCTGCCCCCTCGGTTTAAAGGGACAGGGCTGGGTTTATTGCCCAGCGCCTGAGGCGCCCCCTTGAGGGGGAATGCCGACGGGATCGATGCAATTTTTCCACCTGCCACCCATGAGTCTCGGCTTGTGGGTGGCCCCACGTAAATAGGGCCTTTGTGCCTGACCTGGTACAAGTGGGGTACGAGGAAAATATCCAGTCCTTGTCAAGGATGGGTCTATTATGTAGCCACCTTAAAAATTCACTCACAATGAAAGTAATCATCATCATCCTTTGGGAATGAGTGTGTGTGTGTGTGTGTGTGTGTGTGTGTGTGAGAGAGAGAGAGAGAGAGAGAGAGAGAGAGAGAGAGAGAGAGAGAGAGAGAGAGTTACACAGATAAGCGATAATGCATTTGTAGGTATTTATAAATCTATCTAGTTTTCCATATTTATGAATAAAAGAGTGCTCAATATCTCTAATAGTGCATGTATTTAACTTGAAAGCGTTGAAAATAGCATAGACGAGAAACTGACATTTACCAACATATATATATATTTTAAAAGCGAATAGTTTAAAAATATTCCGACTGCAGTTTCACGCCGTAGCTACAGTCTAGAGTCTACAGGGAATTTATTAATCCAGAAGTAAATATATTTGTTTGCTTCGTGGATTGGCAAAGATCTGTGATATATATATATATATATATATATATATATATATATATATATATAATATATATATATATATATATATATAAATAAATTTATTTTATAATAAAAATAATGATAAGGTCCGCAAAATTATTTTTTAAAATAATTCTATATCAAATACGCAAATTGTTTTTTGCGAACCTTATCATTATTTTTATTACACACACACACACACACACACACACACACACACACATATATATATATATATATAATATATATAAATGGTTAGAGTCGTGGGAAATGGACTTCTCGACCCGAGTTCAAATCCTAGACAAGGCTGTTTGCATTTGGGAAATGTATGAATCCATATATTCTCCCTCCAGCTCTGGGTAAAATAGTAGGACATATTGGGCTCTTTAACCTTGGGTAGGTAACCAGTCTAGGAGAGGGAACACTCTGAATTCAAAATTCCTTAGGTCAGTCGTTGATTGGGTTTGTGGCATTCCTTGTGCTCCAATTCTTTCCTATCGATTGTGCCAAAAAGTGCGGAATAGTCCAGCATAAGCCTTCACCACTATAAACAAATCACTGTTTTGGTTGTTCACCGAATGAACACTCATGCGTCGAAAATCGACGAGAGAGTCCATTGTTTTTTTTATATATACAATTAATGTGTGTGTGTGTGTGTGTGTGTGTGTGTGTGTGTGTGTGTGTATCGAAAAATGACATTGATCATTCGCGCAACCAACACACACACACACAACAACACTAAAATGCTCAATGTCATTTTTCGACACACACACACACACACACACACACACCATAAAAGAAGAATATTTGACGTCATATTTTAAACCGTCTACCTTTCCAGCGTTCCTTCTTCAAACTTCAAATTTTGAACAGATTGATAAACAAAGACTATCGCAGTTTTTCTCGTTATTCTGTGATAAAAATTTTTTTTCCTTATATCAACATATGCCCTGAAGAAGATCTACGTAACAGATCGAAACACTGCAGCGTCGGCTAATAAACTTACCACATTTTTATTTAAACCTGTGGTTTTTTCACATTTCTTACTATACTACATACCATCGGATTCCTTCCATCTTTTCACACACACACACACACACACACACATATATATATATATATATATATATTAATGTGTGTGTGTGTGTGTGTGTGCAGAAAGTTTTGCCAGAACCGGCTTATATTCATTTCCATTAATGTACTTTCTCTTCGTCAGATATTGTGCCAAAAAGTCTCGTCAGTAACACACCAGGATGATTGACGGAGAATGGATGTGTGAACATTTGCCTCATCACTTTACTTCTCCAGGATGAAGCAACATAATCAACTCTGGCATTCCGTTTGGTTTCGTTAAGTTTCTATGTTTAATGGCATACCAACGTTCGTGAATTATCTAAAGCCAAAGCTATTCTTGTAGAAGAACAATAGTAGTACTATTTAACCCACAGTTGAGGAGTGAAGACATTCTTACATTTCCCAAGTGTATTAGTCCGAAAGTGAACGAAATAGATCGACTGGAGATCGAACTCCTTACGATGTCGTAGTCCAGTAGGTTAAGCCACTACCCCACGGAGATTTTCTCCTGAAATTCTACATAATCGAAAATTAACCTGAACAAGTTTTCATTTTTTCAGTTGAAACTACATAAATTTAATGTGTAGTTTTTCAGTTAAATTAATATGAATTTCTGTTTCTAGTGATATGCTTTATTTTTGGGAGATTATGTGCTTAATTAAAGTCATACCTAATTTGTTAATTGGTTAATTATAATTAAATGAATTAGGCGTGCATATCGGTTTAAATGTAAAGCGTAAACAAATCAAGAAAAAGTCTATCTTGTATGTACATTTCAGCCTAATTAATCAATTAACAAATTAGGTATGACTTTAATTAAGCACATAATCTCCCAAAAATTGTCGGCCTTCGCCATTTCAAACACATTGTTTGTTCACTTCATATGCTTTATATAAAAACTTGCAGGGACATCCGGTATTGGCCGGGAGTTAAAAAGTTAAAAATAAATCTCTTATCTATATCTCTATACGACTCTATTGCCCTTATGGCAAACCCATAGCCGTTTTTGTCATATATGTACTAGAAGGCGGTGGTTGAGAGTCTTTGTGTTTTAGGTATGACATTAAACTACGTCTAGAGGTGAATTTCCAATTTTGGAACTCTGGGAGTGTGGGTGCCCATTCAACACCATCACTCCCAGGTCCACTCTGACCCAGAGTAGTAGTACCTGTTAGGGTCCCATCTAAGAGTTAAATAGATCAAAATATGTTCTACAAAAATACACTTGTAAAGCAAAATTATTGTTTTGCACTCTGATGATTTGTTTAAAAACAAACCATTTACCTACAAACTATTCCCACACAAATCATAGGTATAATATTATATTGAAATTAACTCTTTGCCAACTTTACACCTCTCACAGCGGTTCCCAACACCACTGCGATCCTACCGTAAATCACTGACAGTGGCTCTCGTACATGTCACTTGTTTACGCTGAAAAGTCAATACGTGAACATCTTTTCATACAGGTAAAAAAATACCAAGAAAATTTGGTGCAGTCGTGGGTAAATTTGGTTGGCAAAGAGTTAACATAACCCACAGAGTTGATATGGCCATTAACGAAAACCAAACCTGCCACAAAAGTTTCTACCAAGAGATTGAATGAAATTAGAGGGTTTCAAATGGTGATCGGTTTTTCAAAATATTAGTTGCATATCACATAGATCACAGTTGAGTTTAACAAACACAGATGGAAACTTTTCAACTCTCTGAAGATGGGCCTAGCCTGAAAATATTAAGAGTAAAAAAAGGGAAAAAAAATTAAATAAATATGTTTTTCAACATAAATTTGCATTATTTTACCTTCAAAAATATATTATTAGTTGCATCTTTTTCATTCCTCTATGTCATCTATGTCATAAGAGATAAGAGATGCGAGTTGAATTTCATCAGATGTTAATACTTACTTTTGATCTATGATGCTTCATCATTTAGATCTTAGACTATAAAACCATCATCATCATCATCATCATCATCCCTGTCAATCATTGCTCTTGACGGGTCTTCCGCATGGCACCCAGTATCCGCATGGAACTGACCAATGAGGGTTTTTGCTGTTTGGCCTACACTGTTTATCCACATGAAGGTGTACACAGGAAAACGTCACTTATGATTTAATCCAGCGTGTCTTGTTGGGGGGGGGGGGGCACAGGAAAACGTCACTTACGATTTCGTTCAGCATGTCTTGTTTGGGCCCCCCCACCAAACAAGACATGCTGAACGAAATCATAAGTGACGTTTTCCTGTGGACACCTTCACGTGGATACAACAGTGTAGGCCAACCAGCAAAAACCCTCATTGGTCAGTTCCGTGCGGATACTGGGTGCCATGCGGAAGACCTGCCAGGAGCAATTATAGACAGGGATGATGATGATGATGATGATGATGATGATGATGTGTGCAAAAATAATACGGAGAAAAAGTAGTTAAAAAAAAATAATTAAGACGATACCTCATCTGAGAAGGTCGAACGATTTAAGGCTGTTATATTTCTTGTTCTGTTCCAATAAATGATTTGTAATTTGCGCTTAGGTCTCATGTTTAAGCGTAGATACTTGGGTGAGAGAACCTTACGGCAAATATATCCGTCTTATTTCGCGTAAATTGAAGATTGTTACACGATCTTGGGTATTTTGTTACATAAATGAAAACTCGATATCGTATTTTTTTCTGGTCCGCATCAAAACTATTCATTGAATGATAAACATTTTTAACTCTTAGACTATCAAGATAAAATTAGTAAGTAGTAAAGTCTGCAGAGTAGCCTATAATCCGTATCAGCTGAGATGGGGCGACATACCTACCGCCAGTTCTCCCAAGTGCTTTACCGAACAGATCAGATTACCAAGCTGTACAACTCATGCGCTGAGTTATCGTGGACCAGTATCGCACCCGGAAACCTTGTGGTTCCGAGGCGGATACTCAACTAACTAAGTGAAATTAATTAATCAATGTATAAGAAAGGTACTATAGAACGCATTCAAGATCAGATCACCAAGCTGTGCTACTCATGCACTGAGTTGGCGGTAATCGGTATCGAACCCCGAACCTTGTAATTCCTTGGCGGATGTTCTACCGACTGAGAAATCGTTTCAGATTAAGCGAAAAATGGTTAACTTTGGCAATCACCTAACGAGTCATCGATATATTAATACGCTTGTTCCTTAATCGTTCCAACCGTTATCATCTTGCAACACTCTCTGGTTAAAAAATGAGACAGTTCAAATCATCCAAGATGAAATACAAAATGTAAATCCTGATTATCTGGTATCGCTTATCCGCCGAATTCTTTTTCCTTATGAGTGTTGTCACCTCAGCTAATAATGAACCATTAAAATTGTTATTATAAAGAAATAAAGGGAAGCAAAAGGACATGCTACACAGAAAAATATAATTGAAAGAAAGAAAGAAAGAAAGAGAGGGGAAGAGAGAGAGAGGAGAGAGAGAGAGAGAGAGAGAGAGAGAGAGAGAGAGAGAGAGAGAGAGAGAGTGCGTGGAAGCGATAACACTAGATGGTTTCAATCGAACATAATGAAAAGATGAAAAGAAGGAGAGAGAGAGAGAGAGAGAGAGAGAGAGAGAGAGAGAGAGAGAGAGAGAGAGAGAGAGTGTTAAATCAAGATTATTATACTTTTTACATATTGAACTATTTAGCAATAGCTCTTAAGTAAACATACCAAACGTTGTAATAATTAAATTATCATAGTGTGGTATACCAACAGGCCTGCTAGTCTATATATTAATATGCTAGTACCTATCTACGTGTGTCACGCCCTGTTACCACCTAAGATAAATAATGGACCATTCCGTTTTGAATCATAAGATATGAATACACGTGTTCAAATGTTATGCACTGTCATCACCTCAGATAAATAATGGGACCATATTGTTGTAATTGTGAGGAAAGAAAGCGAAGGAAAAGAACGTGTTACACGCCAGAGAGAAAAAAGCAAATAAAAAGAAAGAAAGAAAGAAAGAAAGGTGAGAAGTGAAGAAGGAAAAAAAAGAGAAAGAGGAAATGAAAGAATTCCGCCGGAGATTATTACACTTTTATAGCAAGAGAAATAACGTGCCTCGGAGCTCAAAGCAGGCGCGAACGTGTTTTGCGTACAGGATGCCAACAGAGTGAGAAATATTGCCGTTCTTGGAGTTAAAATTTATAAGATACCGTTTTCGTCTTGGGTGAAATAGAATTTGTAACATATTCAAATTTCGGATGATCAAAAATTCGATAAAAAGGAGGAACCAGAATAGTGCGAACACCTCTCTTACAGAATAGTGCGAACGATTAACTAGTGAACTGGTGACACGAGAAATTAACGGTCGGATTTGGCTTTTACTAAGTTTACCAAGGCAGTGACTAGGTAGGATTGAAGCGATAGTACTTCGAATTTCTTTTACATATTGAACTATTTTGTAATAGTAAACATATCAAACGTTGTAATAGTTAAATTATCATACTGAGCTAGTGTTTTATAAATGCTAGAAAACTGGAAGAAAAATAATGAAAGACAAAGAGTGTACGTATCTTAAGCTTGGATAAGTAGAAAGAAGAAAAAAATTGATGTCGGGCAAAAAAAAAAATGTAACGTAAGTATGATTAAAAAATAGTAGCAACAAAATATGCAACTGCTGCATAAAAGGTAAGTAGTAGTAATATTTATTTATGCAGATAAGTAAAAAGTGTATATGTCCTTGTTTTTATTTTATTTTTATCTTTAAATATGAGCTGAAATTAGTACGTACTTATTTATAGGATTCACTATTAGGTTAGTCTGTATTTGGAAGAATTCTAAGAAAGCTTTAAATTTGTCAATACTAAAGTAAAAGAATATATATATATATATATATATATATATATATATATATATATTAGAATTTTCTAAGCTCCCCGAAATAGGCTATAATGCAACATCTCTAAGTCTTTTGTTATTTCTTTACTTATAAATTTGCTCTGTGACTCTAACAATAAGAGCACACATTGAGCTCTCAAACTGCAACAGGTTGTTTAAAAAAACTCCTATGTCGTAAGGAAGATTTCTTCTCTGGACTTTTGGATTATATATATATATATATATATATATATATATATACCAACCACACTGCACGAATAAGTTATGACACAAGGTCAATTTTTTAAGCGAGTTTAACATGTTTGAATTCACAGTTTTTCTTTCTCCTGGACTGTTGTCCTAATCAAGGTTAAGGATCCCAATCTGCCAGACTATTTACTCATAGGTTGAGAGAGAATAGGATGCATACCTTTCCCAAGGGTATTAGCGGTACGTAAATGCAAACAGCCTCGTCCAGGATTTAAACTTGTCTTGCCGTTTCGAACAATAAAAAGATATAGAATATGTTTTTACCTGAGCTTTAGGTACGATTATATTAATACCTTCACTAAAAAAACATTTAAGTTTCCAAATTTATTACGCCAACGAAAAACATTAAAACATATTACAGCACATAATTCTTTACATTTTATTTTATTATGTTTTTATACAATTCAGTGATATTTTTCTTATCTATTAGGGGTGCTGGAACGTGTTACATAATTGTTAGTACCCTAACACTTATTTACAGTAGTGTAGAATGGCTGTTATAAGTTGCAGTTGGCGGACTTGAAGGATTGAGTGACAAGGCTTGACCTCATCCTGATCTTCCTTCCGGTAGATACCGTGAGAATCGGTGGAAAGACCTCTTCCGGTTTAGATTAGAAATAGAGTTTAGTTCAGTATCGGCCAAACTACGAAGGTGGTAAGTCGCGTTAAGCGCACTGCCGACTCAATCTGCGCAGGTAGTCTGGTGGGAATTTCGAAATAAAATATGATCTAAAGCAAATCGAAGTCTTGGGTTATTATCTAAAAAGTACCAATGACACAGGGCTTCCGATAAAGAGAAATCCCAATGGAAGACCAGACACGAAGTCCCCAAGACAAAGTCCAGACGCTAGAAGACGAACGTAAGATACCAAAGATGAACAGAAGAATAATAGAAGTAAAGAGAGTATACAACAGAACGGACTAATAGCATTTCAGTTTATTTCAATGGGGAAAATTGATTTGATATACGAGGAAATTGAGTTACGAGTGGAACGAGTTGTAAGTCAAAACGGCTGAAAAATTGAATTACGAGTGGAACGAGTTAAATTCGCAAGTCAAGGTACCACTGTATTTACAAAATGGATTTGGTAAACTTGAAGTGTATGAAAAGAAGTTCTTAAAAATTCCTTATAGTAAAATGAAAGTATATGAAATGTTCTTATGGTTACTTATAGTAAATTGGAAAATAAGCATAACGCTCTCCTATAAAACGGATAGAGCACTTTCTGGTGGTCTTTACATATATACATAGGCATGTATTTATCAGTTCAAATCCTCGCCAGACTATAGGTGCTGATGAATGCCGAGTAGTTAAGAAGCTTGACTGATGATAATCGATCGGGTTTCTATCTCGGCTGGAATTAGCATTTTAATGTCTAGTCACACTGAAGAGTCGTGATACGTCGAAACACGGTGTCTGGATGACTATATATGTGGATGACTATATATATTTGAGATGTATTTTAGTATTTGTATCCGTTGTTGGAAATACATATACCAGGTTTGGGCATAGGTGTGAAGCATTAACGTATTATATTATGCTAATGATGCTACCATTATATGTTAATTAAGGAATAAATATCAGAAAACTCTGTAGTTTTTTAAAGTTTTTATTTTATTTAGACGAGTGGTGAATTTTCAGGACTGTCACGTCCCTTCTTCCTGACCGTGAATTGTAGTAGTGATCTCGTGGCTGCTTGTCCGGTGCGTTGGAATGGTGTGGTGGAACTTGTTGCTGGTTGGTCCGTAGGTGATGACTATATATATATATATATATATATATATATGGATGACTTTCTCTCTATATATATCAATATATATATATATATATATATATATATATATATATATAGAGAGAGAGAGAGAGATGGAGAGAGAGAGGAGGGAGAAAGAGAGGTATTAAGATTATTATATAGCTTAATAACAAAGGGCTCTAGGTTATTGATCTTTTTTTTTAATGTTGTTATATTTGCTCTAAACTTACTTTGCTCCGGAACTTCGGCGTCGAGGCAGGTAGGTGAGCTAGAATTACTATCATTTTTTTTTATGGGCCACGCACGAGATTTTGTTTGTGCCTTTCTCCTCACGCTTAAAGGACTATATGCCAATCCTGTCTGGTGGGGGAACCGGAAACTATATACTTGCGCTATATTTAAAGAATATACTAGCATCTTTCTGTTTTAGTTTTTGCCGAATGATAGGCATTCTAATTGCAATTTACCACACACACACACACACACACACACACACATATATATATATATATATATATTTGGAGGATATGTGCTTAATTGAAGTCATACCTAATTTTGAAAATTAATTAGTTAATAATTAATGAATTTTAGGCGGGCATATATGTTCAAATGTAAAGCTAAACAAATCGAGAAAATGTCAATCCCTGAATGTACATTTCGACCTATTCAGGGATTGACATTTTCTCGGTTTGTTTAGCCTTACATTTGAACATACATGCCCGCCTAAAATTCATTAATTATTAACTAATTAATTTTCAAAATTAGGTATGACTTCAATTAAGCACATATCCTCCAAAAATTGTCGGCTCAAAGCCATATAAAAATAAACACATTTGTTTGTTTACTTAACCTCATATATATATATATATATATATATATATATATATATATGTATACATATTTAAACATAGAAAAATCACATTAATATATACATATATATAAATATATATCAAACACACACACATATATATATATATATATAATAAGCACATGCACATATATTAAACAAACACGTATGTATTAAACACACACACACACACACACACACAGACACACACACACACACACACACACACATATATATATATATATATACATATATTAAACACACAAACAACCATATATATATGTATATTAAACACATACAAACATATATATATATTAAAAACACACACACACATATGCCTATATATTTATTAAACACACACACACACACGTCTGTATGTGTGTGTGAGCACCTGAGAGAGAGAGAGAGAGAGAGAGAGAGAGAGAGAGAGAGAGAGAGAGAGGGGGAGAGAGAGGGAGAGAGAGGGGTGGTTATTCTCCCATACATTTTTACAGCAGGTGGTTACTGAAAATGTTTTCATCGATGGTTTTCAGTACCGCTATGAAATTACATCTTCCAACACGAAGAGAACATTACCAAAAACGGTTTGAAACACTCAACCGATGTTTAAAAATCCTTATATCAAGCTTGAAGTTTCTATGGGGAAATCTGACGTAACTGGGCCTCAAAAGATGCTAAATTTATAATATACAGTGGTACCTTGACTTACCGGTTTAATTCGTTCCGCGCGTAACTCAATCTCCTCGTATATCAAATCAACCCCCGCCCCCTGAAATAAACTGAAATGCCATTAATCCGTTCCAGCTTACCCGAAAAAAAAAATTTTTACGTTATTTTTAAATAAGAGAAATAGCTTTGTGTTGTTTAAAAACATGATAAAACAGAATATAAGGAATTATGTGCTGTAAGTAAGTAAAGTAAAGTCATTGGGGCGGCCTAATGTCGGTATCAGCCAATCAGCGAAGGAGTCTATCCCCCTTTCACTTGTGCTAGACCAAGGAGATTATTTTTGCGTCTGAGGTGGAGCGCCACACCTACCATCAGCTCCTTACTTTACCGCACAGATCCTTATGCTACTACATACGCTGAGTTGGCGGGGACTGGTATCGAACTAGGAACCTCGTAGTTTCTAGCCGAACGCTCTACCGACTGAGCTAACCCAGCCTCTCATTATGTGCCGTAATATGTTTTAATGTTTATCTTTTTATAAATAATATTTTTCTTTGCCGTAATAAATTCGGAAACTTAAATTCTTTTTGTGAATTTACTAACATAAGCGTATGTGAAACTCACTCGTACTTCAAATTGAGCTCTCAACATAGAGCACGAAATCAACCGAGTGACAGCTCGTAACTCGGATAACTCGTAAGTCAAGTTACCACTGTATAAGTATCATATTTGAATTTATAGCGAGAAATGATTACTGATGAATTCCCTTATTTTCAGATTTATAGGAATTTGCAATATTAAGACAGAAAGAATAAAACAAGAAATTTGAATAATTTTTGACAGTTTTAAAATGTTGATAAAATTTAGAAAATTTTTATAAAGCATTTTTAGTGGGAATAATTAATTTTCTTGTTTAATAATAAACGCCTACAATTTAGTAATTTACTAAGGTTTGCTTAGTTGTGTCAGGCAGAGAGAGAGAGAGAGAGAGAGAGAGAGAGAGAGAGAGAGAGAGAGAGAGAGAGAGAGAGAGAGAGATTTAAAAACTGTCAAAAATTGTTTATTATTATAAAAGATTTTAAAAGCCAAAAATTAATATACTTTAGTCAGAAAGAAAGCTCAAATGTTTTAAAATCTTTTTTCTTCAATATACAACTTCAAGAATTACTTAAGAAATTGTTTGTTTGTTTGTTTATTTTGTTTTACGGCATATCAACCTCAGTGGGTCATTTAATGCCGATAAAGTTTTGAAATAAATCAATTCTTAATGGATAATACAATTTTTTATAAATACATTTTTCTATTTAACCCATAGATGGGACCCTAACAGGTACTACCACTCCGGGTCAGAGTGGACCAGGGAGCAATGGTGATGAAGGGGTGCTCCACATTCCCCAAACATCCAAAACTGGAACCTCACCATCAGATAGAGTTTAAC
>CM042137.1:32662046-32679546 GCA_023376005.1 Doryteuthis pealeii
TACGGTAAACAATGTGAGAGGAGGAAGGGGAGTTACCACTACTCTGTTTCCACTTCTCCCACTGAAACGTCTTCTCTTTCCTTCTCCATCGTAAAGATGTATCCAGGGGTTCCATTATTAATTTTTATTGAAATCCAATTAGCCAGAACAGTTCCTGAATATTAGCTTAACATGTGAGTAAAGTTTCCTCATGATCGGCTCACTATTGTCGGCGCCAACTGATTTCAATTGTCTGTCTATTTGTATAATGAATCTAAATTTAGCTCTTAGTTAACTAACTGGTTATTAGGCCGAATCATGCGAATCTTTTACAATTGCGTAAATGTTCAGTTTTGGCCCTAATTTTTATAATTATACAATAATACTTGGCAAAGGATAGTAAATAAATGAAAATGAAATGAAGATATTAACATGCAAAACAGATTCTGATCTCTGTCAACGAATCACATCATTCAAAATAACTTTGTTTATCAGAAATTGGTTGGACAATCAGTGGGGGATCGTCTAGGTACCGTTGAACTGCAGCACCCACTGCAGTCAGAGATAAGCTACAATAAGAGGTATATTCGTAGTCTTAATTGAATTGATTAACACACACACACACACACACACACACACACACACATATATATATATATATATATATATATATTATATATATATATGTGTGTGTGTGTGTGTGTGTGTGTTTAAAGTTAGAGTAGCGGAAACTTCACTAGGTTCGAATATCGCATAGGTGGGAATGTTACTTTTACCAAGCGCCGTTAAGTTTATGTCTTCGCTAGACTAACTTATTTATACATGCTCTATCAACAATAGTGAGCATTCTTTACTTATAAATATAGCAAACTATATATATATATATATATATATATATATATATATATATATATATATATATGTGTGTGTGTGTGTGTGTGTGTGTGTGTTTGTGTGTGTGTGTGTGTGTGTGTGTGTGTTTGTAAATAATGAAAAATAAAGTATTCCAAAGGATTAATTAATTTTTAGATGGTGAAGTTTGTCGACGTTAAAACATTTTGGTGTTTTCCTAAAACCTTCATCAGGACAATTGGATGAGTAAGATGCTATCTTACCTGAGTTAGATATTTTTCACAAATGAAAACGAATAATGAGAAAGTATTCAAGAAAATGTTTACTTTAATTAGTCAAGTAAAAATATTTCAAGGTTACGTTATATCTTCCAAATGAAACAAAATTTCAAAGTACCTGCAGGATCTGATATATATATATATATATATATATATATATATATATATATATATATGTGCTTACCGGTGAAAATGGGCACGATCGTTGGAGGTGCAAAATTCAGGGGTTAAGTCAGCGATATAACAAATACAAAGTGGTCAATACGAAGTAGAGCAAATTTATTAAAAAAGGATACAATAGAAACCTACTCGAGTTTCACCATCAATAAGATGTTATGTTACAAGGGACGCTTGTCCCTTGTAACGTAACATCTTATACAGTGAACACACGTGTGATCAGCGGCAATTAATCGGTACCTCGATTAATTCAGTGGATTTAACCCTGAAGATCCTTATGGTGAAACTCGAGTAGGTTTCTATTGTATCCATTTTTTAATATATATATATATATATATATATATATATGTGTGTGTGTGTGTGTGTGTGTGTGTGGAGAAAGGTAGACAAACACGGGATGTTGTACAAAATGGATGCTTATATATATATATATATATATATATATATATATAAACACTAAAGGAATATCAGATGAAGAAAGAATGTCTCGCCTGAACAAATATTTCGAAATCATTCATTGATAATGAACTTTTAATTAATGGAAAACACTGTTCTTTTCATATTAAATTAGCGTCTTCATTTTGAATCACCTTTCCCGCCAATAGTTGGCCTTATCTTTTTAAAACTACAGTGAATTATGCAAATTAGTCCTGTGGGTAAATTACACTGCAGGAATTTAGTCAAATGAAATTTCGATACGAATTCTGTCGTTCTACACGGCAATTTACTCGCATCCGGTATTCAATGCATAATTTATTGTTGTCTATTTATCTAAACTATTGTAACATAATAGAGGGTGGGTGGGGAGAGCCATGAATGTAACAGTGACGTGTAAATTAGCACGGAAATGTTTTTAGAAGGAAAATAAGAATTATATGTAGATTAGAATGGAAAAGGCTAAGGATGGATCACCATAAGGCCACATGGAATTTTTTTCTATTGGTCGAGAAATGTCACGTGACGAAATGGAAGAGAGGAGGATTGAGAAGTGAGATTATAAACGGTGATGAAAAAATATGTCAACACTCTTATGGGAGTAACTTTACGATACAATTTCAAACTGTCTCCCGCATGTTTATTATCCCTGTCAACACATTCTTGGAATCTCCCACATCTGATAAAAATATTAAAATTCATATGGGAGTATCTTTATTAGAAAAGCAGAACTGATATTACGGAGACCACTTGGGAAAATTCCAATAATACGTTAACAGATTGTTTTGTTTTATTCATTCTTGTTGGGTATTCAATGTTTTTAAAAACATCTCTTAAACACATTTTTAAATACATTTAAAAATATATATTTAACCCATGGGATCCTAATTGGTACTACCACCCCGGGTCAGAGTGGGCCTGGGGGTAATGGTAATGAAGAGGTCTCCACACTTTCCAGAGGTGCAGAATTGGAATCTTAATACTAGATACAGTTTACCGTCATACCTAAACCCAAAACTATTTAAAAAATAGATGGTACCCTAACAGGTACTATCACTCCGGGCCAGGGTGGGCTTGGGAGTAATGGCAATGAAGGGGTACTCCACACTCTCTAGAAATCCAGAATTGGGATCACACCACTAGATACAGTTTAATGTCATACCCAGGACTTCTTAGAATCTCTCACGTCTGATAAAAATGCTAACATTTCTATGGGAGAAATTTCAGTAATGCGTCGACAAGGAGAGTGAACGAGTGGTGACTTTAAAACCCTAATGTCATAAAGGAACTCCCATAGAAAGGTTTATTTTTCTTTGAAACACCATGTATATCAACCGGCCCCTGTATACCGAAGGCACCATTCTTCAGGGAATTTTCGTATTCTTTCTTATCCCATCAAAAATCTTATGTTAATTTATCACTTCTCTTTTGATAAGACTTGTCTGTCTCTTTTCTCAGCTCGAAAGTTACGTTAAGAAAGTTGGCCTGTTTCAGGTTCAACGCTATATCAAAATGTAAACTTTTTTCCCCTGTTTACCTGCAGTTACAATTCTTCACGTAGCAGTTCCGTCATCCCCATATAAACCCAAATTCTCCTTATCGAAAAAAACAAAACAAAAACAAAATGCCATCCTACACATTCTATAGATGCCATCAAGCTCACAAGTTTCGGCACCATAATAACTACCTATTGTTATATCAAACAAATCATTTCCTCCTTTTCGATTTCTTTGTATAATACGGACACTAGGCTATGTTATTTTTCCATCATCGTTGCTGATGAATTGCCCAACCAAGAATAACACTTTATCAAGGAGACCCCCAAAGTGATGGATAAAACACCATAATATCAAACTATAGGAAGACAAACTTATATTTATTGTCGATGCGCACGAACCAGTCAATGACAGCCAGTGTATTTTCTCGTACACTTTGTAATTCACGGTACATTTTTCTGATCTGGTAAACGCAAAGTTTCTCTTCAAGCTACAGTCTTCCAAATTTTCAGCTTTTTTTTAAGCAAGAAAATAAAACGCTTTTTTTTTGGGGGGGGGGGGGCAAAAAAAAAAGTTTTATTTTCTTGCTATTCTTTTCTTGAAAAAAAAAAGACTGGAAATCTTTTTAGATTAAAAAAAACAACATTAGTACAAAATATCGAATCAAAAAATTAGAAACTCCCCCCCAAAAAAAAACAAAACAACAAAAAACAAAAACAAAAACAAAAACAAAACAAAACAAAACAAAAATGCTGTATTCTAACTTTTAGAGATTTAAACAAAATTGTTTAAGAAATCAAATGAAAATAATAAAGTTTGTTTTTCTGAAAAAAAGTAGACCAAAAGAGCGTACTAGGCTGGTTCCTGCTGCTAATCTGTTCGGTGCATTCCTTAAAAAAAGGTGAAAAAAATCGGGAGTGCATAGATAATAGGTTTTGGTGATACGACCAATTTCGATTTTTTTAGGATTGGTAAGCCTACATTGTGGATTACTTCCTTCACACACACACACACACACACACACACAGAGACCCCCCCACAGAAAATTCGAACTCCAGTCGCACTCTTTTGTTCACTTTCGGACAAATACACTTGGAAAAAGTATGCATCCTCTCATCCACCATCTATGGGTTAAATAGTATCACTACTGTTCTTCTACAAGGATGGCTTTTGTATTAAATAATCCACAAAGGCTGGTATGCTATTAATAAATAAACAAAACGAAATAGACAGACAGACAGACAGACACATTCACACACACACACACACACACACGCGCAGAAATAAACGGTAATTATCAGTTTTGGGAAAACCATAAGTGTCAGGAAATTAAGCTTGAACTTTAATGTACAGCTGCTGACAACTAACTCTGTTGCCGACTTAGTAACCCTATGGGAGAGTATATACACGCTTGCTCTGCAAGGTCCTCTCTGAGTAGTTATCAAGTTATATCAAAGCAACGCAACTGGTATTTGAGATATTTAATATGAATGAATGTTTTCCGGAAAGTATATATTGTCATTGAATCTCTGCTTACGGTATCCAGACATACTCACAGTTCATATCTCTTGTGTCCTTAAAAGGGATACAATCAGACGAGGTTGTAGACGAGTGGAAGTAACAGTCAACACGTTCGTAGATTTAAGATAGAGAGTTTTATTGCAGATACAATAAGACAGACAAGGAATAGTGAGGTACGCTACTAATCCTGGAAGCCAGTCCAGCATGAGCCGTGCTCACTGTGTATATAGTCAGACCACATGGGTCAGAGAGAGAGAGAGAGAGAGAGAGAGAGAGAGAGAGGAATATTCGGACCATATGACCTTTAGGCACCTCTTTTGCTTTGCTGATTCATAAGTACATTTTTTTCATTTACACTGTCAACATTCGGTTATTTGTTAGGGTTAGGGGTTAGGGTTAGTTTTATAATTAAAAAAACCTCCAAAAATCGTCTGTTAACAAACAACCGGGCGTTGGTGTAAATGAAAAAATATACTTATGAATCAGCAAAGCAAAAGGGGTGCCTAAAGGTCATATGGTCCAAATATTCCATTACAACAATATCCAAGTTGGTCTTGCCTATGAAAACCAAAACAAAAAGGCAACTGTTGCTCACTCTTTGATTGATCTTTTGGGTATTCAGCCGCACGGCTGATCCGGTAAGATCCAAAAAAATATTACCAAAATATTCTAGTCGATTCGTTTTGCCTCAAGATTTCTGGTATTTGGTATTCTGGTATTTGAGATATTTAAAATGAGTGAATATTTTCCGGAAAGTATATGTTGTCATTGAATCTCTGCTTACAGTATCCAGACATACTCACAGTTCATATATGTTGTGTCCTTAAAAGGGATACAATCAGACGAGGTTGTAGTCGAGTGCAAGTAACAGTCAATTGAGCTCAACAATATCAGCATTTCAGACCCCAAGGCAGAGATTGATTTGAATCTAATTATGAGTCCTGAGGACGCAAATTTACCCGTTTTCCGTATTGGAGAAGAGACTCTTCAATGTCACCATCCACATCGTTGGCGATGTCTCGAACAAAGTCTGTACCGAGTCTATCAACCATTCATAGTGTGCGTAAATTCCATTGCAGTTCTAGACGATTCGTTAGCCAAGGCCTACCTTTTGCCTCAAGATTTCTGAAAGGTATGCAGGAAAAAAAACGAGCAGCTGCTATTTGACTTCTTATGGTTCTGAATAATTCATTTTCTTTTATTCTTTTTTTTCTTTGGCGTTTCTACAGGAAACAACCATCGCGATAAGTTTGCACGTTAACACTTTCAGAGAACTAATGGCATATGTTGGCCCAACTCCAGTCCATATTTTCATCATCCGGAAAATGGTCCGCTTTCCACCCACACCGCCATCCGCTGCCCCGCTGCATATCCAGTTGGCAGTTGAGAGCGTATAGTTTTCTCTTTATCAGCAACGTTTTAATTTTTTTTGTTTGTTTATCTTATCTACGAGCGTAATCCCAAAAGTACGGTCTCCAAAGCGATGGGGGGACGCAGGGAAACTGTTCGTGCGGCTATGTGGTGTTTGCTATGCACGTGCTTAGACTCAACCCCATTAGCTCTTCACTTCACCACACAAGTCCAAGCTGTACTAAATTATGAGTCAAATTGGCCAGGGCCGGTATCGAACCCGGAACATTGTGGATCCTAGGCGGATAATCTGCATATGTGAAACAATTGATCAGGTGTTAAATCCCTTTCCCGATTATTCATTTAAATTGAGAATTGGAAATAATTAATAAAATAATTGTTTTGGTTTTGTTTTACGGCATATCAACCTCAGTGGATCATTTAATGCCGATAAAGTTTTGAAATAAATCAATTCTTAATGGATAATACCATTTAAAAAAATACATTTTTCTATTTAACCCATAGATGGGACCCTAACAGGTAATACCACTCCGGGTCAGAGTGGATCAGGGAGCAATGGTGATGAAGGGGTGCTCCACATTCCCCAAACCTCCAAAACGGGAACCTCACCATCAGATAGAGTTTAACGTCATTCCCAGGACATGTAGACCTGCAGCCACCGCCTTCTAGCACTCATATGATAAAAAGGGGCTGGGGCTTGCCATAAGGGCAATAGGGTTGGGAAAATCATATAGGTGCTAGGGCTTGACGTGACCAGCCGATTGATCCGTCTAGCCCAAGATAGGGCCAAAGTGGAGTATTGCATGTCATGATAATAAAATAAAGAGATTATTGAATAAAGCAAAAAAAAAAAGAAGAAATGAAAGTACGAGGGTAAGCTCAAAAGTAAGCGATTGGGACACAGGGAAATTGTTAAAATTGGATATTGGCAGCACTGTTATGTTTGTTGTACATGACCCTGAACGCGCATCGCTACCACGCTCAGTCGTTTCTGATGGAGCTACCGATTGACGGTACCGCCAAGTGTGAAGTTCGCGCAGTTATTAGGATTTTGAACGCAAAAGGCATTAAACCGATTGAAATTAATCACCGATTAACATGTGCATGGCGAGTCGCGTATGGATGTCAAAAACGTCTGCTAGTGGTGTAGGTGATTTGAAACGACGACGAGTTTCAACACTTCTTCAACGACATTACGAGCATGTATGACATGGGCATACAAAAACTGCCACAGCTTGTACAAAAATGCAACGACCAAAATGGTGATTATGTAGAGAAATAGATACACAATAAAGCTTTAAAATCAAGCTCAATATTCTTGGCAATAAGCAATAAACGTTTCTGTGATTTCTAAATATTTTGAAAACCTTATCTTTGGGAGTACGCTCGTACTTGTAGTTTTCAATTAGAATTTTTTAAGCCTTTTAACGAAGATAACTTTTACTAAATTTTTTCCATTCGTTAATTATTATGTGTAATATGTTTTATTGAATTAATTCTGTTCCCCATAGCTACGGTTACAGAAATGTTTTTTCATTGTCTTCATTTTTCTAATAGCACAGCTACTGTTTCAATGAATATCTTCTGCATATCATGCAAGAAAACAAGTTGAAACGTCGTGATTCAGGTGATCGAGAGACAAGAGCTCGTCCCGACCCCCTTACAATGTCCAATAAATACGGATTCAGATTTTTCAAAACTTACCCGCCCACTTTCAAATTCTACGTATTCATAGTTCAGTAGCATAGTGGTAAAAGTTAGGCAATATATTTCAATGTTATAGTAGCGCAAATACATTTAAATTCTACGTATTCGTAGTTCAGTAGTATAGTGGTAAAGTTAGGCAATATATTTCAATGTTATAGTAACGCAAACACATTTAAATTCTACGTATTCAGAGTTCAGTAGCATAGTGGCAAAAGTTAGGCAATATATTTCAATGTTATAGTAACGCAAACAAATTTAAATTCTACGTATTCATAGTTCAGTAGTATAGCAAAAGTTAGGCAATATATTTCAATGTTATAGTAACGCAAACACATTTAAATTCTACGTATTCATAGTTCAGTAGTATAGTGGTAAAAGTTAGGCAATATATTTCAATGTTATAGTAACGCAAACAAATTTAAATTCTACGTATTCAGAGTTCAGTAGCATAGTGGCAAAAGTTAGGCAATATATTTCAATGTTATAGTAACGCAAACACATTTAAATTCTACGTATTCAGAGTTCAGTAGTATAGTGGTAAAAGTTAGGCAATATATTTCAATGTTATAGTAACGCAAACAAATTTAAATTCTACGTATTCAGAGTTCAGTAGCATAGTGGCAAAAGTTAGGCAATATATTTCAATGTTATATTAACGCAAACACATTTAAATTCTACGTATTCATAGTTCAGTAGTATAGTGGTAAAAGTTAGGCAATATATTTCAATGTTATAGTAACGCAAACACATTTAAATTGTAGGTATTCATAGTTCAGTAGCATAGTGGTAAAAGTTAGGCAATATATTTCAATGTTATAGTAACGCAAACAAATTTAAATTGTACGTATTCAGAGTTCAGTAGCATAGTGGTAAAAGTTAGGCAATATATTTCAATGTTATATTAACGCAAACACATTTAAATTCTACGTATTCATAGTTCAGTAGTATAGTGGTAAAAGTTAGGCAATATATTTCAATGTTATAGTAACGCAAACACATTTAAATTGTACGTATTCAGAGTTCAGTAGCATAGTGGTAAAAGTTAGGCAATATATTTCAATGTTATAGTAACGCAAACACATTTAAATTCTACGTATTCAGAGTTCAGTAGCATAGTGGCAAAAGTTAGGCATATATTTCAATGTTATATTAACGCAAACACATTTAAATTCTACGTATTCATAGTTCAGTAGTATAGTGTAAAAGTTAGGCAATATATTTCAATGTTATAGTAACGCAAACACATTTAAATTCTACGTATTCAGAGTTCAGTAGCATAGTGGTAAAAGTTAGGCAATATATTTCAATGTTATAGTAACGCAAACAAATTTAAATTCTACGCATTCATAGTTCAGTAGCATAGTGGCAAAAGTTAGGCAATATATTTCAATGTTATAGTAACGCAAACACTTTTGGTTTAGGGAGATTTTTCTCTCCCCGAAGTAGCACCCCGGGTCAGCTGTCCCTGACCCCTCTTTGTTCCACCACTTAAAACAAGTTTGTCCACTTTCTTATTTTGCTTCTTTACATTTCACTGAAAAGGGTTAATTACTCCTCTCTCTCTCTCTCTCTCTCTCTCCTTGTCCCTCTCTTTTTGTTGATGTTTCATCCTCTTTGTTCATTTCTTCTTTGAAGATCCATTTTCTGCCTTTTGCGGACGCTTTTGCCATTAAACAATGATAGAACCACTGAGTGCTACTTCCACTTCCTTCCTCACTTTTGTACATCTTCCACTCCCCTTACCTCTAATCTCCTTTCGGGTGGTGCTCACTATTTGATCGAACGCTTTTAGCAGTTCCCCTTATTGCCGCGGAGCTTAAGGTTTGTTCTGAAAGCGGAAGTGCATTCTCCTCAAACTCTTTTCCTGTAAACTTCCATTCAAAAACCCCTCACGTGAGCAAATACGAGGGCTGTACCAAAGGTTAGGCCTAAAAAAAGATTTAGAAATCACAGAAACGTTTATTGTTTATTGTCAATGGTGTATACCTCCTTCTAAACTTTGAATACGTATCTATTTGTCTCCATAATCGACATTTCGGTCGAGGAATTTTGTTGGCGTTGTAGCAGTTTTTGTATGCCCATATCATACCAGATCGCCGCCATGACGTTGAGGAAACGTTGAACCACGTCGTCGTTGCAAAATTCATACACAAACTTGTGGACTTTTTTGATATCCACGCACGACTCTCCACACAGCTCAGTTAATTGGGGATTAATTTCAGTTGCGTTCAATTGCCCTTTGCGTTCTAAAACCGAATAACCACGTAACCTTCACACTTGGCGGTATATGTTTTTTTATTTATTTAAAGATCTGACAAATGAAAAATATAAACAAGACTAAAATATATAGGTACAATATGGAAGAATTACTGAATGAAAGTAACTGCGCAGAAATTTACACCATGAATTAGTATTTGAAGATACTAAGAACCTGAAACATAGAAACATTTATCAAAATGACTTGATTCGGCATTAAATGGTATGAAAAGAGTGGATATATCGTGACACAAAACAACAATGGATATATGTGGTGTTTTCTGTTCTTTCAATAAGTCAATTTTATTTTAATTTATAACAAATCTAAAAAGAAAGTGATTTAATAGATAAACTAGAATAGAAAGGAATTATAATATGTTTCTATGAAAAATTATTGGAACACTGTTCTGAGGGAGAATATTTCCTAACAAGAAATTAGACTCATCCGGCGATCAAGGCATAAATAACAATATACTAACTACATGAGAAGATTAGTAGCTAGCCTTTGCTGATAACTCATTAGCTGTTACTGCTATGTAAGAACTGTGCATCTTCCTTCCTATTCTATATTGTGAGGGAAAGTATTTCCATTCCTGAAGTTGGACTTGTCTGACAAAAGGCATAAATAACAAGATACCAACTACATGGGAGGATTAGTTGCTAGCCTTTGCTGACAACCCATTAGCTGTTACTGCTATGTAAGAACTGTGCATTTTTCTTCCTATCCCCATTCTCATAAAATTTTCATGTACAAAGGTAATAAACCTTATTGTTAGTCTTTCAGAATGTTAATGTTGTTTTTGATAACTATTTTTCTCTCATTTGCAAGACCAACATTAGGTCCCCCCATTTTTTGAAAAGCGCAAACAAATGAAATAAATCCAAGTGTGGCTTTCAGACCTAGGGACCACTCTTCTTTAAAAGTACCAATCTGTATTGAATTATTGATTCACATATATCTGTAACTGGATGCTATCCTTACCAATTTTATGTTTCTGGTTTATTTACTGCTTCTTAAAAGGTTCTTCCTGTTCAAATAAACTCCACCGCATTGTAAATAAAGATGTTTTTACCTGTACCAATATCTTTGTTTTTAATTAAACTCATCGAACAAGTGACAAAGCAAAACATGGTGTCAGATTTGGGAAACAATTGTGAAGAAAAGTAACAAGCATTTTTAATTATTGATTTTTCGGACTGTTATCTTCATCGTTTTATCGTTTCGGCCGTTGCACCCTCCAGTCGAAATGTTGTGCTTTATATATCACGATAAAGATGAGGACAACAGCCAGAAAAATCAAAACAATACATACCAAGCCTCATCTAAAACATTTAGACAAATAAGCATTTTTAAGTACCAAATCATAATTCTTCACATTTGATAGAGTGATCAAACAGATGAAATCAATGTTTGAGAAGTGGTGAGTACCTGAAGTGATCTATAGCGACAATGGGTCTCAATACACAAGTCTGGAATTTGCAAATTTTGCTGAAAAAATCAATGTATATGACATCGTCATTGAACTATCATCGGTCTAATGGCTTCGCTGAGAGGATAGTGGACATATGTAAAAGGCCTCTTTTAAAATCACAAGAAACTGGCATTGACCCTCATTTGAACATGAGTCATATAAGATCAGATCTCTTTCTTGCTGTATTAATTAACTGGAGACCCTTTTGAACTCCACTTATTTCTAAATAACAGCTTGCGGATTAACAAACAGAAGATATAATACAATTGAACGAAGACACCACAAAGGATTATTATAATCAACGAAATAATTGCTGATATTAACCATTGTATAGAAGCCAATAAGTCTGTATCTCGATTAAGAAGAATAAGTAGTGCGATACTGGAATAATTAAACGGATTACTGCAGAGCCAAGGTCATATTTTGTTGAATTTGCTGATGGCAGAATTTATCAAAGAAATACACAATTCCTCAAGACTGTCAAAACTGACGTGGTGCCAAAACCCATGTGTGATAGCAGACTCGTTCATCCATTTGCAGTTCATGCCAGCACTCCCCGCCTCCAATGACAGTGGAATACCCACACATCCTCCCCACACTAACACTACTTTCTCATCCTGTGTTAGCTTACAAATTGTCCATCAACCTCATATACCCCAGTGACTGATGCATAAGCCATGTCCGTTCCTGCTGAGTCACATTCTGACAGAACTGCCGAGTCATGTTCCAAAACCACGTTGCTCTGACTGGTCTGTGAAGGCACCAGAAAGACTGAACTTGTAATCAAGGAATTCTATGAGATCAAGGCATTCTATAAATGAAATGATACTTTTATTGAATGATGATTCCCATCGGATAATGATATTATAAAATAGATATCCATAATTAAGACACAAAATTAAATTAGAATAGCATTAAATTTACTCTAAATGAATTAATGTCCAGCAAAAATCCTGTCAATTGAAAGTAATAAGACTAAATCAATAGATAAAAACAAATAAATGATTTACCCCCCGCCAAAAAAGAGAAAAAACAACAACAAATAAACAAAAAAAAACAACAAAAAACCAAAAACCAAAATAAAAAAAACAAAGAAAAAAATTAAAAACAAACACTTTCAGCTGAAAATTCGTTGGGAAAAATATCCTATCCACCAAACGTCAGAACACCGTTATTTTTCTATTTCATTGCACTATCTCCTTACTGTCTCACTTCCATATGGGCATTCCATCGCGGTACAATGGTTAGCAAGATCTATTACTATTGCAATAGCGAGTTCGATCCTCGCTGGATACCCCATACATGCGACCTTGTGTCAACTCCTACTAGTGACGAACGGGTTGGGTCAATATCCACATTAAAAATCTCTATTTAACACTTTGATTATTATTATCATCAATAAAAAAATAAACTTTACTATGAGCATAACCTTTACAATCAACAAAGGCATCCCATTGCACTATCTCCTTACTGTCTCACTTCCATAAGGCCATTCCATCGCGGTACAATGGTTAATAAGCTAGTCTCAGATCCATTGCTATTGAATTGCGAATTCAATACTCGATGGATGCCCCATACTTGTGAACTTGGGTCACATCCTATCCGTGGCAAACGAATTGGGTAAGAGGGCATTCCATCGTTTTATAATAGTTAGTGGGCTAGTATCGTAGATCCATTACTACTAATGGCTTTCGAGACATCACTTGGGTTAGTATAAGTTGAGAACACAGGTGCATCAGTCAACTGAAATCCTTTTAATTTATAAGTAGAATCGTTCTCATCTTAAATGATGGAATTCAGCACTTCTGATTGACAATGACTTTCAAGATGGTGGCATTAGTAGTGTTGGGGTTAGTAAGTAAGGGTTTTTTTCTAACTCAAACTTGTAACCTATCCCTGTAATTAATTTCTAAGAAACTATTGAAATGTATTTACAGTTAGCCTGAAATGACGTGGAAAGAAAAGGCCATGTCCCCCAATTGCAGCCTTGCGTCACATCCTACCTGTGTTGAATAGGTTGGGTAAATACCTACTAGTTCAAGGTGTCTCATCATGATTTAATAGGGTAGCAAGCTAGTCTCACTGATCTATTACTACTGAACAGCGAGTTCGATCCTCACTGGGCGCCTCATACTTACGACCTTATGTCACAAATATACCCATCGCGAACGGGTAGGATAAATAGTCACTGTCTCGCTTCCTTTTATCCCTCGCCTATGTATACAACTGGGGTTCGATCCCTCACCTTTCCAGTCGATGCTTGGCTTGAAACCAGATTATGTTTGTTCTTGATTTCTACTTTTACCCTTGTCTTACTTACCCCCCCCCCCCATGCGAGTCCCAACCCTTTCAGTAACCGTTAACCGGTCGGGAGCGCCAGAGAGAATTAATCAGTAATTCTTTTCGATTTCAGCCCATCTCAAGTTTTGTGAGTTTCATAACTATTTCTATCAACGACGCCAATATGAAATGTTTTGGAGACACGTAGAGTTATTCTGCTCACAATATTCAGACATATTTACTGTTCGTGTTCGAAGGCGGCTAAGAACAAGAAAACAAGATAAAACAGAAGAAAAAGAAGATTCCGCAAAATACTAAGATGTGTGCCAACATCAGCGTGTCGGTCCTTGATTTGTTTAATATTTGTTGATGCATATATATATATATATATATATATATATATATTATATATATATATATATTGGTAAGCTAAACCCTACTTTTTACCACAAACAGGAGTGATTGTCTCACCATATATATATATATATATTATACTAAAGCTGAACGAATCAATGTTTGTCTCTTAAAGGCTTTTTTAATGTTTAGTTTTATGACACGAAAATTATACTTAATTATTTCTTACTTGTAGGATTGAGTTAAAAAAAGAAGACGCATTTTAATTGGTTCTAATTCATCGTAATTTGCAATTAGGTTAAAAAGTGATCCTATCTTACTCCCATTCTGCCTGTCAGTTTCCCACTATGTATATCTTAATTAGCTCTATGTATATCTTAATTAGCTCCTCGTTATATATGTTAGTTTTTCAATGACAGGAGAGAGAGAGAGAGAGAGAGAGAGAGAGAGAGAGAGAGAGAGAGAGAGAGAGAGAGAGAGAGAGAGAGAGAGAGAGAGTTTGAAACAGATTTGAATGTTAAGTTTCATAAGCTGCCAACCCGGTCAACATCTTGGCTCTAAATAAATTCAAATTAGGTCAAACGTTCCCTTTCTTAGAAATCTTACAAAATGATTTTAATGTATTTTAAATTCTCAGTCCGTATTTATTTTTAAAAAATAAAGATTTTTTAATTCGTTTTGCAAGCTCACTTTTTCCTTATCCCAATTATCTACCAAAGCAGAATGGGTGACCCAACGGGTCACGTTTTGTCTAGTATATATAAGGGTAATCCAAAAGTAAGGTTGGGAACGCAGGCTAACAGTTCGTGTGGCTATTGATAACATTGTTGCGTTTGTTGTGCATGCGCCTGCCCCTATCCCTGCACGCACCTCGATGCCATATTCAGTCTTGGCTTAGAAGTCGTTTCTGATGTACCTCCCAATTTATTCTACTACCAAGTGTAGAGGTTCCGTATTAGAATGCAAAATGCATTAACCGATTGAAATTCATCGCCAGTTAACGAAAAGTGTATGGCAAGTCGTGCATGGATGTCAAAAACGTTCGCGAGGGGTGTGAGGTGTTTGCAACGGCGACTTTGTTCAACACTTCCTCAACGAGATGGTGGCGAGCTGGTCAGACATGGGCATACAAAACTGCTACAGTGCCTACACCTACAAAAATGCACCGACCGAAGTGGCGATTTTGTAGAAAATTAGGTGAAAACTTTAAAATGGTGTAACCATTGACAATAAACAATAAACGTTTCTGTGGTTTCTAAATATTTTGGAGACCTTATCTTTGGTATTACTCTCGTATCTTTTATGGAGCGTATCTAATATATTGGCAATGGGCCAAATTTGCTGAGAAGTGTGTGTGTGTGTGTGTGTGTGTGTGTTTGTGTGTGTGAGCCTTTGGGTATGTGTATGTGTATGTGTATGTGTGCATGCGTAATTTTTGTGTTCATTGCTTTCTTGTCGTAGGTTTTCTTCAACATTCTTGTGCCAATTTTTCGAGATTGACGCAGCATTTTATATCCCCACCCCGCGCTGCTGGAATTTGAAGTCTATCCAGAAATCGGAAATCAGTATGTGAACATGGTCATTAAAAAACGCCTATAATTCAAGTCCGAATATTTACAGCATGACGTTGGATGCTGACTTTCGACGATTACTTCTCAGTGAGCGCGCGAATCACTACTACTCGCCAGTAGAAGAAAAAAAAAAGAGGTGGGGGGGGGGTCAGAAGAGACATTCGCACCGTGGCACAGCTTCAGGGGGGGGGGTTAGAAAATCTTCTAAACCAAAGCTTTGCAAAATTTTTGAAATCTATAAATCATAAGTGGGTAATTCCATGTCAAATCATCCAGGTGTGGACTATATTAACATTAGACAATCCCCAAAATTTGAGCTTCCAATTCAAAAATTGGCGGAGTTATGTCGATTTTTAGCTCTCCAAATTTGGTGTGGTAGGCGAAAAAGGGCGACTTTTTGTAATACTTTTTTATCTGTAAAATGAGTTCTAGAGCTTCCCTACAACTAAAAATTGGTTTATAAAAGCATTTTAGCATTGGCTAAGTTTAACATAATCCACACTTGGACAAAATTTCAGAAAAATTGAAGGGGGTGGGTGACATAGCCTGAATGAATTTGACATGGAATTACCCAAGTATTAGATAGGAATAGTTGAAACCTTATGATTGTGTGCAAATTATTTATATTGAGAATAGTGTAGTACAAATACATGCTGTCGTGATTGTTCTGGGTTGAAAAGTCAACTATGTGCACATGGTCGTACTGTGATAAATGAAAAGATGGCGATTTTCGGACTATAAGACCAGTTGCAGAACAATGGTGACCACGGGGTGCAGCTGCCCCTGGTCGCAGCTTCAGTTGGGGTGCAAAATTGCCCTAACCCCAAAGCCTTTACGATAAGATAGTGCATATACATGCCAATGGCACTTAATTGGTGGAAAGGTCGCATGGGCGACAATCTGACATTCACCAAACACCATTGACACGGTGTCTACGCTCTAACTTATATATGCTCTGTCACATATATATATATATATATATTGGGAGAATATGTGCTTAATTGAAGTCATACCTAATTTGAAAATTAATTAGTTGATAATTAATGAATTAGGCGAATATATCTGTTTAAATGTAAAGCGTAAACAAATCGAGAAAAGTCATGTTTACGCCTTACATTTAAACAGATATATTCGCCTAATTCATTAATTATCAGCTAATTAATTTTCAAATTAGGTATGACTTCAATTAAGCACATATTCTCCCAAAAATTGTCGGCATAGCCATATCAAACAAACTGTTTGCGTACTTTCATATTATATATATATATATATATATATATAATATTATATATATATGATAAAGAAGATGACTTACGGGGAATAGAATATCGAGTTAATCGCAATTTCGACAGTCGATACAAATATTAATCGAATAAGCCAAGGTTATAAAGAATATAAAGTTCTCAATACGTTAGTAGAGCAGATTTAGTATTAAGGTGTATATAGAAATAAAAAAAAAACTTTTAGTTTCACCCAAAAGGATCATCAGGGTTAATTGTAATGAATTAATCAAGATATGGATTAATTACAGACAATTGCGGAAGTAACAATTCATATGAAACTTATTTTTACGCTTTTTGAAACTCCCCAACGACACTTTACAAACGTCATACAACTATTAAGTGATTGGTTCAAAGTTTTTCACATGTCCTGTAATTAATCAATATCTTGATTAATTCATTACAATTAACCCTGACGATCCTTTTTGGTGAAACTTAAAGTTGGTTATTTCAGCAGCTACCCAGCATCAA
>CM042137.1:32682046-32709546 GCA_023376005.1 Doryteuthis pealeii
CCCTCTGCAGAGGTGCAGTCGGTGCATTCTAACGCCATATCAGACAGGGCGGTTCTATCTTGGTAAATACAGCATTAAACTTGGTACTTTTTTGACACACCTTGTATTCTGAAAAATATTGATGAATGGAACGTTATTTTTTCAGAATACAAGGTGTGCCAAAAAGTACAAAAAATCTCGATACTTTTTTGACACACCTTGTATATTCAAATTACGGGTGTCCTAGGTATAAAATTAAACTGCATCTAGTGGTGAGGTTCAAGTTCTGGGGTTCTGGGGAGTGTAGATTACCTCTTCATTGCCATTACTCCCAGGTCTACTTTGACCCGGAGAGATAGTACCTGTTAGGATCCCATCTATGGGTTAAATAGATAAAAAATAAGTTTAAAAATGCGTTTAAAAATTGAATACCAGCAATAATGAATAAAACAAAAACGTTTCGGCATAAAATAAAAATGTTGTAAAACGAACCAGCCTCATTACGGTCAAGTCACGCTGCAAAGCACCGGTTCCCAGTATATCACCAAAGTTAAGCAGCGATGGGCCTATTCAATACTTAATTGGGTGACCACTCAAGCAAAAGCAGGTATTGTAAGCAACCTGAGTCTTTTGTTTATCAAAATGACTTGATTTTGCATTAAGTGACTCGAAAAGTGTCGATATGCCGAAAAACAACAGCAACAACCATCTATACTGCTTATCTTACCAAGGCTAAAGGACCCAGTTTGTCCCACTATCTAACTATGGCTGCGGAAAGAAAATATGGATTAATACCTTTCCCAAGGACATCAGAGCGAAATGAAAGGCAAACAGACTCGTCCATGATTTGAACTTGCGTCGCCGATTCCATTTCCTAGGACGATAACCGTTACGGTAATCGGTGCGAGTTCAATGGAAATATGCAACTGGAATTTTAAAAAGTTTATTTTTGTTTCCAAGCCTTATTTATATATTTTATTGAATATTCTGAAGTTTCATTTATTAATGTATTCCCTTTTTGTTATTTTCTTCCTATTTTGTCTATTGTCGGTATCAGCCGGACATCGAGGGAGTTTATGCCCTTTTCGCTAGCGTTAGATAGATTAGATAGGTGGGTAGATTTTTTTTGCCAATGCGGAGCACCACAACTACCATCAACTCCCCACTTTACTGCACAGATCCGATTATCCAAGTTTTGCCACTCATGCGCTGAAGTGGTGGGGGATGGTATCGAACCAGGAACCTTGCGATTCCTAGACAGATGTTCTACCGACTGAGCTCATTCTAAACCTTTGACAATTTTCTTCCGAGATAAGGAGTTGCTATTATTTAAATTATTTATTGGGGCCGGGTTAGCTCAGTCGGTAGAGCGCTCAGCTAGAAACCACAAGGTTCCTAGTTCGATACCCGCCCTCGCCAACTCAGCGTATGAGTAGCACAGGGATCTGTGCGGTAAAGTAAGGAGCTGATGGCAGGTGTGTCGCTCCACCTCAGACGCTAAAAATAATCTCCTTGGTCTAGCGCTAGTGAAAAGGGGATAGACTCCCTCGCTGCATGGCTGATACCGACATTAGGCCGCCCCGACGACGACTTTACAGGTTAGATACAAGAGTCAATAGGAGGCGGGAAATGACGTCACGGAGAACCTGGCTGGTGCCTATGGACGATAAGAAGGGGAAAGGAGCAACGTAAAAAATCGTAGAATGGGCTATGGGGCAATATAAGGCGAAATTGACGGCATAGTCAAGGCGATTTGAGGATGGAAGTATATAAGATGCGTAAGACGGGCGTAGAAATCAGTGTTTAAGGGCAAGAGTTCATTAGAGACGAGAACCTATGGGAATTGTGGAATTGTTTTTTTTTGTGGTAGAATCCTTTTTCTTTCGTAATTCCCAATATCAATGTTTCTCTTGGGCTGGTTGTGTTGGCTGAAGTGGAATGAAGGAAAGAGTAACAAAAACCAGTAAACTTATTCAGACTTTATTTGTAGTGTTTGCAACTAAGTTTGAGAGAGAGAGAGAGAGAGAGAGAGAGAGAGAGAGAGAGAGAGAGAGAGAGAGAGAGAGAGAGAGAGAGAGAGAGCTGGTTAATTAGAAAATGAAAGATAAAATGTGAGACAGAAAGTGAGAGAGAGAGAGAGAGAGAGAGAGAGAGAGAGAGAGAGAGAGAGAATGAGAAAATGAGAGAGAGAGAGAGAGAGAGAGAGAGAGAGAGAGAGAGAGAGAGAGAGCGGGGGAATGAATTAGAAAATGAAAGCGGATGAGAGAGAGAAAGTGTATACGAGAGAGAGAGAGAGAGAGAGAGAGAGAGAGAGAGAGAGAGAGAGAGAGAGAGAGAGAGAGAGAGACTCTTTGGTTAAAAATAGTTTCCTTTTACCATTCAAGTCTATCTTCTTTCTGACTTCTTATATTGTGCCCGGAAGCCTTTTCTTTTTCGAGCATGCTGAGACTGTTCTTCCGGTCAAATGCATTCTGGGAGTTCACAACTTATTTATATCTATTTATTTTGTTTTCTATGATTTCATCTTGATATCTTATTTTGTTTTATTATCATTTTTCACTTTTATTTATTTTCCACTCCCGACAAACCCACGTCACAGAGCTGTATGGGGGGGGGGGACCAACAGCATGGGAAATGTGAAATAGACAAAGGGGAAATATAAGGCGGGAATGGATAGCGTAGACTGCGATTCGTGCATGGGGCGATATGAAGGGTTAATAGCAGCGTAGAAATCCAGTTTAGGGACAAGTCAATATGAGTCCTGGTTAACTAACACATAACTTCAACATCAATTTTTATAGTAAATAAGCTCAAGTAGGTTTAGCTCAGTAGGTACAGCGTTCCCTTAGGAATCACTAGGTTCCTGGTTCGATACCAGCCCTTGCCAGCTCAGCGCATGATTAGCATAGGGATCTGTGCGGTAAAGTGATGAGCTGATGGTACGTGTGACGCTCGACCTCAGACGTAAAACAATCTCCTTGGTCTAGCGCAAGTGAAATGAGGAGAGATTCTCTTGCTGTCTGTCTGATACCGACATTGGGCCATCCAGACGACTTTACTTACTTTTACTTATTCCTGCTATAGAATATCTATCTTTTCCATATTTCATTATTTCTTTATTTTAAATAAAATGGTTGCTCTGGTAAGTGGCTCATTATCATTCTTCAATGAATTCAGTTAAAATCACGGCATTCCTACGATTTTAACATGTAAATTACAAAAGCTAAAACAAGTACTTTGCAAGTCTGTCAGCTGAGGCTGTAGAATGCGCCAATTGTACCTCTGCAGAGAGGTAAGGCTCACTCCTAATAGAACACCCTATTGGCCATGGGTGGCGACCCGTGTTAAGTATCTGGTACCTCCACTTTGCTTTTAGTGTCCTGGTTATAAAATAAGGCTTTATCTTGTCAGATTTTGGAGCTCTGGGAAAGTGTGGAGTGCCCTTTCATTGTCATTACACCTAAGTCCTCTCTTACACGGGGTGATAGTACCTGTTAGGGTTAGATGCATGCAAAACAATGTCACAAAAATGGGGCACCCAGCTGGGATCAAGCTCGCTATTCAGCAGTAATGGATCTGCGAGACTAACTTGCTGATCATCACACCGTTGAGACGCACTTGTTATGTGTCCTGGGTAGACTACACCTGATAGTGAGGCTTCAATTCTGCAAATCTTGAGGGCATGGGGTTGCCATTACTGGGAAGTGTGGGGAGCCCCTTCATTGCCATTACAACCAAGTCCTCTCTTACACGGAGTGATAGTACCTGTTAGGGTCCTATCTATAAGTTAAATAGATTTAGAAAATGTGTTTAAAATGGAGTTCGAAATGAAATACCAAACTAGAATGAATGAAACGAAACCTTTTCAGCATAAAATAACCCAACAAGGGTTAACATGCCGTAAAATCTAAGCAACCAACTGACCAATAAGTATTTATTTTTCTTTTATGTGTCCTGGGTAAGTTTTTACCCAACCCATACGCTACGGGTTGGATGCAAAACAATGTCACAAGAATGGGGCACCCAGCTGGGATCAAACTCGCTATTCAGCGGTAATGGATCTGCGAGACTGACTGCTAATCATTACACCCCAATGGGACGCACTTGTTATGTGTCCTGGGTAAACTACATCAGATAGTAAGGCTCCAGTTCTGAAAACCTGGAGGGGATAGAGTTGCCATTACTCCCAGGTCCACTCTAACCCGGAGTGGTGGTACCTGTTAGGGTCATATCTATGGATGAAATAGAAGTGTTTAAAATTGTTTGTTTTCGATAGGTCGTGTGAAAAAAACCTTTTGCGACAAAATGAACGTACAATGAACGCAATTCCCTAACCTGTAATCATAAAATAACCTAGACTAGTTGACTGGCCGTTAAAATCAATCAATCAATCAATGTTCTTTTATTTCCCCGGCTTTAGTGCCGCAAATTTAATTATTATGTTTTTGCATCCAAATTTAGACTTACTATGAATAGCAGAGTGCTGTTCAATTTCATCAAAGTTTTCTTTTTATGTAAAAACAAGCGTCTTCGTTATAGTGTTGGCGGTTTCACTCAATCGGATTCTTCGTTTTTGTCAATTTTCTTTTCGTGAAAATGCTTCTAAAAATGTAACATCAATTATATCTACTAGCAAATATATGCACGCTCCGGGCGCACGTATTTAAGTTTTAATGTAATGAAATATGTTAAATTAGAAAGACTAATGAAACTAAAAAAGAATGCAGATAAAATGATTTAAAACAGAGGGGGGTATAATCGAAAAGTAGAACAACTTTGAAACTAACTCTTCCATCATTTCCCTAATTTAACTACTTAGTTAAAATAGGAAGTAAAGAATAAAGTTACAGTTATATCTTCTTGTTAATGGATTTCTTTTAAGATTTATCTCCGAAATTTTTGCTCATATTCATTAAGATAAAACCAAACAATTAGAAATCAATATTACTAAGCAAATATTTATTAAAATTAAATTTTTAATATCAATATGCAAATTAGACTTCCGTTCACACTCCAAAATGCTATATTGTTGTATCAATTGCATGTTATTAGTATGCATATATGACCAACAGTATTAATAATGTAAAACTATTTTATTAATAAATAAGGTTTGAATGAAATAAAATAATGGAGAATATGATGAAATAACATGGGAATTGTGACTTGAGTAGTAATATAGTTTCGGTTACAGACAGAAAAACACAATCTCCATTATAATAAGAGATATATAAAAGAATGTCGTGGTACGTACGTGTCGTCTTATAACTCCGAAAAGAAATACCATTCAGCGTTGAAATCTCGTATACACTTTAATATGTGCATAATTAAGAAATGTTTATTAAGAAGTTTATTTCGACAGCAGCATATGCTTACCAGGCTTTGGGTTATGTTATTCGGCCATTGGACTGGTAAGTTATATAAGACTGGCGTGAATCCGAGAGGGAATCACCCCCAGGAAACACCTGCTCTCCCTCGTTTAAAAGGGGTGGGGCTGGGTATATTGACCAGTGGCTGAGGCACGTCAAAAGAGGAATGCTGAGGGGATACACGGAATCTTTAACACTGACCCCGATTTTTCCCGTGAAAAGATACCACGGATATATGTATATATATATATATATATATATATATATATATTAATTGGTAATTTGCTTGAAGCATTGTTAAGTATGTTATTATATATTAATGATTTGAAGGCAATTACAATGCATATAAAAAATAAAAAAAAATATGTTTTTTTTGTCTTATCGATTTCAAAGTAAACCTTTATCTTCAGAGACAGTTTTCAGAAACAGTTTTCAGAATTTTATACGATATACGCATTGTAATTGCCTTCAAAAATATAAATAATAATAATAATAATAATATAATATATATATATATGTGTGTGTGTGTGTGTGTGGCAAGTGCAGACTAAAGCAGCATGCAAAAACTATTTGGTAAATTCAAATCGCTTGCCATTTTCCCGCAATTAGAAGGATATCAAAAAATCTGAAAATATACGTTAGGTAATTTACATGCATTAGATTGCATAAATATAGAGGCGCGTGGCATAATGGTAAGAGTCGTAGGAAATGGACTCGTCGACCCGAGTTCATAACCTGGACGAAGCTGTTTACATATCTCATAGCGCTAATACCCTTGGGAAAGGTATGCATCCAACTACCCTCCCTCCAGCTATGGGTAAATAGTAGGACAGGCTGGGTTCTTTAACCATGGCTAAGTAACCAGTCTAGTAGAAGGAACATTCTGCATTCAAACCTGTTAAACTCCGCTTTAGAAATTGACCTTGTGTCACATCCTGCTCGTGTGGAGGGGTTTGGTAAATTTATAAATATCATAAATTTACACTAAATCAAATCAAGTCAGATGACTTGAAATCGCACCCAAGTATATGTTTATGCCTATGAACATTTATTCTATTTACGAAGACACTAGCTACAGTACCCGGTAATACTCCGTAAATGTGAGATTATTCGCAGTTCCATATTATATTTTTAATATCAATTTTGCTAGGTGTGTTTATAGCACTGGTTATACACAGAAAGATAGAAATTGCCATTTATGCAGTAGATTACGCTTAAATTTTTTTCTAATTGATAAAAACTTGAGTTTTGTATTTTCAGTTAAATCAAGAAAGAAAGAAAGTGATGTTATTTCACAAAGAAATGTTTAATTTTAACATGAGATTCCCTTAAATATTGCCCATATATGTTATTTCACTAAAACATATTTTAGTTTTTTAAAATAGGTCCTCTCACTGTTACTTGATTTCAACGTACTATTACTTATACCCCCTCTCTTATTATTACGGTCAAGTCACGCTAAAAGTACCGGTTCTCGCTCAGTCACCGAAGTTAAGCAGCAATGAGCCTATTTAATATTTAATTGAGGGAAAACTTAAACAATAGCAGATACTGTGAGCAACCTGAGTCCTTTGTTTATAAAAATGATTTGATTTGGTATTATTAGATAATCTGAAAACGGTTGATATGCTATAAAACAAAACAACAACAATCTATCTGTAGTGGTATTCTTACTCAGGCTAAAGGACCCAGTTTGCCCTACTATTTACCTATAGCTTGGGAGAGAAGACCAAAATTCCAGATACTGTTAGCAACCCAAGTCCTTTGTTTATGAAAATGACTTGATTTGGCATTAAATGACCTGAAAAAGGTTGATATGCCGTAAAAAAAACAAAAAACAACCATCGCTGAAGTTAAGAAGGTGAGCAATATTTAATTGAATGAACGTTTAAGTAACTAGGGTAAGCAGGTACTGTAAGCAACCCAGGTCTTTTGTTTATTAAAATGACTTGATTTGGCATTAAAAGACCTGAAAAAGGTTGATATGCTATTCCTGATTATTAGCTTAACATGTCTATAAAGGTTCATTATGATCAGATGACTGGTGCAAGCACCCACTGGTAATACACAGACAGAAAAAATTATTTATGTAGTATATATATATATATATATATATATATATATATATATATATATAGTCATCCACATACACCGTGTTTCGGCGTATCAAAACAACAACTACAATTTATCTATAGTGGTATTCTTACCAAGGCTAAAGGACCCAGTTTGCCTGACTATTTACCCATAGCTTGGGGGAGAAGACCAAAATTCCAACCAACCAACCAACCAACCAACCAGCCAACCAAATATTTTACCTGAAACTAAGACACCCACGCACACATTTCACGGAATTGTAGCCGAGTTTGTTTTGGTCAAATGGATGGCGTTTTTTTATTGACGTAATGTTAGGAACAGATGTATTGGTTTCTTTTACATAGCGTAAATAATATTTCTGACGTTGTTAAGTACAGTGCACAGGTGTGAGAATGTTGATAATAAGTGAAAAAAAAAAAAAAAAAAGAAAAAAGAAAGGGCAACCAAGCAAAGAGTTTCAACCGTTTATCAGCTTCAGTTTCATATCAATTTCTAAGAAAATGAAACGTCTTTATATACACTTAAAGATAAAAACATATTCCTAGTAAAAGCTGTAATAAAATCTACTGCAATAGAATTACCAATAGTAATTATGTAAATATAATGCAGTAAACAGGATGAAAGCTATATACGATTGAGTAGTCTACATGAAATAAAACTATGTCACTTTCGTGAATCGTATTTAGCAATTATTGCATTAATAGCTCTGCTGATGAGGCCTAATAGGCCGAAATGTACACACAGAGATTGATTTTTCTCGATTTGTTTAGCCTTACATTTAAATAGGCAATTAATTAATTATCAATTATTTAACTTTCAAAATTAGGTACGACTTCAATTAAGCACATATTCTCCCAAAAAGTGTCGGCTAAAAAAAAAGCCATATCATAAACACATCGCTGTGTATTTACTTCTCATATATATATATATATATATATATATATATATATATATATATATAAAGTTTTTGGGCAATACAAAATTTTATTAGGACACGTAAAAGCGAATTCAGCATAAAAGCGATAGAAAAAATTTCTAAAAAGAAAGTTAGGGTACCCTTATAATTAGATGGATAATTTTTCCCAATTATTCCAACCATCGTATTACTACTTTCAATGTATTTCTCTGATGAGGATTGACCGAAAAAATAATTTATTTTAGATTATACATCTAATTATAAGGGTACCCTAACTTTCTCTTTAGAAATTTTTTCATCACTTTTATGATGAATTCGCTTTTACGTGTCCTAATATATATATATGTTATTTTGGAAAAGGTAATTTAGCGGTGAAGATGGTCACAATGGTTAGTTGATGCAAAATTCAGAAAGGTAACACAGCGATATAACAAATAATGCTACACGTGTAATCGACTGCAATTAATCAATATCTTAATTAATCCAGTGGATTTAACCCTGAAGATCCTAATGGTGAAACTCGAGTAGGTTATTACTTATATATATATATATATATATATATAGGCAACGCTCTCGTATACAACGGATGAACCACTCTATGGCGGTCTTTACATATATGCAGATGTGTGTATTATCAGTTAAACCTCCCTCCCAGTATGTAGGTGACGATGACCATGTGGTTAAAAATCCTGACTGATGATGAATCGATCGGGTTTCCAACCGGGCTGGAGGTAGCCTGCAAATGTCTAGCCACACTGAAGAGACGTGATACGCCGAAACACGGTGTATATGGATGACTATATATATATATATATATATATATATATATATATATATATATATTATATATATATACTACATAAATAATAATTTTTTCTGTCTGTGTATTACCAGTGGGTGCTTGCACCAGTCATCTGATCATAATGAACCTTTATAGATATGTTAAGCTAATAATCAGGAACAGGACTAACTTATTGGATCTCATAAAATCAATAATAAAACCCCCGATAACTTCTTTAGTGTGGAGAAGGAAAGAGAAAACGTTTCAGTGAGAGAGAGGGAAGAGGAGTAGTAGTAACTCTTCTTCCTCCTCTCTACTTGTTTACTGTAATTCTTAAATGCCTTATTTACTACTACTACTACTACTACTACTACTACTACTACTACTGCTGCTGCGTAATCTAATTGTTTTTTAATACTTAAATATACACTGATTAAGAGACCGTTTGAATCCTTCTTCCCCCCTTAAAGCTGCTATCGTTCTAAGTTTGTTGAATAAGTTCGATACTTTTCGAGCTCAAACTTCCCCGGCTTATTCACTGGATGGAAAACGGATATTGATAGTTCTACACAAAAATAGATCTGCCATAAATACCCCTAGCAAAGGTGGCTATTGAAAATCGTGTATGGTCACTTAGGTTCACGAGCATTTTCAGTCGCACTCGGGGGAATTGTGCACAATCCCAACTTTCCTGGGTATTACCGGATACTGCAGTTAATTTGACATAAGTTAAAATAACAAAAAATCATGTCATCATTCACTAATTTTCATGTAATATCTAATAATGATTTATTACTAATTATATCTTCACACACAACATAGTAATATTTTCAAATCCTTTTATTCATAGCTTAAATAACGTTCATAATACCAGAAACCTAATATAGAATATTCTAAAGCCTGAGCTCCAGTGTTTAGACATGCGAATTGAGGTGTAATATTAAGATTCGAGGGTATACAAAGAAGTGTGACAAAATAATAAAAAGAGTGAAAGATTACAGAAACAGAGAAATTAGGAATATCTTAAGGGGCCGGTAGAGCGTTCGGCTAGAAACTACAAGGTTCCTAGTTCGATACCGGTCCTCGCCAACTCAACGTATGAGTAGCACAGGGATCTGTGCAGTAAAGTAAGGAGCTGATGGTAGGTGTGGCGCTCCACCTCAGACGCCAAAACAATCTCCTTGGTCTAGCGCTATTGAAAAGGGGATAGACTCCCTCGCTGACTGGTTGATACCGACTTTAGACCGCCCCGACGACTTTACTTAAAAAAAAAAAAATAAGAATGAGAGGTGATCTAATTGAAACTTTCAAAATAACAAATGGAATTTTTAATTATGGTAGACATTTTTTTATATATTTCTCCTCAAACTGCAAATATGCTGTCAAGGCAAATTTCAAAAACTAAGTCTATTAATCAATTACATTTTTTGTTAATAGATCCATATATTTTTGAAACAAATTGTCTAATTAGATAAAAACCAGTAATAGCGTAAAAGAAACTTTAAGATTAATTAGGATGATTTCAGAAAAAATGGTAAGAAAAAGAATTTAAGAAAACATTTATGAGGGTATTTGGATGAATTATTTAACACAATTCTATCTGTATATAGATATATCAATAGTGTTTATGTATCAATAGTGTATGTTATATGCAAAGATTATGGTTTTTAAAGTTGATATGAGAAAAAACTGGAGATGTCTAAGGAAGCAAAATAAACGAATAATAAGCGCAATTCGAACTTAAAAAATAATTATGTTGGCATGTCTACCTCGTAGACAGTTTTAATGCTCCCCAATATTATTTTTTTTCCAAATATTTACCATTTCCAAATCATTATTAGAATAAAACATCATAATTGATATAAACATTCTACCAAATTGATTTCTGTGTTTTATTTTTCGTCTATTCTGTTAGATATCTTATCTTATTATAATGGAGATTGTGTGTTTTTCTGTCTGTAACCGAAACTATATTCCTACCCAAGTCACAATTCTCTTAGTTATTGACATCACATTCTCCATGATTTTATTTTTATCTAAACCTCAATTATTGATAAAATTGTCTTACATTGATAATAAAATTGTCTTACTGTTGACCATATCTACATGATATTTACCGCGTACCCCACTTGTACGGGTCAGGCACAAAGTCCCTATTAACGTGGGACCACCCACAAACCGAAGCTCATGGAGTGGCAGGTGAAAAAATTGCGTCGATCCCGTCGGCATTCCCCCTCAAGGGGGGCGCCTCAGGCACTGGGCAATAAACCCAGCCCTGCCCTTTAAATCGAGGGGGCAGGTGTTGCCTGGGGGGATGGCCCCCTGGGATCGACGCTATTAACTCGTAAGATCCAGGGCCGAAGCCACTGGACCCCCGGCGTGGGCCGGAGCTACATAGTATTTACCGCGTACCCCACTTGTACGGGTCAGGCACAAAGTCCCTATTAACGTGGGACCACCCACAAGCCGAAGCTCATGGAGTGACAGGTGAAAATTGCGTCGATCCCATCGGCATTCCCCCTCAAGGGGGGCGCCTCAGGCGCTGGGCAATAAACCCAGCCCTGCCCCTTTAAATCGAGTGGGCAGGTGTTGCCTGGGGGATGGCCCCTGGGATCGACGCTATTAACTCGTAAAGATCCAGGACCGAAGCCACTGGACCCCCGGCGTGGGCCGGAGCTACATGATATTTACCGTACCCCACTTGTTCGGGTCAGGCACAAAGTCCCTATTAACGTGGGACCACCCACGAGCCGAAGCCCATGGAGTGGCAGGTGAAAATTGCGTCGATCCCGTCGGCATTCCCCTCAAGGGGGGCGCCTCAGGCACTGGGCAATAAACCCAGCCCTGCCCCTTTAAATCGAGGGGGCAGGTGTTGCCTGGGGGGATGGCCCTGGGATCGACGCTATTAACTCGTAAAGATCCAGGGCCGAAGCCACTGGACCCCGGCGTGGGCCGGAGCTACATAGTATTTACCGCGTACCCCACTTGTACGGGTCAGGCACAAAGTCCCTATTAACGTGGGACCACCCACAAGCCGAAGCTCATGGTGTGACAGGTGAAAAATTGCGTCGATCCCATCGGCATTCCCCCTCAAGGGGGGCGCCTCAGGCGCTGGGCAATAAACCCAGCCCTGCCCCTTTAAATCGAGTGGGCAGGTGTTGCCTGGGGGGATGGCCCCTGGGATCGACGCTATTAACTCGTAAAATCCAGGACCGAAGCCACTGGACCCCCGGCGTGGGCGGAGCTACATACTGTATTTACCGCGTACCCCACTTGTACGGGTCAGGCACAAAGTCCCTATTAACGTGGGACCACCCACAAGCCGAAGCTCATGGAGTGGCAGGTGAAAAATTGCGTCGATCCCGTCGGCATTCCCCCTCAAGGGGGGCGCCTCAGGCACTGGGCAATAAACCCAGCCCTGCCCCTTTAAATCGAGGGGGCAGGTGTTGCCTGGGGGGATGGCCCCTGGGATCGACGCTATTATTATAACAGAACCGGTCCAGCGGCCGAAGCTCACTGGACCCCGGTCGAAACCGGGCGCGGGCTGCATACAGTATTTACCGCGTACCCCACTTGTACGGGTCAGGCACAAAGTCCCTATTAACGTGGGACCACCCACAAGCCGAAGCTCATGGAGTGGCAGGTGAAAAATTGCGTCGATCCCGTCGGCATTCCCCTCAAGGGGGGCGCCTCAGGCGCTGGGCAATAAACCCAGCCCTGCCCCTTTAAATCGAGGGGGCAGGTGTTGCCTGGGGGGATGGCCCCCTGGGATCGACGCTATTATTATAACAGAACCGGTCCAGCGGCCGAAGCTCACTGGACCCCCGGTCGAAACCGGGCGGGGGCTGCATTTATTTGTCTCATACCCCACCTGCATGGACTGGGCACAAGGCTCCGTTTTAACGTGGACCCACCCACAAGCCGAAGCTAATGGGTGGGAGAGAACAAAAATTGCGTCGATCCCATCGGCATTCCCCCTCAAGGGGGGCGCCTCAGGCGCTGGGCAATAAACCCAGCCCTGTCCCCAAAGGGGGCAGGTATTGCCTGGAGGGATGGCCCTCTGGGATCGACGCTATTAATATACCATCACCGGTCCAGCGGCCGAAGCTCGCCGGACCCCCGGTCGAAACCGGGCGTGGGCTGCATACTGTCAACATGCAATTATATTTATATATATAACAAAATAGCGGTTTACAGTGTGAACGGGAAGGCTAATTTGCATATTAATATTAAAAAATCGAATTTAATAAATATGTGCTTAGTATTATTGATTTCTAACTGTTTGGTTTTATTTTAATGAATATAAGCAAAAATCTCTTCAATGAATCTTAAATGAAATCCATTAACAAGATAAAATAACTGTCATTTTATTCTTTACTTCCTCTTATAACTAAATACTTAAATTAGAAAAAATAACAATGAAAGACGAGAGTGATGGAAGAGTAAGTTTCAGTTGTTCCATTTTTTATTATACTCCCTATGTTTCAAATCTTTTATTATACTCCCTCTGTTTCAAATCTTTTTATCTGTATTCTTATTTAGTTTCATTAGCCTTTCTAATTTAATACAATATTTTATTACATTAAAACTTAAATACTTGCACCCGGAGGGTGCATATATTTGCTAGTTCATATAAATATATGAAAAAATAAATTTTAACTGCTGCACAAATTTAAACACTCATTTACATAAAACGAAAGGTTGGTTGGTTGATTTTACGGCATGTCAACCCTTATGTCGAATACATTTTTACTTAATTCAAACTTGTTGGGTATTAAAATTTAAACACTTATATATTGACATAAAACATATGAAATATTAAAAGTAATTGGTAATTTGCTTGAAGCATTGTTAAGTATGTTATAAAATAATAAAATTCGAAGGCAATACAATGCGTAAAAATAAAGACAAAAGACAAAAAGATGTTTTACAATGCAATGCGTAAAAACATCTTTTTGTCTTTATTTTTACGCATTGTATTGCCATCGAATTTTATTATTTTATATGAAATATTACTTTATGAAAAGTTGGTTGGTTCGCTGGTTGGTTGCTTGGTTGGATTTATGGCATATCAACCCTTATGCCGAAGACATTTTTGATTTATTCATTCTTGTTGGGTGTTCAAAAATTCTTAAATTAACTTTATTGAACACATTATTTAAAACTCACTTTAAAAAATCTATTTAACTCATAAACGGGACCCTAACAGGTAATACCACTCCGAGTCAAAGTAGACCTGGAAATAATGGCAACGAAGGCGTACTTCACACTCCCCAGAGCTCCAGAATTGGACACCCACCACTACATGCATTTTTACGTCATTCTCAAAACTCTAAGACACTCAGCCACGGCTTTCTAGCACATATATTAAAAGGGTCGGGGGTTTGCCATACGGGCAATAGAACTGGAAGAATCATATAGGTGATAGAGCTTGACGTGACCAGCCGATTGATTTGAGGAGACCTCTCTGACTGCCTGTTTACCCAAGTAAGGAGCAAAATGGAGTATTGCATGTCTTGGACTGTTCAGCCACCAGAATTCTGTTCTTAAGCATTACGGGTCGCCACAACCAACAGGTAGCCCCATTTGTATATCTGTGTGTGGGTCTTACCTCTCTGTAGAGGTGCAGTTGACGTATTCTACAGTCCTAGTTATGAAAGGGTTTCCAATTTCTTTAGTATTATTCAATTTTAAAAAAATTCTTCTTCGTCGGGATTCTAAAAAACTGGTCTCAAATGATCCCATAAAAAACGTGAAGGGAACTACTTCGATATGGTAACTTTCTTTGGCCTAAAAAAACTATTTCCATTGTAAAACAAAACACGATGGACCAGACCCCAAATAAATCAAATTACATATTTACATCGACGGACAGAAACAAGTGTGTAAAACAGGACATTCGACAAAACACCTTGTTATCCATCTTGCAACACCCTCTGGTTAAAAATCAGACCGTTCAAATCGTCCTTGATGAAATGCAAAATTGTAAATCCTGAGTATCTGGTTTTGCTTATCCGCTGAATTTTTATTTTTTATTAGTGTTGTTACCTCAGTTAAATAATGGACCATCCGCTTTTATTATAAAGAAAGAAAAGGAAGAAAAGGACATGCTACACAGAAAAATATTAGAAATTAATAGATAAAGAAATAAATAAAGAAAGAAAGTTGGAGAAAGATATATAGAGAGGGTGATAACACTAATCTGTCTGCCATTTTAATCTCTGACAACAGAGAGAGAGAGAGAGAGAGAGAGAGAGAGAGAGAGAGAGAGAGAGAGAGAGAGAGAGAGAGAGAGAGAGAGAGAGAGTTAAATCAAGATTATTATACTTTTTTACATATTGAACTATTTATGTTCTAAAGTAAACATATCAAACATTGTAATAATTAGATTATCATACTGTGGTATATCCACAGGTCCTAGTAAAATAAAATATTTCGCCAACAAAACCCAAACTAAATATCTGTATACCCGGAAACAAGAAAACGTCTTCTGTATATTTCATTCTGTGTCTACTTAAAAAAAACAAACATTATTTTGTAGTCCTAATTTTGTTTTTGTTGCATTATTTTTCTCTCTATTTTTTTTGTTGTCCCCTTTTTGTGTGTTGTCTCTTGTCGTCATTTACTTTTCATCCACGTGGTCATATCCATTTCTGTATTGTTTTTTTCTGTTTCTGTTTGTTTTTCCTGTTCTTATAATGTCTACTTATTCGTTCTTTTATTTCTCTCTTTTCGGTACATCACATCGACGAGACTAATTTTTTTCTTCTTCTTCTTTTCTCTTTCGTGTGGGTAAATGTCTGTTCGTTTGTCTTTTTTTTGTTGTTTTGTTTTGTTTCTTCTCCTTTTTTATTACTTTCCTCTCCTTTGCACTATTCGTTATAAGAAGACCAGACGTCACTGTCTGGGCTAACTTTGGTTCTTTTGTTGTATTGCAGAGGTAACCTCTGTCTTTTTTTCCCCTCAAAGACTCTTATTAACGTTCTATTTAAAGGACATTACATAAAGCAGAGCTTTAGAATAAGCACCGTCCCTCTAAATATATACATCATCATCATCATCATCATCATCATCATCATCATCATCATCATCATGTCTCACTGACAGCACGGATTCCCATGACTCTTTCTCGATAGCCATCCTCATCGGTTATTGCCCTGGAAGGTCTTCCGCACGGCATGCAGAATCCGCACATAGCTGATTGATGTAGATTTTTGCCGATCGGGCCATACTGGTGTATCCTCGTGTATGTGTTCATACTTGCTTCTCCAGCAGTGTCCATCATATTTCTTCTTAAAAAAATTATTCGAATTATTAGATAATGAAACCATAGAAATTTGGATTAGGATATTTGTTTTCAAAAGATTGTTTTCGTCAAAGGTTTTAGAGAGCTTTCATTTTTGCAATGCTGAAACGGTCCCTGACTTTGTGTCCGGATCAGTGCCGGGTTCAGATTTCTTTCTTGCTTAAGAAGTGACCCTAAAAATGATTGAAAGAAAAAAAAAAATAATAAAGAGAGGGAGTTGTGGAATACGAAACTTGTTCGAAAGCTCCACAAAAACAATTTAAAATTTTCTCTCTCTCTCTCTCTCTCTCTCTCTCTCTCTCTCTCTATATATATATATATATATATATATATATATATATATATATATATAATAGTTAGGCTAGCGTAGACATAACGTCAACGGCGCTTGGTTACTGACAATTTCTCGCCATTTTCGATTCTCAAACCAGGAGCCTTTTGATTATATATATATATATATATATATATATATATATATATATATATATATGTGTGTGTGTGTGTGTGTGTGTGTGTGTGTGTGTGTGTTAGACAATAAATAATTAGTTCAGTCTTAAAGGGTTCTTCCATAATACCATCTGTCCCGTCGTAATAAGGGAAAAGTGTCATTTTTCATTGACCGAGTGAACTCCTGAAGCCTCATCTAAAACATAAGAGTTCGGTTTTGCGTGATTCCAAATGTACTCCCTTTAAAGAGGGATGCCGATGGGACTCGCACATTTTTGTGCCCACCAAGGTAGCGGCAAATATTTCTCTGTAAATAGAATCGTCCTATATGTCTAACCTCTACACGTGCATATTTATATATCTTATTATAATGGAGATTGTGGGTTTGTTTGTCTGTAACCGAAACTATATTACTATACAAGTCACAATTCCTTTAGTTATTTACATCATATTCTCCATGATTTTATTTTTATTTAAACCTCAATTATTAATAAAATTGTTTTACATTACTAACACTGTTGACCATATCTACATACTAATAACATGCAATTATATTTATATATACAACAAAATAGAGGTTTACAGTATGAACGGGAAGGCTAATTTGCATATTGATCTTAAAAAATTGATTTTGATAAATATATGCTTAGTATTATTAATTTCTAATTGTTTGGTTTTATCTTATTGGATATGAGCAAAAAATCTTCTCCAATAAATCTTAAAAGAAATCCCTTAACAAGAAGAAATAACTGTAATATTATTCTTTACTTCCTATTTTAACTAAACAGTTTAATTAGGAAAATTTACCAATGAAAGACGGGAGTAACGGAAAATGATGGAAGAGTTAGTTTCAAAGTTGTTCTATTTTTCAATCATACCCCCTCTGTTCAAAATCTTTTTATCTACATTCTTATTCAGTTTCATTAGCCTTTCTAATTTAATATCATATTTTATTATAAAATTTAACTGAAATACTTGCACCTGGAGGGTGCATATATTTGCTAGTCTGTTTAATATAATATGCCTAATACGTATTTATTTCAAATATGTGTTTCAATACTGTGAATCTTAATTGAAACACTTAGTGTCGGTATATTTTGTCACATATCAATAAATCATCCTCATTTTTATATGTTTCACTCTCACTCATTTCTTAACATAATGTCGAATTCATTTCCACTTTTCTCGTCTACATATCTGTATAACCAGCAGTACTTAACCGTATTACATACAGGTTTTAAGATGGTCTCTGATGTTCATAAAGTATTTTGTGTTAAAATATTTTTTTATTTATTTATGCGTAACGCGTATTTCCCTTTGAAAATCTAATTTTACAAGTGTCTTCATTAGAAAAGAACCTGTGAATAGAGGAAATTACTTATGGTATATTTGTTCTTTTTGTCTGAGTAAAAAGAAAAAAACACCATTCAAACGTCCATTTTCATACATCTGCTCAGGTGTTTATTTTTGTATTTAAAATATTTCCAATGAAGTTATATCTGCTATATATGGAAATTACTATCATTTCTTTTGGAAATTTTCCATCTTCCAGAAAAATTAAGTTTAAAAGTCAAAATGAGTGAATTGGGTGTACAATATACGTATAAATGAATTGGACTCTGTCCGTCTTTATGACGGTGAATGTTCAATTTACAATGTAAGTACACAACGGAACTTGAGCCATATTTTTGTACATTTTTATGCAGGTACACACGTAGAAGGTATTTTTACGTTAAACCAAAGAAGCTTATAAGAAGAACACTAAAGTTAAGATATGAGTAAACACTGCTCGTAATAATCTATCTATTATTATACTAAAGCTGAGCGAATCCTGTTTTGGTTCCTAAAGGCTTTTTTACTGTTTAGTTTAATGAGACAAAATTTATACTAAGTTATTCTTTAGTTCTAGTATTAAGTTATGTTTTAAAAAAAAATCATCCTTTTAATTAGCAGTAATTGGCAATTAAGACAAAAACCGACCCGACTCTTACTAACCATTGTTTCTATCAATTTCACCCCCTGTATACATATCTTAATCACCCACCCTCTATATAAGGTTAGTATATTTACAGAGTAAATAGAAAGATAAGGAAGAGTCAGCCACTCTCTCGAAGCCAGAGCTAATGGCTGTTTAGTTTAACTCCCACCTCTTTCCTACACTACAGATTGTCTTAAACTTAAAAAGGTTTTCATAACTAAAGTTGATAATTAATTCAAATAAACTTATCTTGTAATAAAACCATAATTTGTGATGATTTGGAATTAAAAACTGTACTAATTAAATAAAAAAAAACACAATACCGTAAAAAGTTTCAGTGAACATAAAAATCGTAATGTTTTTTATCTGATAAACATTACGGGTGGTTCAGTGAGACTTTTATTTACGATAACTTATTATGTTTTTAATATATATATATATATATATATATATATATGTGTGTGTGTGTGTGTGTGTGTGTGTGTGTGTGTTAATAAAAGGAAGTGAATCCGACGGTATGTAGAATAATAACAAATTGAAAAAACACAGGTTTAAATGAGTTAAGTGGTGAGTTTATTGGCCGACGCTGCAGTGTTTCGATCTATTAATTAGATCATCTTCAGGGCTTTTGTTGGTATGTGGAAGGTTATGATTTTTTTATCTCAGAATAAGGAGAAAGGCGAGTAATAGTCCTTGTTTATCGGTCTATTTAAGATTTGAAGTCTGAGAAAAAAGAACGTTGAAAAAATGAACGGTTTGAAATATGACGTCAAATATTCTTTTTTTGCGGTGTGAGTATTAGAATGTGTAAGTGTTTGTATCGAAAAAAGCATTATGCATTTTTTATGTGTTTATGAATGTGTGGTTGAGCGTGTGTGTATAAATCTTTTGTGATAAACGGAATCGAAACAAACCTCAAGGTTGTGTGTGTGTGTGTGTGTGTGAGCATGATTTTATATATATATATATATATAGTGAACTCGTTTCGAAATGTAGGCATTTAAACAAATTTTTACTGTGTCACTTACCACCTGACCCTAATTGATCCTGAATTTTCGCTCTCCTTTTTTTTTTATTTATTTATTTTTATTTATTTAAAAAAAAAAAAAAATTCATCTGAACACCGCGTGCATTAACACCAATGCAAGTTTGTTTGATTATAATGTTTTTTAAATACAAATTTAACGTCATGACATTACATCACGTGAATACAATCCACGTCACATAAACGTTAAACAAGCCTCAGTTTAAAAAAACAATTTTTAGCTTTGCATTTCCCATCGCGTGAAAAACGCTGCATATAAACGCTATAAAATTTGATTTTTACCATTTCACGACTGGTTTTTTACATCTCAACCACTTCTCATCTGATGATTGGACTACCAAGAAACTTGAAGTTATGAGTGTGAAATCATAATATCAACATTAATTATATATATATATATATATATATATATATGTATATATATATATATATATGTCGGTAATGTTAACATATGCTTCTTTAATACAAAACAATAAAGAAAATCATCAGTTTATAACAAAATAAGTTGATTGGAATTTTTAAAATTATCTTCATCCATTTGAATTTCTTGGGAAATAACTTCTGTCACTAATAAATTCTGACGATAATGTTTTGATAATTTGATTTATACTTTTAGTAAATAAATTGCATTTTCTTTTAGAAAATCCCTCTGACGCTAATGTTTAATGTTTTTTTTAAGAAAAATCATAGCTGAGCCTATTGGGACCTGTAGGGAACTCCAATTTGACGTGTAAAATTTATCGTTTTTTATCGGTTCATTTTTTTCAGATTTCATAAAATAAAATAGGAGGGAGGGAGACTTCGTAAAAAAATATTTCCCCTAATATATTTTAGAAAAAAACTATTTTAACCATAATTTCTCGAAACGTTTCATTGTGTTAAATATATGGTAAGGGGGGTAAATTTGATACGGCAGATTGGAGCTCCAATTCGACATGTCAGAAATATGAAAAATGAGCTCTTTATTTTAAGAAATAACTATTATTACTATAAAGACAGATGCCTTAATATAAATCAGTTGAGTTATATATCGCCCACATATATAGCTTTTTCTAAAAATCGGCCTTTATTCGAAAATTAAAATTAAATATATATATATATATAAGAAAATTAAAAATATATAAGAAAATTAAAAATGTATAAAAATGATTAAAATTTAAAAAAGCATAAAAGAAAAATCATTTTAAACAGTTTAGCTATTTATCTTATTAAAATATAATCATAAATTTAGAAATGTTAAAAAATACTTTAAATTGACGAAATAATATTGTCATGTGATTTTGCAACAATTTAACCCGAGCTCAATGGGTGACCTAATGGGTCACATTTTTTCTAGTAAGTATTTAAACGATAAAGTAAACCATAAACACGTACGCACGCACGCACCCCACACACATACACACAAATATATATATATATATATATATATATATATATATATATATATATATATATATATATGTGTGTGTGTGTGTGTGTGTGTGTGTATGTGTGTCTATAATATATATTGTTTGGGATTTAGTATGAAGCATTGGGTGTGAAATATAAGAAACTCAGTTTTTGAATGTTAAGTTTCGTTTTATTTCGTTATATTTCGGGGATGTTTATACCCTTCTTCAGAATGAATATATTTATATACATATTAGCTTAATTGCTGCCAATAGAACAGCCTTTCACTTAGTTAACTAATGATTTTTATTGCCATAATTCTTGTGATGTTTTGTCATAGATAAGATGTATAAATTAGCCAATTTTAATAAATAGAGAGGTAATTTTTTTTATTGATTTACATTTAATTAATAGAAAAGCCGCTGTGATGATTGAGGTATCAATACTCAAGTTATGGGCTTCCAAAATGTTTAATATTAGTGTGTCTTAATATTATTGAAATTTGCTGATATTTTCTGAATAGGCATTATATCTTGTTATATAGAAATGCATTGCTTATAATTTTTTTTACCATTGCTAATTTTTTTTTACTATAGAAATGCATTGCTAAATTTTTTTTTACTATAGAAATGCATTGCTAATATAATTTTTTTTACTATAGAAATGCATTGCTAATAAAAATTTTTTACTATAGAATTGCATTGCTTATAATTTTTTTACTATAGAAATGCATTGCTAAGGATTTTTTTACAATAGCAATGCATTGCTGATGATTTTTTTTACTATAGAAATGTATTGCTGATTTTTTTTTTTTTTTACTATAGAAATGCATTTCATAAAAATCAAAGGGAAACTAATTCAGAAAGATTCCTTATGTCTGAGCGTATATTTATGTCTGAGATTATGTTTGTTTGTACAACGAACGAGCGCACATCCTTTTATAAAGGAAAATTGGCAGTGGCCAACAAAGTCCCAACTTCAATAAAATCCACATCCTATTTTTGTCCGAGAAAAGCGGAGTTAAACATAATAAAAACAAATAAAAGACAAATGAAAGGAAAATACGAACAGGAACAATGATAACGTAACAACAAGAATATATAAAGAATAAAAGGTAATAAAACAAATTTATAGAAAAGGATTTTTTTTATATTAATCTATATATAAAGATAGATAAGAGATTTATCTTTTTTGAAAAACTTTTTAGATCCCGGGTAACGCCGGGTAGCTCAGCTAGTACACGATAAAAAAGTAAATGTTAAAATTCAAACGATAGAATTTAAAACGCTTTTCTTATAGATTCGAAAAAAGTTATCCGTTTTCTTTCATTTTTAAATTTCAGATTATATAAAATGATTTATATATATATTTACCAACAGCTCCACACGAGCAGAATGTGACACATGATCAATTTCTTAAGCGGAGTTTAGCAGGCTTGAATTTACAGTTTTCCTTCTCCTAGAATGGTTGCCTAACCAAAGTCCATCCAACTATTTACCCATAGTTGGAGGAATGCTTTTCTAAATGTATTAGGGCTATGTGAAACACAAGCAGCTTTGTTCAGGATTTGAACTCGACTCACCGTGTCCGTTTCCTACGATGATATCAATTAGACTACACACCTCCAGTTAATAATCCAAAGATATCTCATATAGTTTATATCTATAATAAATAAATAGATGAATGAATAGTCATCTACTACTCATATCCATCAAAAAGCATATTTGGTACATCACATACTTACATTTTCCGTGTACAGTCGAGATGTGAATAGAAAATGTCATAAAATTATAACTAGGTGGATTAAAAAAGAAATGACCGAAATTATGTAATTGCAATGTATAAAAATCTTTAAAATATATGATAAAAATAAATGAATAAATTAGGTATATGAAATGTAGTTAAATTTGCCATTTTAGTTTATGTGCGTCCCGTATTTTTAGGATAAATAGTTTACACCAATTAATATAATAGAAAAATATATAAATGACGAATATGATAGATTTAAATAGAAAAATATATACATTTCCAACCCGTCCTTCGGGGCGGGGGTCCAGTGAGCTTCGGCCACTGGACCAGAGTGTTCAATTAATAGCGTCGGTCCCAGGGGGCTATACCACAGGCAATACCTGCCCCCTTGGGGCCGGGGCTGGGTTTATTGCCCAGTGCCTGAGGCGCCCCCCTTGAGGGGGAATGCCGAAGGGATCGACGCAATTTTTTTTTCCCACCCATGAGCTTCGGCTTGTGGGTGGGCCCACGTTAAAACGAGGCCTTGTGCCCAGCCCATACAAGTGGGGTATGAGGCAAATACCTAGATTTAAATAGATAAATAAATAAACAGATAAATAGATAACGTCAAATTTCCAATTATATCTGTTAAAACAATCGTGACTTTTTTAGATTTTTGAAAATGGGTTCGTTCTCTTTGAATGTCAAGCGCCTGTTTGTAAATCATGGCGTTACTTTTAGCATTATTTGACGTTTTATTGACATACGAAGTAGTTTCACTTTGGGGAGTAAAATTATAATAATCTTGGTTGGTTGTTTGGTTATATTTTACGGCATATCAACCCTTGGGTTATTTTATGCCGAAGACGTTTTGTTTTATTCATTCTTGTCGGTAATTCATTTTTCAAACTGATTTTTTAACACATTTTTAAAACTCATTTTTTATCTATTAAACCAATAGATGAGACCCTAACAGGATGGGGCGGGGTGCCATAATAACAATACGGTCGGGACAATCATATATAGGTGCTAGGGCTTGCCGTAACCAGTCGATTGATCAGAGTCTGTAGCTGTATGTCTAGCCTAATTAAGGGCCAAAGTGAAATTTTGCATGTCATGGGCGGCTCAGGCACCAGAAATCCGTGCTTAAGCTTCACGGTTGTCACTTCCGTTAGAGGGATCTTGCCTTTATGAAGAGGCGCAGTCGGTATATTCTACTGCCCCAGCCGACAGGGCGTAGGATGAATAGTTTACACCAATTAATATAATAAAAAAATGTATAAATAACGAATATAATAGATTAAGGTATATGAATAAATAAATAAATATCGCCAATTTCCAATTATATCTGTAAAAACAATCGTTGTTCTTTAGATTTTTTGAAAATAATGTTCGTTCTCTTTAAATGTCAAGTGTATATTTATAAACCATTGCATTACTTTGTAGAATGTTTAACGTTTGATTGGCATAGTGTTATTTATCCCATGCTGTCCTGCTATATAATGAGGGGGTGGTGCCCTCATATCTAATAATCTATTTTACTTATCTTTCAATGTAACTGGTTGTTATTTCTTATTCTCTTCTGTTTCTTGTAGTTTGTAGCTATCTTCATGGCTACTTCTAACTGATCTTTTGTTGACTGGTCTAGTTCTGCTCATTGAAGACGCTGGTCTGTTCTTGTCTGATCTGATTATGCCATATTATGCCATATCAGGCCGTTATATCAGTACTGCTGTATGGCTGCACCACCTGGACCCTAACTAAGCGACTAGAGAATAAACTAGATGGGAGCTGCACAAGAATGCTGCGGGTGATCCTGAACAAGACATGGAAACAACACCCTACGAGAAAACAGCTGTACGGCCACCTGCCACATATCACACAAACCATCAGAGTAAGACGAACAAGACACGCGGGACACTGCTGGAGAAGCAAGGAAGAACTCATAAGCGACGTCCTCCTGTGGAAGCCAGCACATGGACAAGCCAGAGTGGGCCGACCAGCAAAAACGTACATTGACCAGCTCTGTGCGGATGCAGTATGCTGCATAGAGGACCTCCCGAGAATGATGAGCGATAGGGACGGATGGAGATAGATTGTCATGGATATCCGCGCTGAAAGCGCGACATAATGATGATGATGATGATTATGATTAGCTCTCATAGAGACAACACAAGGCATGTATTTTTGTGATCATAATTTTAATTAATTTCAGAACCAGTTCTCTCTAGCTAGGATTCTCAACCGCATGCGGGAAGTGAAGCGGAGTCCATGCTTACATGATGACGTCTCTCGGCTTAACTGACTCTAAGCTAACTGTACCTTCCGTTTCCACCGATTTCGTAACCGGAAAGAATCGGGTCAACTCGAGTTTATGTAAACATCAAACACCTAACGCCTCAGATCTTGAATTCAACAACACCTGGATTCAAAATACACTAACCGTCTAAAAAAAAAACAAACGATTGTACTCATCAATATACAACAATAAGAAGTATAAGTAAAATTAAAATAATCTTGACTGGATATAGTTTCAAGGATGCTCCTAATAATTCCTGAAAAGTTGAACAGAAATCGGGCCAAAAATACCGGAACCTTTTGGCTGGACAGACAAAAGTAAAATCATGCCGAAAATATAACAATAAATATCACCCTACAAATCTACCCACAAAGTAAAGTATGCAGAGTGGCCTATTATCGGTATCAGCGAGGGAGTCTATCTCTTTTTTGCTCGCGTTAGACCAGGGAAATTGTTTTGCTGAGGTGGAGCTCCACACCTACAGTCAGCTTCTAAATACTTTACAGCACAGATCAGACTGTTCAAGCTTTGCTACTCATGCACTGAGTTGCCGGGAACCAGTATAGAACCCGGAATCTTGCGATTCCAAGGCGGATACTCTATTGGCTGAGCTAAACCGGTCCTATTTAACAACAAACAAATGCAGACTATAAAAATCCAAAAAAGATCCTTGAAAAAGAAAAACATTGAAATAAGTCTGATCACCCAACAATTTACCTCTTGGTATAAATTAGCCTGGGACGCGTTGACATGCCGTTAAATCAAATCAATATGACAGTTGGTAAATTATTTAGCTCAGTCGGTAGAGCATCCACCTAGGATACACAAGGTTCCGGGTTCGATACCACCCTTTCCAATTTAGCACATATGTAGCACCGCACGCAAAAACAATCTCCCTGGTCTGGCGCTAGTAAAAAGGGGATAGACTTCCCCATTGTCTAGCTGATATCAACAATAGGTCTCTCAGTCGAATTACATACATATAAAAATATGCAAAATGAATTGAATTCTGAAAAATTCTCTAATATGATATCTGATCGTTGCAATATATATATTTACCAACCCCTCCGCACGAGTAGGATGTGACACAAAGTCAATTTCTGAAGCGGAGTTCAACAGGTTTGAATTCTGAGTTTTCCTTCTCCTAGACCAATTGCCTAACCAAGGTTAAAGAGCCCGGTCTGCCCTACTATTTATCCATAGCTGGAGGGAGAGTAGGATTCATACGTTTCCCAAGGGTATTAGCGCTAAGTGAAATGCAATTATCACATCCAGGATTTGAACTCGGGGCGACGAGTCCATTTCCCATGACACCACGCTCTTCCATCGTTGCAATATATACTCCAAGAGTAGATCCAAGACTTCAGACAGATTGACATGCTGTTAAATCAATTGAATCTGACATTTAGTGAATCATAATAATATTATATGCATATCAAAATAATGGATTAAATAGAAAAAACATGAGTTAAAAAATGTGTTTAGAAAAAAATTGAGTTAAAAAATTTGAATACCTATGAAGAATGAATAAAACAAAAAGGTTTTCAGTCTAAAATGACCGAATGGGTTGACATTATGTAATACTCAACCAACCGACCAACATAGCAAAATAAAATCAAGTGAATTTTTTATCCTCTATATAATATCTTATAGTTAGCAATATTTACTTCAAGAGTAATACGAGGAGTTAATGAAAGTTTAAAAAAAGGTATACAATATATATATATATATATATATATATATATATATATATATATATATATATATATATATATTATAATATATATAGCTATCGGTTAAATAGTAGGGCGGACTGGGCCCTTCAGCCTTGGGTTGGTAACCAGTCTAGGAGAGGGATAACTCTGAATTCAAAATTCCTGAGGTCGGTTGTTGATTGGGTTTGTGGCAACCCTTGATGCACCAATTCTTTCCTATCGACTGTGCCAAAAAATGTGGATGGTCCAACACAAACCTTCACCACTATAAACAAATTACTGTGTGGGTGTTCATTGTGTGTGTGAAACCTCATGCGTCGAAAATCGACGAGAGAGTTCATAAATATATATATATATATATATATATATATATATATATATATAAAATCTGAGTCTTTTGATATATTTTTACTTATAGATTTGCTCTGTGACTCTAACAATAAGAGCACACATTGAG
>CM042137.1:32714546-32717046 GCA_023376005.1 Doryteuthis pealeii
CTGATACTGATCGATATTTCGATTTTTACAAAAATCATCATCAGAGCTCATTCATTCCGTGGTGTTGGGTCGGAGAAAAATATGAGCTCTGATGATGATTTTTGTAAAATCGAAATATTGACCAGTATCAGCTATGATTATATTATAAATTGTTTTCTCTTTAACAGCATTGTGTGATGTTTTCATTCCACCTTTTCATACTCATACTGTCGGATTCATTTCCTTTCTTTTAACTTATATATATATATGTTGAAAGAATGAATAAAAGAAAGAAAGTATAGAATGGATAATATAGGATATTTTAATCAATATTACTTACACGTGTTTTGATCAGGAGTTTATCCATGTGTACATTATTCAAACTATTATTATTTTTAAATAATCAAAAGAAATGAAATAATAATAATAGAAAAAATGTAGAAATGTTCCGCACACAAAGAAAATTCGACCTTCATCAGAGTAAATCCTTATTTGAAATGAAAATCGTTGGGAAAAAGCGGAGAATTTTTGAAATGTTCGAAAACACACACACCACACACACACACACACACACACACACACACACATATATATATATATATATATATATATATATATATATATATATATATATTCATACAAGTGACTTCATATCTATCTATCTATCTATCTACTGTTTATTCAGATCATTCCATCTATCTGTCTGTTATCATTTTCTTTAGAATTATTTCAGTCTCCTTGTATATATATAACTCTACTTATATGTCTTCAATACTCAACACTGTTAAACACTTCCTTATAGAATGTGGAGCGTTTGCTCATGTTGTAAACCATTTAAAGAATGTAAACAATATGAAAGATCTATTTGAACAGAGATGACATTCTGTCCTTTTTGAGAGGAATAAAATTATACTAAAAATTTAGACACAAAACTAATCAATACCATACAAAAGTAATCCCTCAACACGAGCCCCAACGATGCTAACATGGTGATACTTATCGACGCTATAACGTTTCAGTCTTTCAGAACTTCTTCAAGACACAAAGTGAGTTCTAGTATTGAAGAATTCAATTCTCTTACTGACGTGTGTCTTTTGGTCGCGAGTGGGAAGAGAAGACATTACTCCAACCTTACTCCTGTTGTTTCTATGAAGAACCAACTTTCTTGCCCACTAACCACATTCATCCTCTATGTTGTATATCCGACTACTACCGGTTACTGGACTTCAATAAACAACATATCCGTATATGCAAAAATAGGACCCGTCTTTATTTTCTTCGGTGTGTGGGTAGTGAGGGCGTAGAGCTTCACAATGAAAATGCCCGAGCGAATGGTGAGTGCGTCGACGAGTGTTGACAATGGAAATGCCCAAGGGCTGACGGGAGACGAATTTATCTTCTCGGCTGCTGCTGGGATCTCTCCCTGTCGGCTCGAATCCTCTGGCATTTATATCGATAAATACGCCTACGCATCTTTATCTTTTGATATGGTCTTTACATCCGCTAATATGCCTACGCATGTTTATCTTTTGATCTGATAACGGACATTTGTTATATATTTCTTTATCTTTTCCCTGCTTCTTTGACCGGAAAACCTCTCTTCCGTTTCCCCCCTTTTTTTAAATATATATTTTTATATTTCCCTTCGTCTTTTTGCCGGAAGCTTCCTCTTCCGGACGACGATAATACAACATATATAACTCTACATTTATAAATAGTTCTTCGTTCAACTTGGTCGTTTCTTTTCTTGATGCTTACTTAAAAACATGAGTTTCGTTGCTTTCACATTCTTAATATATATGCATTTCTCTCTCTGTTTACATTCACAACACCAGCTTCAAATATTTTTGTGGTTTAACTTCCATCCCAAACAGTCACTCCACATCCACTTGCCACCAAAAGATACACGTCAGTAAGAAGAATCAAGCTCGTGTCCTGAAGAAGGCCTGAAAGACTGAAACGTTATAGCGTCGACATTATCACCATAAATAGAATTTCATCCGTTGTAACATCCGGAATTTATCTACATTTCTCCACATACTGTCGGATTGATTTCTTCATTTTACTCCTATATATATATATATATATATATATATATATATATATATATATATATATTTATTTATATTTTTGCTGGAAGGCAATTACAATGCGTATATCGTATAAAATTCGATAATTTTCTATAATTATCGAATTTTATACGATATACGCATTGTAATTGCCTTCAAGCAAAAATATAAATAATAATATATACTTTATCCAACAATGCTTCTAAAAAAACAAACACCCAAAACTTATATATATATGCACACACTATCTTGATAACTACTACTACTACTACTACTACTATCAACCTGTAATATCTGTCTCGTCCATTTTATTTTATGTTTCACTTTATTCACTTGGTCCAACGTCACCCCTTTTCGCTCTTCTCACCGAAACGAAAAAAAAAACTCACCACTTCTGCCAAAAAGATTTGACTTTATCTCACCTTTCCCCATTCCCACAATGCCTTTCATTT
>CM042137.1:32719546-32814546 GCA_023376005.1 Doryteuthis pealeii
TATATATATATATATATAATCCAAAAGTCCAGAGAAGAAATCTTCCTTACGACACAAGAGTTTTTTTAAAAAACCTGTCGCAGTTTGAGAGCTCAATTTTTGCTCTTAATATTAGAGTCAGAGAGCAAATTTATAAGTAAAGAAATAACAAACAACTTAGAGATTTTGCCTTATAGTCTATTTCAGGGAGCTTTGACAAAGTGTCTAACTCTCCCGACTCATCAGATGCGAATGATGAATTCTTAATTACTTTAAAGGCATTTGAAAACAGATTTTTTTATTTTATTAATTTTTTTATAGTCCTGTGATATGAATTCAAAACAAAAACCTTGATGTTGCAAAAAAGTTATGTGGTAGTTTCAAATATGAGCACTTCCGCCACACTTATCCCGGTCACCGAATCAAATATGTGGCAGATATAACCACGAAATATGAGAGCAGGGCATAACCACATATGCTCTCATATCTCATCTTTTCATAATAGAAAAGAACTCTTTAGAATATATACCCAGACAGTAGAGGTATATAAAAGTGAATTCTAACTTTCGTTCAAAAAAAGCTTTTTCCTAGCGTTGCAGAAAAACGTTAAAGTTGATGTCTCTAAAGTAGATGGAAACCTGCTGATACAATAAAAAAATCACACTTTTTCTCTACTAAGAATATGAATAAAATTCCCCAAAATACACAATCTACAATATCCAGTGTATAAGAATTATTTTCTCATTATATACATTAGGAAATTTACAATTGCAAATATATTACTGCATGTAATTACGTCCGTCAATACAGGATTAATACAACACGTCCCATGCTTATGAGTTATTCAATTCTGGGGTGGTGCGCCACATCTACTATCAACTCTTCATTTTATCCATGCAGTGCAACTCATGCGCTGAGTTGGCGAGGGCCAGTATCGAACCTGGAACCTATTGGTTTCTATGCAGATGTTCCACCGACTGAGCTAAACTGACCCTTAAAGGATAGTCGGACATAATCCAGATCAAAGTTCTGTATCCTTGCTGTCTTTACATCGGACACAAGCCGCTATTTGTAATTTGACTATTACAACGTTTGATATATATAATTAAGAGCTATTTCAATATGTTCAATATGTAAAAGTATAATAATCTCTGGCGAAATTCTTTCTTATTTTCCTTTTTTTCCCTTATTTTTTCTAACTTCTTTTTCTTTCTTTCTTTTTTCTTTTTCTTTTGAAACACGATAAGTGCTATCAATTTCTATCTTTCAACTTTCTTTCTTTCTTTTTCATTCTGACATGTAGCACGTTCTTTTTCTTCCCTATCTTTCCTCACAATTACAATGATATGGTCCATTATTCATCTAAAGTGATGACAGGGCATAACATTTGAACACATGCATTCATATCTTATGAATCAAAACAGAATGTTCCATTATTTATCTGAGGTGATGACAGAGTGTGACATGTGTAGGTAGGTACTAGCGCCAAATCAAAACTCATATCTTGTAAAATTCGTAAGTTCTTCTGGGCAACGTAATATATCTTGTTAATTGTCTAGATTCCAGGAATACACTGACTGTATTCCATGCAGAGGGTAAGCCCACCCAAAGAAAAGAAAAGTAGTGTCCTGGTATGTAAATAAACTGCATCTGATGGTGAGGCTCCAATTCTGGAGATCCGGGAAATGTAGAGTGCCCCTTAATTGCTTTTACTCCCAGGTCCACTTTGACCCGGAGTGGTAGTATTTGTTAGGGTCACATCTAGGGGTCAAATTGCTCGGTTTCAAAACCATTCGTATTCGATAGAACTGTAAAAAGCAAAAAAAACAAAAAAAACAAAGAAAAAAAAACCAAAAAACAAAAACAAAAAAACAAAGCAAAAAAAAAAAAAACGCTATGTGGAATATAAACAGCATAATCCCGGATTTGAACCCGGGTCACCGTATCTATTTCCTACGAAGATAACCATTCCCCGCAAGCAATGCTTCGTATGTTAGTATAAAACTAAATTAGCGTCAAGTATACTTATTGCTAAACTCAATAAAAGAAGAAATCGTTATTACTCATTCATTGATTACAATTTTATGGAACCAACGTTTCTGTTGATAAGACTATCGTATTTATAGTTTGACATTGACTGTACAAGTGTTTATATTAAAATAGTCTATTACACACACCTATGTAAATTTATCTAAGTATAAATCTCATTTCTTATAAATATACGTATACATACATATATATACATAAGGAGGCGCGTGGGCTAGTGATTAGAGTCGTGGAAAATGGACTCGTCGGTTCAAGTTCAATTCCTAGACGAAGCTGTTGGCATTTCACATAGCGCTAATACCCTTGGGAAAGGTATGAATCCATATATTCTCCCTCCAGCTATGGGTTAAATAGTAGGGTAGACTGGGCTCTTTATCCTTGGGTAGGTAACCAGTCTAGGAGAGGGATAACTCTGAATTCAAAATTCCTGGGGTCAGTCGTTGATTGGGTTCGTGGCATTCCTTGATGCACCAATTCTTTCCTATCAACTGTGCCAAAAAGTGTGTCATGGTCCTACACAAGCCTTCACCACTATAAACAAATCACTGTGTTGGTTGTTCACTGAATGAACACTCATGCGTCGAAAATCGACGAGAGAGTCCATTAAAAAAATTTATATATACATATTTATACATACATATATATATATATATAGATATACATACATATATATACATAGGGTCGGGTTAGCTCAGTCGGTAGAGCGGCTAAAAATCACAAGGTTCCTTATTCGATACCGGCTCTCGCCAACTCAGCGTATGAGCAGCTTCAGACGCAAAAACTATATTCTTGGTCTAGCGCTATTGAAAAGGGGATAGACTCCCTCGCTGATTGGCTGATACCGACTTTAGGCCACCCTGACGACTTACTTACTCATATATACACATTATATATTATATATATATATGTACAGATTGTATATATATATATATATATATATATACACACATTATAAATATCATGTAATATATATATATATATATTCTTATCTTTAAGTTGTTTATCTTTTTGTTTTTTCCTTGTGTGTATTTTTTATTCTATTTGCTTATGTTTTATTCTTTATCAATTTGTTTTATTTTTCATCATTAAAAACATCTTTAATATGAAATTGATTTATACCATTTTCCTATTTTCATTCAGATTTTCTTCTGGAAAATGTGGGGTAAAATGTTTTTTTAACCTGAGCAAAAATAGGTTGTAGATTTTCTTGAAGTTTGGCCTTTGCTGGTCTCCACCAATTTTCATTTATAAAAAGACATGGGCTCGGCCGTTGTACCATAGTTACAAACATATTATATTATATTGATCGTCTAGCCTCACCTAGATGGTTTGTGTAATAAGAGACAGGTGACCGTGCAGCTGTTTTCTTGTGGAATTCTGCTTCCAAGTTTTTTTCAAGACTGCACTCAAAATCCTTGTGTAGATCCTATCTAATTCTTTTCTTATCACTTCGTTAACGTCAAGGTGGTGCAGCCATACACTAGCACTGATACGGCTATGGCTTGGAAGAATTATTGCTTTATCTTATCGGTGAGATCAGATTTTCATGTGATAGATAGTCTATCTATAGAAGTCCATGTCATTCCTATGCATGCATTGACATCCCTTTCTGTAGATGAGATATTTCTACCTAGGTATGTGAACTGGTCTAATAATTTTAAAGGTTTACCATCCAATGTGGAGATGCCTCAATTTTGTCACCCTATTGGCAGGGGCTGTAGAATACTCCGACTACACCCCTGCAGAGAGGGACACCCAATGGGACAACCTGTTGGCCATGGGTGGTGACATGTGATGCTTAAAAACGGAATCCTGGTGGCTAAGCAGTCCATGACATGCAACATTCCAATTTGACCCACTCCGATCAATCGGCTGCTCATGTCAAATCCTATATGATTGTCCCAACCCAATTATCCTTATGGAAATTCCCCAATCCTTTTTAACATATATGTGCCAGAAGGCGATGCTGAGGGTCTCAATATCCTGGATATGACGTTAGACTACATCTAATGGTGAAGTTCCAATATTTGAGCTCTGTAGAATATGAATTACTCCTTCATCACCATTACCTCTAGATCAATTAGATAAAATAAACTGAACCCTCATTTTATGTCCGTGTTTTTGCAATAAATCTTTTATTTTTCTTGCGCCCGTTATTTTAGAATACTAAATATATCTTTATTCGTTATTCTTTAACAAATAAAGAAAATATATTTAGTATTGTAAAATAACGGGTGCAAGAAAAATAAAACATTTATTGCAAAAATACGACATGAAATGAGGGTTCAGTTTATTTTATGGTAGGATTTTACGAGGAAAAAGTTAAGGATTACCCAATTCTGACCCTGGTGGTTGTACTTGTTAAGGTCTCATCTATGGGTTAAATAGATCAAAGGAGTTTCAAAATGTGCTTAAAAATTGAGTTTAAAAAACATTGAATACCTATCAAGAATGAATAAAACAAAATGTCTTCGGCATAAAATAATGTTGACATGCCGTAAAATCCAACGAACCAACGAACCAATCAATCTCCATTTTGTTTTGTGTATTTTGTGCGAAATTAAAATTTGTTCGTGTTTCCAGTTGTCTGTGTTCAATTGCAGATTGTTGCAAAGCTGCCGATAAAAGAGATGTGTATTTGGAAACCTATTGAACAGAACAAGAGCGCCATATTTAACACTACAAATAGAAGTATAATTTTCATGCTTATATTGTTACATAATAAATAGGTTTCCCATAGATTATGTACGGTAGTGTAGAAATTGAAAATAACCGTATTTTCTGAATCATAGAAAAATACAGTATAAATGATTGACAGAACTTAACCTTTTAATTGACCTCGACTCTCATTGGCCAGAGCCAAACGTGTGAATTGAAAATAGTTTAGAAAGTTAGTTTTTGACTGGGTAACGAACATTACAACAAAAAATGGTGACTGTCGTTGCGAAGGCCAATTTCTCCACGAGTGTTTGTTTTAACTTGGGATTAAATAAAGACGACTAAAAAAAAAAAAAACTACATCGTCTTTTTTTCTTTAATAAAAGCAACATAGAACACAGACAAGAAATCTCAAAAAGACATCTCAGGAATAAATCCCAAGAGAAGGAAAATCGTAGAAGAATTGAGAGAAGCCAAGATGCACATAATAGCAGATCCATAGAAGATAAGTATATACTATATAGAAATAAAGTATACTATATACAACATGTATATAAAAGTCCATTGACAGTATGCAACATATCTTTTATTTGGTGTACACTATGCAACAATATATATATAATTCTTGCAATCAATCTGTCTGTTTCTCAACTGGAATATTTGAGTAACTTTGATTAAAACTATAAAATGTTAGACGAAGAGAAGCTTGATATCTACGACAAATAAGTGTTGCTAGCTGTTTTCTCTCTCTCTCTCTCTCTCTCTCTCTCTTTCTCTTTCTCTCTCTCTACCTCTCTCTTTTCTCTCTCTCTCTCTTTTATTTTGTTTTGTTATGTATCTCTTTGTTTGTCTGTCTCTTTCTATGTGTCTCTCTTTCGATCTTTTCCACCATTGCATTTGTCTCACCTTCCGCTCAGGTAACTTGAATTTCTCAAATTTATCAAACCAAAAAGATTACATATATACGATTGTGGATCAACGCCAGAGCGCAGATCCATGGCATTTGGCTTTTAGGGGTCGATACAAATCGAAGTGTACACCAGACGAAATGGAGCCACGTTTCTTTTAATCAATCCTTTTTACATATTCAGGGTTATCGATTTGGGTGGGTAGCAATAGAAGGTGGTAGGACATGATCAAGACATTTTGGAGCAAGAAAGCGGCGATATAATTTCAGAGAAAATAATAAAAATGAATAAAAGGTAAGGCGATACGCATGATTGACTTGAATATTCTAGTGTACATTGTTTGTTTGTTTGTTTGTTTGTAAATGAGATCGTTACATTAATTAAGAAAGGGTAGGGCTTCAGTAATTTCATGTGAGTTTTGCTAAATGGGATCCGCTTCGGTTTTCCTGGTTATGAATCTTGGGAAATACACACAAAGTCAATATACTTTGAATAAAAGTAAGGGAACCTCATGTGGTGTGATGGTTAGCAAGTTTTATTAGCAGACCCTTGTTAGTGAGTTCGATTCTTATTTGGTGCCCCATACTTGCAGCCTTGTGCCATAACTAAGCCAAACTTATTAAATAACTGTTTCAAATAAAAACAGTGACTAAAAATCATCTAAAAATTGAATACATATATATATATATATATATATATATATATATATATATATATATATAATATGATAAAATAAATATATAAAAGTTTTACATATCTATTTATTAGGTGACAAAGGAACATTCACGACCATCCTTTGTCACCTAATAAATAGATATGTAAAACCTTTATATATTTATTTTATTATATTATATAACAGCTCTATTTTATATTGAGCATTCTACCAATAATACTGCCTTTGGTACGCCATTCCAGCAAAAGCTGAAACAGTGACCATCCCACACACACTATATATATATATATATATATATATATATATATATATATATATATAGTGATTGCCACTTCTTCACAGAATAAGGCCATTTCTACAAGTAGTTTGGTTGTGCGCAAGCAGATGGTCCAAGGATCCAGATTTGTTTTTATGTACCCTATCATATGTGAATCCCTTCCCTGTCTTCCTCACGTATGCGACGATACGTGACTGAGAAGCCCAGCCCTCGATGGGCAAGCCCTGTCACACAGGTCGGACAAATGTATAAATATATATGACTATCCTAACCGTATTGCCCTGATGGTAAAACCTTAATCTTTTTTATCATATATATATTTACCAACCCCTCCGCACGAACAGGATGTGACACAAGGTCAATTTCTTAAGCGGAGTTCAACAGGTTTGAATTCAGAGTTTTCCTTCTCCTATACCGGTTGCCTAACTAAGGTTAAAAAGCCCAGTCTGCCCTACTATTTACCCATAGCTGGAGGGAGAGTACATACCTTTCCCAAGGGTATTAGCGATTCCATTTCCCATGACTTTAACCATTACACCACGCGCTTTCTATCTTTTTTTATCATATATGTGCTTGAAGGCGGCGGCTGAGGCTTATGTACTTGAAGGCTTAATGCTCAGTGTATGACGCTAAACTGTATCTAGTTCTGGAGTGTGAAGTACCTCTATGGTGCAATTACTCCCATGTCCACTCTGACAGGGAGTGGTAGTATCTGTTAGGGTCGCATCTATAGGTCAAATAAATGAAAAATGTGTTTAAAAATGTGTTTAAAATGAGTTAAGAAATTGAATACCCAACAAGAACGAATAAAAGAAAAACATCTCTGGCCTAAAATAACCAAAGGGTTGTCGTAAAATCCAACCAACCAACCAACCAACTAGCCAGCAAACCAGCAAACCAAACCAATTTATTAAGTGTAGAAAAAATGAATGACTTACAAGTTACAATCATCAAGATACTTTCTTTAATTTTATCAAATGTAACCAACCTTCAATCTATTGTAGTGATAACTGCATTTGATGGTGAGGCTTCAGTTCACATAAGAAAATAAAACAAAACAAAAATATCTTAAGAAGCTGCTACTACACAAATATGTAAATGCGATCGTGCAACGAATGTGGTTCTCTAACATCTAGATATAAAATAACCCTAGACAGATTGAAATACCGTTGAAATAAATAGATAAATAAATCAATCAATTATGTCTTAGTGATTTAACTATTCAAAGTAGAAACGTACGTTTATTTTATTGAAGGACACATATTACAATAATGATAGGACTTTATTTCAATAAAGTTATTTCTGAGGTGAATAGATAGGGAACTTGGTAATATCTCATCAAACAGGTAAAAAATACCAAGAAAATTTGATACAGCCATGGTGAAAATTTGATTAACCAAAGTTCCTAGTTCGATACCAGACCTCGCCAACTCAGCGTATGAGTAGCACAGGGATATGTGCGGTAAAGTAAAGAGCTGATGGTAGGTGTGGCGCTCCACCTCAGACGCCAAAACAATCTTGGTCTAACGCTATTGAAAAGGGGATAGACCCCCTTGCTGACTGGCTGATACCGACTTTAGACCGCCCCGACGACTTTACTTACTTACTTACTATGAATTAATACATTTTCCCGAAATATAACGATGTATATCACCCCCTCACTCCATCTTTCTCCTCTCTTTATTTATTTCTTATTATATTTTTTCTGTGTAGCATGTCCTTTATTTATTTATTTATTTATTTATTTATGATAAAAACAGAATGGTCCATTATTTAGCTGAGGTGACAACACTTTTGATTTTATTGTATTACACTTGCTTTTATTTGTCTTCTATCAACCATCTAAATAAGTGGATCTCAATCATTTTTTTAACCCATTGACCCCTTTTCCTCTTATATTTTTGAGAACCCCATAACCATTCCACAGAAAAAAACTTCTAAAATCTTTCAATAATAAAAAAAGCATAGGAATTGGATCAAACATTAAAGAAATAGCAAATGATTGTTTTATTTTGAAGGAAAAACTAATTTATTGCAAATAAACGTATTTAACAATTAAATACTATAAATCATTTATGTACACAAGTAAATAATTCATAATGAACTATTTTAAGATAGATGAATAATTAAGAAAATTGCAGATTTATTCAATGCAATCCCTGTGGTTGATGCTGTCCAGCGTGTTCAATGATAGTCGAAAATCTCCTTTTTTGACAATGTCGTCTATTATAAGCGTTTGATAATAAGTGAAAAACACAACTAAATTTTGATTCAACAAAGTAAGATGATAAAAAAGCTAGAGCTGTGCTTTATCGCAGAGTAGTTGGTATCATTTATCAGTGTCATTTGTTTTCTATATATTATGTTTCTTCTTTTTGAATTTTGCGTGCAATATATAACATAGGAGGTGTTATTACGGTTGAGTCAAATTTACTCTTGAAGAATTCTCTGAATTCTATAATGCCATTTTCAACTAACTAATAATTACTCATAAACAAAGATTCTGCAACTTCAGTAATTATTCTTTATTTCTAAACTTTCTATTCCAAAGCTTTTTTCTCCAATTTAAAAAAAATATAAATTTCAAGTTTTATATTCTCAGTATAAACAGATATTAGGATTTCTTCTGGAATGAATAAAACTTTAATTAGTAAATAATTAATATATTTAGAGATAAATCCACGAATGAAAAAAGTTTACAGCTTTCGAAAAATTGCGTTCCATATCAGGTTTAATGATTGGAAAAAATTTTAATTTGTTACAAATGAAAACTGCATGACGGCAAAAGCTAATATTTAGTCTGTGTTGTGAGGAGGATATTTTCCCTACAAAAAGTCGACGAAAGGCATAAATAGATCTGACAAATAAAAATATAAACAGTACCAAAAATATATAGATAAAATATCTGAAAATTACTGAATGAAACCAATGTACACCATGAATAAGTATTTGATGATACTAATAACTTGAAACATAGAAACTGTTATGGAAACGACTTGATTCGGTATTAAATGGCCCGAAAATAGTTGATGTGTCGTAAAACAAAACAACAATGGATATATGGTGTGTTTGCTAGGTTCTTCCAAAACGTCAATGTTGTTTTAATTTAGAAAAAAAAATAAAAGAGGGATTTTATGAATGAATTAGAATAAAAGTGAATTATTATAGGTTTCTATGAAAAACTATTGGAACAATGTTCTGAGGGATAATATTACCCTACAACAAGTTGAACTCGTCCGACGAAAGGCATAAATAACAAGATACAGACGACACAACAATATTTTTAGTTAGTCTAACAACTGCTTTGATTTCTATTCTTATTATATTTCCTTTTACAAAAGTTAATCAAAATTTTTTGAATACCTAATTACCAATAGAAGTATTCGGCATAAAATAACCCAAGGGGTTGACATGCCGTAAAACCCAACCAACCAAACCAAACCAAACCTACCATCAGCTCCTCACTTTACCACATATCCCTGTGCTACTCATACGCTGAGTGGGCGAGGGCCAGTATCGAACCGGGAACCTTGTGGTTCCTAGTCGATATATATATATATATATATATATATATATACCAAACTTATTGGTAAATCCTCGCGGTGAGAAATAACCCAGCAAATAGTTTGATTGTAAAAATATACTACCAAACATCAACTGGGGAGAAAAAATCTTTGGAAAAAAGAAGAGACCCAGATAATCGTTGTAAACCATTCCGGATTTTAATGTTGTTTGATAACTCAGTTACCACAGTTTGTATCCGCGAAGAAGTTTTATCATCTTCATACTTTTCTTAGATACAGTTTTCGGGAAAAGAAAACGCTCAGATTTTCCCAGAATAAGCCATCCACAGTGTTGGGTCAGTAAAATGGTAATTCCGGGTGGACATGAGTCCAATAGGGTTATCTTTCCTTGCTGTAGGTTTCCGCCGATAGGGGGCGAGAGTATTTAGGCAACAACCCGAAATTCTGAGTTCTCTTTCTCTGGAACAGGTAAACACTTCATATGCTTTAGAGGCTTGTGCCTTTTACCCTTAAGTGGTGGTGGTGGTGGGGGCTTTGCCCCCAACCAGCTATCAGTAATTGACATCCTTAGGACGTAAGTCCTACACCTACTTTCTTTATGCATGTTTATATATTTGTCCTGAATGTATTTCTGTGTGCTCACGGAATAAAGTGTTATTATCTTATAACTTTGTCGGAGCATTTCATGTACACACATGTACCCACGCTCTGAGCCTTCCAACTTTGATATAAGAACATTACATCTTATAACAGTATCTATTAAATTGAAAAGTTTTACTGATATTATATTATATTTGTCAAAATATAATCTTTAATATGCTTCTCCGAAGACATCAGTGTTTACGCTTCTATCCCTTATCCCTTCTTACTTTATTGCACTTAGTGAGCAGTTAAATGTCAGTTAGAATAATATCTACGTAGATGAATAAATAGATTATTTACATAGAACAGTATAAGATTAACGAATAATGAATGATTGAAATAGAGTAGTCTAAGATAGATAAGTAGATCTTCTATGTAGAAATGTCTATCGTAAATAAATAGATTATTGACATCAAGCAGTCTAACATGAATAAATAGACTATTTAGATCGATAAATACATTATTTACATTATATTATAGAGTAATCAAATATGAATACATAGATTACTTACATAGAGAAATCTAATATGAATATATAGATTATTTACATAGAACAGATGAAGAGAAATGAATTGATTATTAAAATAAAGTAGTCTAAGATGGATAAGTAGATTATATAGACCAGTCTAATGTAAATAAATATATTATTTACATACAGTAGTTTGAAATAGATCAATACATTGTTTACATAGAGTCGTCTAACATGAACAAATAAATTATTTACATAGAGTAGTCTACAATAGTTATTTACTAAGCTTAGCTTAGATGTGGCACAAGGCCAGAAGTATGAGGAGCCCAATGAGGATCGAACTCACTAAAACTGGTATGTGAATATTAAGAGTATTTACGGGTTTCAAAGGAGCTCTTATTTCTCTGTAGTTGTAGGCAAATTGTCGGACAAAGAAGACAAACACACAATGGAAATTTAATACATGTATTAACAAATAATACAAGAACTTGTTGCAAATTTTATTGGTATTTGCTACCAGAGTTATCTGAGTTAAGTAATGTTCTTGGAGAAGTGGTGATAACAGGGGTATTCTGTTCGTTGGTAGGAAATGTTGATAGTACGCTACTTCGGACGTTTCTTGTTCTTCCTCGTAACTGGTTCTGTGATAAGTGATGGGGTTGCTATTTAGAAGCTTCTCGCCCTGGTAACAGTTCCTTAAATGACGGTGAATGGGCCCTTTTAAAATAGACTATTTGGTCTTCAGTCTTCTATAGTGTGCTTTTATGCCAGCCTGTGGTCTGCGGACACAATGCCTTCGAAAGTGTGCTGTGAAAATATGCCTCCGTCCAGGTCAACGGTCCTTAGAAGTAAGCCCTGTTTTTGGGATAAGTGATGAATGAAGTGTAGGGACCGCAATTTACGCGACTACTCTCAGTGGGTGCTCCGAGATAAGTAAAGTTTTTGGTTTTGGTGCTAACATACGATGTTGGCGAATCGCCCCCTAGCGACAGGGGGAGATAATTAACTATGGAATTTCCAATAATATAGCTTTCAAACCATTACACCACGTGAGGTGCCCTAGAGTAGTCTAATATAGCTTAACACTTGTACACAGTCATGGTTAACGGAATGAGAACAATATACCCCAATGGATTGAATAAAGGGTTCGGTTCGAAGTTCCGTGAAGGGTCTCGATTACGACATGAAAGCTCCAGAGAAGGTTACCGAGTTCGATGAGAAGGTTCCAGAGTTTGACAAGAAACACCTGAAAAAGTCTGGAGGGCACATCGGTCGAAACGTTGTGTATATAACAATAGATATGAGGACAACTAAAAAAAATCTAAAATAATACAAAGTATTCTTTCAAATTATTTTCTTTTGTGTTTTCATTTTTATTTGAAGAAATGTAAATCTTAAGTAATACGTATACGCTATTTATTGAACTATAAACAACAAATGGTGATAAAAATAACTTGTGAGACTTTGGCAAGTTTTTAAAAAAATTACTGAAACCCATCCAAGAATAACAAATGGATTATAATCACCTGTAGAAGGTTAAAAGGCCATGAAAATGAGACATTTTGATGCATAACAAAATTCGATTGATTATGGAATTTTTTTTTCTTTTTAATCCTGTTATTCAAATTTGGATATAAGGGTCGAAGTGATACAGTTCTAAGTGAGAATCATCTGTAGGTTGCAGGTTCACTCCTGACTTTGGCTGAAAATAACAGAATTGTCAGGATTGAACCTGCAATCTTTTTCTGAATAATCTTTGGTATTTAGAATTACTTGGTACTCATTCTATGTATGTATGTCCAAGGAAAGAAGAAATCTTTATTCACCAGGTTAATTGCATGGGCATAATCAGAAGAGATCATCTAGGATCATTTACGTTAAACCGACGGGGCTGTTTAAAGATGGTATCAGGAGAAAGCCACAGAAATCTAAACTGAGAATGTACCTTGTTGAAAAGTGTTATAGGTGATATAACTTATCTACATAATTGGATGATCCTACTACTACTACTATAAGTAGCAAAGACAATTGTAGCTTGAAGTAAGCGACGCGATTCAGTTCTAGACTTTATTGTCGGACGTAACTTCACCTTCCTTCTGTAAATTCTACTTTCTCTGTTCAATACACTTGTGTCAACTTTCACCAGTTTTATATCTTTATTTGTGACCCTTAACAACCCCACAACAATAAGTGACCCAGAAACATCCCCAATGAGATCGGATGTAAGTACCGTAGATAGTGAATTATCAACAAAAAATACCATTTCTTTGGCAATGTTTGAAGAAAAAAAAAAAAAGGATAAAATCAAAATATAAAAAAATCAAAACATACAGAATGGAATTACAGTTACAATTTTCGCTGAAAAAATGAAAAATAATTCAATTGAGAGGAAATTGATACGAGGGGGATTGAAAAATTGTTCGCACTCTTGTTTTATGGAAGCTGAGCTCATCGTGGATGATTTGATAGGCAGAACAATGATTACCCTGCAAGGAAAAAGCTACCTCATTGATGATCTCGCCGTTTCGCTATAACCATCTCTCGAGCTTGTCGAATTTTCTTATCAGTGGTGGAGGTTGACGGACATCCTGTTCCTTCTTCGTGCGCCACGCTTGTCCAGACACTTTTAAACTTCTGTACCAACTCATACACACATCTACAGGGTAGTGCACTGTTCCCGATGAATTTCAGCCCCTGGCACTCCTTTTGTGAAGAGAAATCGTTCCGACCAGAAAAGAGGTTTTTGTTTCATTCATTCTTTTTGGATATTCAATTTTTTTTAAAACTTATTTTTTAAACACATTTTTTAACTAAGTTTTCGATCTATATAATCCATAAATGGGACCCTAAAAAGCACTACCTCTCTGGGTCAAAGTGGACCCGGGAGTAATGGAAATGATGATTATCTATCTTATAATAAATAAAAGACATCGTTGACATTGGTATTACATTCGTTTCATTTAAATTCCCCAATACATTTCAAGGGTTAAGTTTTTATTTCTAGCTCGTTTAATCTCCAAGGTGCTTGACGTTCTATGAATTTAAGTTGTTAGGACCAGCAAATCAGAAAGCACATAGCTAATCTTATACTGAATAGAGCCATAAAACTGTGTGATATCTGATTTGCAGAGATGGCTGTACTTTATTACCTGATAGAATTTAGAGGGAAATTAGGATGCTGTGTCCAAAGTTAAATGTTACGCATCAAATAACAGGCGAAAAGGTTGTAAATTATTCATAAAGCATAAATGATGATTGAGTTGCTGAAACAGTCAGGAGAAATTTCAAGTAGAGACAACAAACAATATTACAAAAAATTACTACTAGTATTTTCAACATTTATTCTGTTAGCAGAGAATGTATTTTTCGAACATCTCCGACAAACAACGAAAATCTTTATGTATCTATCAGGTTCGGTACATTTTGAATTGCAAGATAACTAGAAGTTAGGTTGGTTGGTTCGTTGAATTTAACGGCATGTCAACCCTTGTTGGGTTATTTTAAGCTTTATTCATTGTTGATGGGTATATCAATTTATTTTGATTCAATTTCTTTTAAATATACTAGCGAAATAAAAAGACACCCTCCGGGCGATGTAAAAATAATTTTTGAAAGATATTGCCTGAGGGGATGGGAGCTGAATTCAATGTCATAGAGTGTGTACCATAAGTATATAAAATCGTCAAATTTATTAAAAGCGTAAAAAAAAAAAGAAAAAAAGAAAGAAAGACAATTTGAAATGGAAACAGTTCTGATAACTTTAAATATTATATTAGAATAAAACAATCTATATATAAATATATAACGCCAGATATCTATTTATTGAAACAATGAGGATTGTCTAACGTTGCATGCTCATATTTTAAGTATATTTATTCTATGTTATGACATTGGATTATGTGTTGGGTAATGTGACGTAAGCAGTGACGCAGTTTTTGTTACAGACAAAAACCGGAAGCGAATCTCCATTATTAATATATTTTTGACTCCTTTTTCTATTTGACCCATAGATGGTACACAAACAGGTACTCCTACTCCGGATCAGAGTGGACCTGGGAATAATGGCGATGAAGGGGTATTTCATATTCCCCAAAGCACCAAAATTAGAACTTCATCATTAGATGCAGTTTAATGTCATACCCAGGACACCGAAGTTAAGCAGCGATGAGCCTGTTCAATAAATAAATGGGTGATCATTTAAGCAACAGCAGGTACTGTAAGCAGCTTTATATCAAAATAACATGATTCGACATTAAATGACCCGAAAAGGATGATATTCTGTAAGACAAACTTTTGAAATCGACCATTTGCCTCTGCCATTTGGACGTGAAACGGTTTTGGCACTCGACTGTTTTGACACCTTTGGTATATCTTCAATAGATTTATAAGGTTGTAAGTAATATATATATATATATTAATCAAATGCAAAAATAAGGACAATAGTTTTTTCCGTTAAGATAGAGACAATAATACGCAACATTGGTAATCTCAGAATTAGAGAAAGTTTATTAATAGCTAAATTAGGTCTTAGTATAAACAATAAATTAGAATTAAACACTGAATATATAATTAATTAAAATACACGTTCAACATATAGTATATAGTATATATAGTATGTATATTTTACACACACATATTTATATATATACATATAACATATAAATAAAAATAAATAAATACATAAATAGATGAAAATAATTAAATTGAAATTGAATGAACAACGGTTATTACGACTATCACGACCTTCCGCGTGACATTAAAAAAAAAAAAAAAAAAGAACGCCATGAGATGCGTGTTTATAACATAAAATAAAATAAAATAAAATGAAATAACGACACAAAAAACGCGTCCATTTCTGAAAACCGTCTCTGAAGATAAAGTTTACTGTGAAATCGATAAGACTAAAAACATCTTTTTGTTTTTATTTTATATGCATTGTAATTGCCTTCCAATCATTAATATATATATATATATATATATATATATATATATATATATATATATATATATATATATATATAAGTAGTCAGGTAAGTTGCGGGTCGGAATGATTCTAAGTAGATACCTTTTTAAAATCGAAATATTAAAGTTTTATAGACGATGTCGAGAACTTAAGGTAAAAATATTGGATAATTATGTATAGAACAATATATTAAAAAAAAGGATTTCAAGCCTTTTAAAAAAAACATATTGCCCTTTACATAATAACCCAATTATTATACCTTAATGGCGATGAAGGGACATTTCATATTCCCCAAACCTTCAAAATTGGAACTACACCATCATATCAACATGACTGATAAAAAAATATATATTCAACAAAGAAAAGGCTTAAATATCAGTCATATTGACAGTTATACATTTATTTCTACTTATATCTCCTTTATTTTAACACTGAAATATTAGAAATGTTTGATATCGAAATATCAAAATACCGAGATATCAGTGGAAATAAATCTATAAATGCTAATATGACTGATATTTAAGCCTTTACTTTGTTATATATACTAGCAAATATATGCACCCTCCGGGTGCAAGTATTTAAGTTTTAATATAATGAAATATCATATTAAATTAGAAAGGCTAATGAAACTGAATAAGAATGCACATAAAAAGATTTGGAACAGAGGGGGTATGATTGAAAAATAGAACAACTTTGAAACTAACTCTTCCATCATTTTCCATTACTCCCGTCTTTCATTGGTAAATTTTCCTAATTTAACTATTTAGTTTAAATAGGAAGTAAAGAATAATATTACAGTTATTTCATCTTGTTAATGGATTTCTTTTAAGATTTATTGAAGAGATGTTTGGTCATATTCATCAAGATAAAACCAAACAATTAGAAATTAATGATACTAAGCATATATTTATTAAAATCAAATTTTTAATATCAATATGCAAATTAGCCTTCCCATTCACACTGTAAACCCCTATTTTGTTGTATATATAAATACAACTGCATGTTATTAGCATGTAGATATGGTCAACAGTCTTAATGATGTAAAACAATTTTGTTAATAATTGAGGTTTAAATAAAAATAAAATCATGGAGAATGTGATGTAAATAACAAAGGGAATTGTGAGTTGTATAGTAATATAGTTTCGGTTACAGACAGACAAACCCACAATCTCCATTATAATAATATATATATATATATATATATATATATATATATATATATATATATGTGTGTGTGTGTGTTCTTACATAAAACCTAATATATATATATATATAGATAGATATTGAAAGAAAATAGAACTATATTTAAACATACAATCATACACCTATATACACATATTTATGTATTGTATTGTATTTGTTTGAAGAGGATTTTGGGAATCGCACCAACTAAAATAAATAGAAAGAAATTCAAAACATTTTGTGGGTCTTTAGATTTACAACAATATATATATATATATATATATATATAATATATATATATATATATATATATATATATATATATATATATAATAAAGCTGAGCGAATCAACTTCAGTCTCCTAAAGGCTTTTTTACTGTTTAGTTTAATGACACAAAAATTATATAAAATTATTTCTTACTTTTAGGATTGAGTTATGTCTGAAAAAATCCATTTTAATTGGTTCTAATTAGTCTTAATTTGCAAGTCAAAAACTGACCAATCACTTACATTACATTCTGCCTATCACTTTCTTCACCTATATTTATATCTTGATTACCTCCTCGTTATATATCGTTAGTATCTCTGGGAGAGAGAGAGAGAGAGAGAGAGAGAGAGAGAGAGAGAGAGAGAGAGAGAGAGAGAGAGAGGTGAACTGGAAATGTATTTCTATGTTAAATTAGCAACCCATAGCTTAGATTCGGTCAAACATTCCCTTGGTGTTCAATGCTGGAATTCCAGCATCAAACACCAGCGTTCGTTTGTACCCTCCTTCTAACGGTTATTTATTCCGTCTTTCCTTCATATGTTGCTCTTGTGAAGACCAAAGACATCATAATTTGTTTTTTTCTAAAAATGTTAAATCCATATATATATATATATATATATATATATATATATATATATATATATATAGGGTGTGCGCAATTGAAGACTTTGTTAAATAACCATATTCTCATTATATATATAAGGCAATTTACAATTGCAGATATATTCTAAAAGTAATTACGTCTATCGATATATATATATATAACTCCGCACGAGCAGGATGCGACACAAGTAAATTTCTTAAGCGGAGTTTAACAGTTTTGAATTCAGAGTTTTCCTTCTCCTAGACAGGTCACCTTACCGAGGTTGAAGAGCCCAGTCTGCCATACTATTTATCCATAGCTGGAGGGGGTATAGTTGGATTCATACCTTTCCCAAAGGTATTAGCGTTATATGAAATGCACGCAGTTTCGTCTAGATTTGAACTCGGATCGACGAGTCTATTTCCTACGACTCTAACCATTATGCCACTCGCCTGTCTTTACAGGATTAACACAGCACTTACTCTGCTGACAAGGAATAGTAAGAAGGGATTCTCTCCCTATTTATTTGGCTATCCATGTATCTTGGTTTATTTGTTCAATGACATATCAACCTTCGTGTGTCATTTAATGCCAAAACCATCCTTAGTGATACTATTAGCTGGGAAGATGAGGGGTTCATACTTTCCCAAGGGCATTAGTCCGAAAGTGAACGCAATAGCACGACTGAAGTTCGAAGTTGCTTACTACAATATCAAAGTCCAGTGCTTTAGCCACTCAGCCACGAGGACTTCCATATCTTGACAGGATGGAAAGTTGTATTGATATAAAAGTTTATCAAGCGTAGATTTTTAGTATGAAATGAACTAGAAAGAAATCATAAGTGTAGGTATGATCTACAAATATCGATTTCTGCAATGAGGCCGACAGTAACACAAACAGACGGATCATCTACTTAACCCTTTCACTGTTTTGAGAGCCACACGTAGCTCTAAATGTTTCCTGTGACACGTTTGAGGGCCTTATGTTGCTCTCAAAACTTTTTTTGAATAAAGGTTAAAATCTTGTTAAAACGTGTGAGCAGACACCTCTAATTTTCATTGAACAGTAAACGCTGTCGGCTGAAGCAGTAGAATACGCCGACTGCACCTCTGAAGTGGGGTAATATATATATATATATATATATATATATATATATATATATGCACCATACCAAGTAAAACAGCCTGACCATCATGCCCCATAAACTAAACTATTCCCCGCCATGACTCATGGTATTCGACACTTCCCATAATGCACAAACTAAAGAAAACCCACCTTCCCATCATGCACCACAAACAAAACTACCTGTCTCACTATGGCCCATATAATTTTTAGGGATATCTGACATTCCCGAAGCTGTAATGGTTAATGTCGTTGGAAATGGTCTCTGCGATCCGATTTCAAATCCTGAATGAAGCTGTTGCATTTTGCATGTCGCTAATATCTTTGGGAAAGGTATACATATATTTATTCTCCCTGCAGCTATGGGTAAATTGCACGGTACTAAGCCCTGACATACAAAATAAAATTGAATCTACCATAAAGTTTACGCATGAACTTGAAAGCAACAATTCCTTAAACTTTCTCATTCCCCGTTATTCAAAAAACAAAAAATCCAACACTGTTCAGACAACAGTATTATTTTAATAATTAATGTCTTGACGAAGGTTTAATAAAAAAAAAAACAACTTTTAAATGTCGACTTCAACATCAAGAATAGGTTAATCTTTTTGGGATTTGTTTCTCTATTTTCTACATACTGTCGGATTTATTTACATATTTTACTCCCATATATATATATATATATATATATATATATATATATATATATATATATATATATATATATGCACACACACACACACACACACACACACATATATATATATATATATGTGTGTGTGTGTGTGTGTGTGTGTGTGTGTGTGTGTAAAATTAAATTAGAAAAAAAAATTAAGATAAATCTGGTGAAGTCGGCTTTTAAACGTTTCGGTTTGTTATACAAACCTTTATTAGAACAATTTGGATGAGAATGGTGTTGTCTAACGTGAGTTAAATTCTTTCATTTTAGAATTGTCGCACACCTTTCACGTTTGTATGGGCCTTATTTGCACAGTAGTTACGACATAAATCTGAATGAGTTTTTTCTAGTTTTATAAGAAGTGGCACTTCTTATATATATATATATATATATATATATTATATATATATATATATATATGTTATTTATATTTTTGCTTGAAGGCAATTACAATGCATGTATCGCATAAAATTCGATACTTTATAGAAAATAAACTTGACAAGTGTAATCCCGGCAAAGGATCAGTCGGTGTGTAGAACATCATACAGACTGTTTCGACTTTATTAAGTCTCATCAGCGATGTATACTAACGATTTCCCTCCGACAGAAATCGAAACCGGGACCTCAGCAGGCATAGTCAGAGACCATTTTATGCGATACATGCATTGTAATTGCCTTCAAGCAAAAATAGTCAAGCATAGTCCGAGACCATTTTATGCGATACATGCACTGTAATTGCATTCACGCAAAAATATAAATAATAATATATACTTTATTCAACAATGCTTCTAAAAAACAAACATCAAAAATCTTATATATATATATATATATATATATATATATATATATATATTCTTTCATATATATGAAGGAAAATTATGTTTGAAAAAAAAATGAATGAATATATATATATATATATATATATATATATATATATATATATATATATATATATATATATATATATATATGTGTGTGTGTGTGTGTGTGATATATATGTATATAATATGTGTGTGTATATATATATATATATATATATATATATATATATATATGTGTGTGTGTGTGTGTGTGTTTATGTGTGTAAATTATATCATTATTTATGCAATAAATGTCACTGTTCACTACTGGAGTCTCTGCAACCTTTTTGTCCTCTTTCATTGCAATTTGCAACCAAAATCCGTATCGTCACTGCTACTACAGATTTACTGAACTTCGGATTATTTCCATGATATTGTTGCAGGTGCCTCCGTAGCTGCAACCTTTAGTTCTGCTGATGTTTCTGACGTTATTTTCCTTTTGATTTCTATTTTTTTTTCTTCTTCTTCTCAAAAGAATCTTTCCTCCTTCAGGATTTCAACATCACTGCCATAACAACCACTCACTCTTTAATTCTCTGAATCGATTCCACATTTTTCTCTTTCAAAACTCCTCCTCCTCCTCTTTCTTCTTCTTCTTCTTCTTCTCTTCTTCTCTTCTTCTTCTTCTTCTTCTTCTTCTTCTTCTTCTTCTTCTTCTTCGTTTTTGGTTATACTATTTAAAACATTTTTTTTTCTTATTTCATTTCTAATTTCTGTGTTCACATTCTTCGTCATTTTTCTTATTACTTGGCATATATTTTTTTTTATTGTCCTTATCTTCCTTATCATTTCGTCTCATTTTATTATTTTTTATTACTGTTATTTTTCAATATTTCTTTTTTCTTTTTTTTTTTTTCATATTAAAGACAATCTTCTTTCAATCTCTCTTCTGTATCTTTAGATTATTAAAAGCTTCTTTTATTGACTATGATGATGATCATCATCATCATCAGAGGAGGAATCAAGACTATCATCATCATCAGCATCATCAACATCAGCATCATCTACAGCAATATAATAATAATAATAATAATAATAATAATAATAATAATAATAAAATAATAATAATAATAATAATAACAATAGTTCATCGTTTTATTCACTGAGTATTTTAAAGTTGGTTTGTATTCAATCCTTATACAGACTGACTTGTGTATAGCAACGATAAATTCACGAATATTTCTTCACTAACTCATTTCTCTTTTACACACACACACACACACACACACACACACACACACACATATATATATATATATATATATATATGGACACACTCAATTTGTTATTTTTTATCATTTGTCTTTCCTTTTTTTTATATTAGAGACAATCTTCTTTCAATCTCCCTTCTTTATCTTTAGATTATTAAAAGCTTCTTTTATTGACGATGAGGATGATGAGAATGATGAGGATGATGATCACCAACATCATTCTCATCATCATCTACAGCATTATATAATAATAATAATAATAATAATAATAATAATAATAATAATAATAATAGATTTTGCTGTCCTAACAGATCAACGAGGGAAGGTGAAAGAAAACTATAAGATAAAAAAATACCTGAACTCTGCCGGAGAATTGAAAAAAAAACCCCAAAAAAACTGTGAAAGTGATACCAATTGTAATTGATGCCCTTAGAACGGTCCCCAAGCGTTTATAAAACTGACTAGAGGACTTGGAAATCAGAGGGAGAATTGAGACTATCAACATCATTGTTAAGATCGGCAAGAATACTAAGAAGATTCCTGGAGACCTGACGAGACTTGTTGTCACAAGGAGTGAAATAATGATAATAATAATTAATCGTTTTATTCTTTGTATTCAAGTTTATTTGGTTTGTATTTGTTGTGGCCTGGTTAGGGGCCAGAATAAAGACACAAGAGAGGAAATGAGTTAAACAAATATATTAACAAAGAACAGTAGTAAAAATATATACCAATGAGTCGGTTTCACGCGAAGCTGTCTTATCCGCTATCCGCAGAAATATCAACTCTCCCTTAAGTGCACAACCTGCTACTATATATAGTTGGAAGAGTTCATGTGTGAATGGTAAATTACCATAACAGTATTCAGTTTCTGTTTTTTTTCTGATCCTTTAACTCCGAAATGTTAACACTTTCTCTATAATTTCAATATTGTTTTCTTTATTTGTTTTCGAGATGATTCACCGTCTGTGTGTAAAAACAAAATCAAACGATCTATACATATATAAAGGGCAGTTGTGTGCATGTGTATGTCCGAAGGAAACTTCGAAAATAAAACAATTAACGACAAAGTAATATATATACACATTAAATATCACAGCATTTGAGCAAAAATAATAGAGATTTGATTTCTATTTGTGAAGATAATTAAAAAATAAAATTTAAATGATAACAGCATGGAATTTTTTTTTCGTTTAATATTTTAGATAGTAGACATTAAACTTTCTTTTCAGAGTAGCTGGATCAATGCAAGGTCTATTTATTTTTTTTACATAGGGATTTAAATGGGGCATCCCACGAGGATTCAACTCACGATTAAGTCATAATGGATCTGCGGGACTAACTTAAAAAAATCCCCCTCTACCCAGGCAACGCCGGGTAGCCGCTGCTAGTTTCATATAAATAGATTAGTAAAGTAACAAGATGACAACCTTATTAAACAATACATTTCTGATTATCATTTGTCAATCCCTTTTATATACTTCCCGCTAGGTCACCGAAGTTAAGCAGCGATGAGCCCATTCAGTACTTAATTGGGTGACCACAAGTACTGTAGACAGCACGAGTTCCTTGCTTAGCAAAATGACTTGATTCGGCATTAAATGACCCGGAAAGGGTTGATATTCTATAAAATAAGACAACAAATCAACCCATTATATACAGACAGACTTGTATATTGAAACGATAAATTCACGAATATTATTTCACTCACTCATTTCTCTATTACACAAACACACACACATATATGCATACGACACACACACACACACACACACACACACACACATATATATATATATATATATATATATATATGTATACATGAGACACGAGTTCATAGAAAAATCTTTGCATTCAATAATTTTAAACACAAATTACGTCACAGTTTTGAAACATAGCTACTAACGGCTATGAATGCTAAGATCTTGGTAATTTCTTCCATATTTAAAATTGAATATAATTCAGAAGATACTACATCCCATATTCTCAATGCCTTGATGGTGGTTTAATATAAAAGACCGAAACTTTTGAAGTTGGAAAATTCTCCGACTATAATAAAATTATCCTCTGAATATTTTGCTTTTTCCTATCATATAATATAATATCATATATAATATCATATAATATAATTTACTGGAACGGTGTGCCAAACGCAGTATTATTGGTAGAGTGCTCAATATAAAATAGATCTGTTATATAATATAATAAAATAAATATATAAAGGTTTTACATAATGCCTTTGTAACATCTTCACCCGACGATTGTTGTCGCATGAAACCAAAATTGTCGTGAATGTTCCTTTGTCACCAAATAAATAGATATGTAAAACCTTTATATATTATATATATATATATATATATATATATATATATATATGCCGATTTAATTACTGATATCTTTAAAACTAGGTACGAATTCTACCTGAATTCTTGAGTAGCATTATATTTTATCATAATGCTGCTTTGATTGTTATGAAATTTGTTGTCCTCTTAAAGAGGTCTTTTTTTTTCTTAGAAAATCTTGTGTCAATGAACCTCACCAGTCCGCGTCTGTAAAGAAAAGCAATCAATTTGCAGTTCTACAATACTATCAAGTCTCCATTACTTCAAATATCTTCATTCTTTTTATAGAACGTACAATTGCAAAAACCAATGAAAAAGAAAATCAAATATGTGTGCAGCTGGTGTTACTGAAGTAACCTTAAATAAAACCAATGTATTGATATATTTAGGTATTTCAGTGCGCGCTTTCTTTCAGATAACATGCTGAGATGCATATCTGTAAATATCTTTTGACCTTATAAGAAATAAAGATGGCAATCGGAAGAACGATCACCTTTTAATTTGATAACCAACGTTCTTACTTCGCTAAGGAATGGTGAACCAATACATTCGGCGTCAGTTTGGCTGCAGGAGTTGCCAGATAGTGTTTTAGACACTGTACTGCCTAACGGAGTCCAAGCCGTGATTTCTGTCAGGGTTTTCTCCCTTAGCCTTTTCCTATCCAGTGGATACCCACAAGCAGCGGTGTTATTTATACTATTACTATTCTATGTTCTCACGTTAATGTGCTAGATGGCCGTTGAATGAGAAGCTTCCTCCGCCCTTTCACAGGTTTTGTTTTTCGTCCTGCAGGGTGTCTAGCGACCCACCTCACCAGGCAAGCTTTGTGGGGTTACCTGTTTAGTCGCTGATGATCCGACTATGAAACAGGTAGTACGGGGTTACATAATACCCATAGCGCTTTGTGCAACCTGACTGTATACGCTAAATAAAAAAAACCTTGTTTTCTTAACGTTAACCCACACAAAAATATTACATATTCGCTGTAGACATTTTCTCTTGGAGGATATGTTTTCTTTAAAATATTTTTGTATGAGTTTTCACAACTAATATTGACACTTCAAATTAATTGAAATAGATCAATATTGATAAATATTGATAATACATTTTTTAATAGAAAACTAAAGCTGAATAAAAAAAATATTGTGGAAACACTAATATATTACTAAGTTCCATTAGTAAAACATTCATACAACTTAGCTTAGTCGGTAGAGCATTTGCTGAGGAACCACAAAGTTCTGAGCTCGTTACCTACCACCAGCGTGAGTAGCACAGCTCGGATCTGTGCGGTAAAACAACACGAAAACAATCTCCCTAGTCTAGCGCTAGCTAAAAGAGGATAGACTCTTTCGCTGTCTGGCTGATACCGACAGCAGGTCACTCTGTCAACTTTACTTACTTTGATATTCATTTAGAATTTACCATTACTTGATGAAAATGAAAACCATCATTAAGATTACAGAAAAAAAGCTAAACTTGGAAACTTGAAGAATACAAAAAAGATGTATTTCTATTTAAATATAGAATTAATTTCTCTCACCTTTTCTACCTAACCTCAGAAATGAACTCTCCGTTCAGATATAAGTTGAGTTACACGTTGTGATTTTGAGTTACATATTGAGATATTGAATTACAAACTGGGTCACTAGTTGAGATGTTGAATTACAAGCTGGGTCACAAGTTGAGATGTTGAGTTACAAGCTGGGTCACAAGTTGAGATGTTGAACAAGCTGGGTCACAAGTTGAGATGTTGAATTACAAGCTGGGTCACAAGTTGAGATGTTGAATTACAAGCCTGGTTCACAAGTTGAGATGTTGAGTTACAAGTTAAATTATAAATTGAAACTTTGAGTTACAAGTTGAGATTCTGAATTACAAGTTGAGTTACGAGTTGAGATATTGAGTTACAAGCTGAGTTACGAGTTGAGATTTTTAGTAACATGTTAAGATGTTGAGTTACAAGTTGATATGCAAGTTGAGATTTTGGAGTTATAAATCACAAGCTAAGATTTTGAGTTACAAAGTAAGATTTTGAGTTGTAAGTTGAGATTTTGAGTTATAAATTGATACAAGTTGGGTTACAAGTTAAGTTACAAGTTTAGATTTTCGAGTTACATGGTGAGATTTTGAGTTGCAATTGAGAATTTTGAATTACAACTTTAGATTTTGAATTACAAGTTGAGATGTTCAGTTACAAGTTGAGTTACAAGTTGAGATTTTGGAGTTACGAACGAATTAGATTTTGGATTTAAGTGACTTGTAACTGCAGGATCTAATTCTGAAAGAGAATTGATCGCTAGTTTTAAGGCATTCATTTCTTCAGTATTTATTTCCCATTTGTCCATGACTCTCTTTCTGGTTCTCTTTCCGGTCCATCTCTCTCGCCATATTTGACGTAGGAAAGAATGGAAAGAATGGAAAGAATGGAAAGAGAAAATCAAGAAACGGGAAATGAAGGAGAGAAAGAAAGAAAAAAAGGAAGGAAGAAAGAAAAAAAATGGCACAAAGGACAAAGGGAAGAAGGAAAGGATGGATAAAGAGAGGGGGCGGAGGAAGAAAGAAAGGAGTAAAATAAATGAAAATGTTGGCCTCATTGTAGTTTATTATCATTATTTAATGACCAATAGGTACCACCAATTTTCCATTGGAAATGTACCCCCTATATTTAACACAATGAAACGTGCAAACATGTAATATTATCTGGAAAGTTTTCTGTCTATTCGAAAGAAGAAACATTAAAAAACTCAGGATGATTTAAACAAATTTTTTTAGCTTACGGAAATAATAAAAATTATAAACGAAAAACAGGGTTTACATTTTTGCAACGTTAAATCAATTGAAATTTAACGTAGCCAAAAACAAGTTATGACTACAGGTTTTTTTTAATTCTATGAAAAATCAATTGATTGTCCGATTTTCCCGAAAATTTCCATAATTACTTACCTTTTGATAAAAATCTGTCTAAAATAGTTTTTTTCTAAAATATATTAGGGGAAATATTTTTATGGGGTCTATCCCCCCTATTTCATTTTATGAAATATGAAAAAATGAACCGACAAAAAACGATTTTTACTTTTTTCTATAAAGATAAGATTTTTATAAGTCTCAATGCGAGAGCGTATAAGTAAAAGAACCATGAATACAGAATTCTGTTAAAAATATCAATAAAGAAACTGACCGTGTTGTAAATAAACGGACTGTTTTACTTATTTTTTCCGATAACGATGAGTAATTTTTCCCCAGTCGGATAATTTGATCTTTGAATAACAGTTTTTTCTTTGTAACAAGTCTTTATCTCTTTTTTGCGAGATTTAAAAAAAAAATTAAAAAATATTTACGTTTCTTCCTTCAATATGGCCTAAACTGATCACGTGATCTATTTTGGTGGTGCCTAATGACCAAACAGACAAATCTCCATCAAGGCTCTGCACAAGATGTTCAATACTATTACACTATCAACAAGGGTGGAACAACTACAATGGTTGATGTTTGGTCATGTGCTACGGATGCCCAAAGAAGCACCTGCATAAAACTCCCTGCATCTTAATGCAATAGAGTCAAACAATAACTGGATACGAAGGGGAATCCACCGCACAAAGTTACTTGGTAAAGCAGCTGTCTAAAATCTCTAAAATACAGGACTGGGAGCCCTAACATCTGACAAGTAACCAAAGGAGCTAAGGACTCTCGAAAAAGAAAAACAAAAAAACAGAGTGGATTAAAATGAAGAAGGACTGAATGCTGCTGTAGGATGTTCAAAACTACTACAGTAGCAGAATATCATAATTATTAAGCACTTGTTAGTTTAGGAAACAAAGAATTTGGCTTCCTATCAAAAACAAAAAATCCAGAGCCACCAAAATTTATAGGATCCAACGTAATCATTTTTACTAACGGGAACCATAGATATAACACGGTATGTTAATTTAACTATGGCAAAGTTTGATTCGTTTACTTCTACTATTTCAAAATAGTTCAATATGTAAAAAGTCTGATAATATCAGGCGAAATTCTTTCTTTTTTCCCCCTCTTGTTTGTTCCCTTATTTCTTCTTTCTTTTTCCTTCTTTTCTGATTTTTTTTCTATTTCATTGAAACAGACGATACGTGCTATCGTTTCCGATCTCTCACATTTCTTTCTTTCTTTCTTTTTTTCTTTCTTCTTTTTTCTTCTTTCTTTCTCCCACTGATGTATAGCACGTTCTTTTTCTTCCCTTTCTTTCTCTCAGTTACAAAGATAGCGTCCACTATTTATCTGATGTAATGACAAGGCATTACATTCGAACCCATGCATTAACATTTTATGAATCAAAATGGAATGGTCCTTTATTTATCTGAAGTGGTGTCAGGGCATAACACACGTAAGTAGGTATACACATTAAATATCAACAGGTCTTGGTTTATGAGCAAAAATAATAGAGATATGATTCATATTCGTGAAGATAATTAAAAAATAAAATTCAAATGATAACAGTATGAATTTTTTTTCATTCAATATTTTAGATAGTAGACATTAACATTTCTTTTCAGAGTAGCTGGATCAATGCAAGATCTATTTGTTTTTTACATAGGGATTTAAATGGGGCATCCCACGAGGATTCAAACCACGATTAAGTCATAATGGATCTGCGGGACCAACTTAAAAAATCCTCCTCTACCCAGGCGACGCCGGGTAGCCGCTGCTAGTGATATATAAATTCAATTAACAACACGTGCTTTAATTACAAAAAGAACACGTTTCCCTATATGGAACTACTTGATTGTGTATACGAATAAAAGTTTCGTATGATTACAGGATTTATAACCAAATACCAAGAGAAGAAGTGCACTTGTATCATCCTCTGTGAACCTTTCATTCATATATTGCTAAAGTATATGGTACATTAAATAATCTACATCAACATAGATTCAAATAAGGCGTCCCATCGTGATTTAATGGTTTTTGCAAGCTTGTCTTGCTGATCGATTACTACTGAAAGCGAGGTCGATCTCTCATTGGATGCCCCATACTTGCGACCTTGTATCATACCCTACCCGTGGCGAACGGGTTGGGTAAATACCTACATACAATTCAAATATAGACATAACTTGAATGTCAGTAAGTACTAAACAATCTTATTTTATCCTATATATATATACTAGCAAAAAAAAACCCTTTGGGCGGTGTAAAATAATTTTTGAAAGATATTGCCTGAGGGGGTGGGAGTTAAAAATTCAATGTCAGAGGTTTTGTATCATAAGTAAGCAAAATCCTCAGAGTAAAAAAAAAATATATATATAATTTGAAATGGAAACTTAGTCCTGCCTGCCTCCTCAAATAAAATGTTGCGTGCATTAATCCTTATCAAACAATTATTTTGATATTTTCCACATAAACTTTCCACAAAATCATAGGAATATTTGTTTATTTGTAAACTTTTTAGTTAACTTCTTGTTATTGAAAAAAAAGGACGAAAATAAAAAACAATTTTTAAAATTGCTAATTCAAATTTTGAGTGTATATAATACAAGAATGTTGTGACGTAGCTGTGACGTAGTGTTAGTTTTTGTTACAGACAGAAATACACACAATCTCCATTATTAATATATATATATATATTTATAGAAATATCTTTTTGTTGTGACCTTCTATTTCACAAACCATCCGAGTGAGGCGAACAAAACAAGACGGGCAACGCTGAAGAAGCAAGGACGAAATCAGAAGTGACGCTCTCCTGTGGACACCTACACATGGACACAATTTTGATTCATCAGCTCTGTATGGATTCTGGATTCCGTTTGGAGGACTTACCAGGAGCAATGACCAACAGGGACGTTTGGTGAGAGAATGTCCTGCGAATCCGTGCTAACAGCATGACCTGATGATGGTGATAATGATGAGTTTCAAATATAAAAATTTAGAATTGTCACATTGTTAAGCAATGGGTCAACATTGACTAAATAATCTAAACTAGTTTGAGTACATTGAGAGATCCCTCAATGGGGCTACCTGTTAATACTTAAGGACGGAATCTTGGTGGCTGAGCAGTCCATGAAATGCAACACTCCCCTTTGGCCCTTACTTAGACTAGATGTACGATCAGAGAGGCGCCACCGATCAATCGATTGGTCATGTCAAGCCCTAGCACCTATAGGATTGTTCCAACCCTATTGCTCTAATGGCAACCATTCGGTCCCTTTTTATCATACATTTACTAGAAGGCGAAGGGTGAGGGTATTAGTGTCCTAGGTGTGACGTTAAGCTGCATCTAGTGGTGAAGTTCCAATTATGGACGTCTGGGGAATATGGAGTACCGCTTTGTCGCTATTACTCCCAGGTCCACCTTGACTGGTAGTACCTTTTAGAATCCCATGTATGAATAAATACACATAAATATACACCCAATTAGTAATGTATAATTAAACGTGACAGGTCCTCGCCTACTTAGTACATGAGTAGCACAGCTTGCATCTGTGTGGTAAATTCGAGAGCTAATAGTAGGTGTGGCGCCCCACTTCAGACAGGAAAACAAATATCCCTGGTCTAGCGCTAGTGAAAAGGGGATTGACTCCCTCGCAGTCCAGATGATACTTACAATTGGCCACTCTGCCGACTTAACTTTACTATTGCCATTCAGGACCGGTTTAGTTCAGTCAGTAGAGCATCCGTGTAAGAACCACAAGGTTTCGGATTCGATACCAGTCCTCGCCAACTCAGCATATGAACAGCAGAGTCTGGATCTGTGCAGTAAAGCGGGGAACTAATAGTAGGCGTGGTGTTCCATCTCAGACACAAAAAAATCTCCTTGATCTGGTGCTAGTGAAAATGGGATTGACTCCCTCGTTGTCCGGATGATACCGACAATATACCACTCCACCGAATTTATTACTAGTAATATAAATGATTCCTTAATATTCAAAATTTAAATTTTATTTCATCTCACTGAAGCAATACTGTCCGCTAATTCTTGTTTGATGTTATAGACCCCTTTTCGACCAGAGCCCTTTCCTCATTTTTCTTTTACATTAAAACATTTCTCTTAAGTCCATTGTATATGCACACCAAATTTTAAACTATTTATAAATTAGAATAGTGTTCAACTCTTGAAGTTTTCTTTGTCCCCACCCCCAAAAAAACGTTAAAAATAAGGAAGTATTTGGGAATTGCAGTATAGGTTGATTATAATATTATATGTTTGACAAGATTTAGTGGATTTTATGATGGAATTCTTATGAATTACTTTATTATTTAGTGGGTTATTGCTTTCTATCAATTTATAAACAAAAATATAAATATGTAACAGTTCAAAAATATGTCCGATATATATATATATTTACCAAACCCCTCCGCACGAGCAGGATGTGACACAAGGTTCTTAGGAGGAGTTTAACAGGTTTAGATTCAGAGTTTTCCTTCTCCTAGACTGGTTACATAGCCAAGGTTAAAGAGTCAAGTCTACCCTACTATTTACCCATAGCTGGAGGGAGAGTAGAATGCATACCTTTCCCAAGGGTATTAGCACAAAGTGAAATGCAATTACCACATCCAGGATTTGAACTCGGGGCGACGAGTCCATTTTCCATGACTTTAACCGTTACACCACGCGCTTCCTACAAATATATCCGATTAGGTATTCTTTATTATCAAACATTATAGCATTGAAATTCTGTAACGAAAAATGAAATTGTAACTGAATTTCAACGCCATAGTGTTTGGCAATAAATTATGCCAAATGATATTCGTTTTGATAGTATGAAGTTCTTGTAGGAACAATTAAATCCTGATATATTTGGTTTAAAATAAAATAAAATTGATTATATATATATATATATATATATATATATATATATATATATATATATATGAGGATAGATGGATTGGAGTAAATCCGACAGAATGTGGTAAAGAATAGAGGGAAAATGTGGACAAAAAAACAACCCAAACAATTTATATATACATATATAAATATATATATATACTAGCAAATATATGCACCCTCCGGGTGCAAGTATTTAAGTTTTAATGTAATGAAATATCGTATTAAATTAGAAAGTCTAATAAGAATGCAGATAAAAAGATTTGAAACAGAGTGGGGGTATAATAGAAAAATAGAAATGAAACTTACTCTTCCATCACTGCCGTCTTTCATTGCTGAATTTTACTTATTTAACTATTTAGTTAAATTAGGAAATAAAGAATAAAATTACACTTATTTTTTCTTGTTAATGGATTTCATTTAAGATTCATTGGAGAGATTTTTGCTTATATTCATTAAAATAAAACCAAACAGTTTAAGCACATATTTAATAAAATCACATTTTTAATATCAATATGTAATTAGCTTTCCCGTTCACACTGCAAACCGCTATTTTTTGTATATATAAATACAATAGCATGTTATTAGTATGTAGATATGGACAACACTAATAAAACGGTGAAGCAATTTTATTAATAATTGAGGTTTAAATATAAATAAAATCATGAAGAACGTGATGTAAGTAACTATGTTAATTGTGACTTGATTAGTAATATAGTTTCGGTTACAGACAGAATAAACACACAATCTCCATTATAATAAGATATGTGTGTGTATGTGTGTGTGTAAAATGATCAACGTGTAAAACTTGTATTCCTATCTGTTTATCTTGTTTGTCAATGTATAGTTGTAGCAGCCTATAAAATCCATATCCTTTTACTTCATTTACAAAATTGACCTCATGCAATACCCGTGGAGGGGTAAGTAAACGTATACTTTTTATGTTTTAGATCCATTCCTAATTAACTATGACTTTCTTCTTTAAATATATCTCTGCGTAACATAGATAAAACAGGTATGTATGTAAAATTAGGAATTATCATGTCATTTTCTATTTTCTCTTCATTTTCATCCCACTCTTTTATATGTTTATTAGTGTCGACAACGTTTCCAGGAAAAAACAAAAACAAAAAATAATCATAAAATAAACGTGGTGTAAGGGTTAGTAAGCTAGTCTTTCAGATCCATTACTACCGAATAGAGAATTCGATCCTCGCAGGATGCCCCATAAAAATCAATACATAAAAAAAATCTTCTGTTAATCCGGCCTGGTCGTGGGGGGATTTTTTTTTCATCAGGGTAAAGGAAATGACATCACATACGGAGATTATATATATATAAAGAGAGAAGAGAGAGAGAGAGAGAGAGAGAGAGAGAGAGAGAGAGAGAGAGAGAGAGAGAGAGAGAGTTGGAAAGTATAAATGTTTCTTTGATAGAATTCAACCAGAATTGAGAACTAAAACGTACATATAAAGATATATATATATATATATATATATATATATATATATATATATATAAATAAAAGAATGAATAAATACCTTAGTTTAGATATAAATTTAAATTTATTTCTGCATTTTTGTCTCTTTCAGTTAAAAAAAAATAATTTGAAGATTTCATATACGGTTTTATTGATATGATTTTTCCGTCTCCATGTTGACGGAAAATCATATCATATAACACACACACACACACACACACACACACATAATATATATATATATATATATATATATATATATATATATATTATATATACATGCATTTCACATGGCGCTACCATGCTACAGACTGGACATATCTACAGACAGTATATTCATGCATATACTATGCGGAATATTCATATAAACAAATCACTATATTCATGCGTCGAAAATCGATATAATATATATAAATGACGATATATGCACACACACACACACACACACACACACATATATATATATATATATATATATATATATATATATATATGAAATGAAAAATAAAGGAAAGAAAATGCTGAATGGATAAAATAGATTCTATTTTTATTTTGTTTTGACTGACACGTGTTTCTGCCAGGAGTTTATCCATGTACCTATGTACTCTATTATTATTTTAAATGCAAAATAAAATAACAATAATAGAAAATCATAATTTTTTTTAGTATACAAGAAATAACGGCCTTCGTCAGAGTAAATTCTTTGGTGTCAGTAAAACAAAATAAGAATAAAATCTATTTTATCCATTCAGCATTTTCTCTCCTTTATTTTCCATTTCAACATACCGTCGGACTCAATTCCATTTTCAACTCACACACACACACACACACACACACACACACACATATATATATATATATATATATATATATATATTCCTTTGTTTTCTGTCGGATTTATCTGTTTTTCTGAATCTCGTTATCAAGACATTGTGTTGAATTTGTTTTCTGTTTGGTCTGACTGTAATCAAAAGACGAAACTTTCATTTGCGTGTTCCATGATTAATCTGAAATTGCAAAACCGTAAACACATTAAAGCTGATAAGGATTGTCTGGAGATGTCTGCATGAAATTTGTTAGCTGAGTCTGTAAATGACTTTCTAACGCAAAGAATTACATTTTAACGGTTTACCAAATGTAAATTACTAGCAGAAGTACCAGATCCATGACTAGACTAAAGGGAGTTTAGGAACACAAGAGAGTGAGAGGGAAAGGGAGAAGAGTCGAATAAGAGCGGTTAAGATGATAATGATTTAGCGAATTCCAACGTGCTTTTTGTACTTACTTATGAAGAACTGTAAAGAGTTACACAACTCAATTTATTTAAAAAAATTATTGAATTAAATCATTTAATCAGTAAAAATCAAAAACTATATTTTGTACTCTTCCTTGTTAAACATTAATATGTTTATACATATTAATGTGTATGCGCGATTTTAATGCTCAATAGCATCTCTTTTCTGAGTTATAAGTCGACACGTACATACCAAAACTGACGAGACTCCTTTATATACGTAGATGAGCTGAACGAAAACTAATGTTGAATTCCAACGTATGAAAGCATTTGTATGTTAGAATTTTTTAGAAAAACAAAAAAAAAAAAAAAAAACAAAACAAAAAAAAAAAAACAAACGAAAAAACAAAAAAACAAAACAAACATTCTGACATTGATGATCCAAGACGCAAATTCAAATCTATTTTTCATCAAACTACTTTTTTTTTATTTTTGTGATTTGGGAAAAAGAATACAATTTTTTTTTAACTCTTTTTTGCTTTTCCTCAGTGACGACGATTCGTGAATAAATAATATCACGTGTCTTTGAGTTGTGTTTGTCATCCAATATAATTTGTTTCTGTATTGATAGAAAGAGCAAAATATATGCATGATAATATGTACAGACATCAATTCTCGGGTTTATTTGTTGGTTTGACCAAGCGAATAACGTGATTAAGACAAACTTGTTGGTAAGAACGTGATTCAGGTACAAAGCACAATGGATGCCTTTTCTGTACAAATTGCAGTTAGTTATGAGTTCTTTTTGTAAAAAGGTAAAATTAGGAATAAAAAGATTTCTTAAACATAAGAAAATAATAGAAAAATAATGGAAAAATCCTTCGGCGAGAAAAGCTTTCCAATTATTAAAGTAGGTAGATCATTTTTTTCTTCTCTTTTTCCTTTTTGGTTCGGATGTAAGACATTATTTACTTAGCAGACAAATGTAGAAATGCAATAATATATATATATATATATATATATATATATATATATATATATATATATATATATATATGTGTGTGTGTGTATATATATATATATATATATGTGTGTGTGTGTGTGTGTGTGTGTGTGTGTGTGCATTTGTTCGTATTTACAATGAAGCATTCTTCCATTTTTCATGTAAAATTTCATTCATTTTTTATGTGTTACCAATTGGATGTTATCGATCGTCTATGATCGTTTCCCAGAACTCCGGAAATGTAATGTCTTGTCAAAGTAACAATAACGTTTATTCGTGCAGTATCTTGGGATTATTTTCGAATTCTAAGAATTTGGTTATCTCCACAGATAATGTTTAAATGAATACCTTAGTTTAGATTTCGAAAATTGAAAATAATAAAAAATATCTAAATATCTATATATTAATACGCTAGTACCTACCTACCTACCTGCGTCACTCCCTGCTATCACCTCAGATAAATAATGGACCATTCCGTTTTGATTCATAAGATATGAATACACGTATTCAAATGGTATGCTCTATCATCACCTCAGATAAATAATGGGTCATATCGTTGTAATTGTGAGGAAAGAAAGGGAATAAAAAGAACGTGTTACACTTCAAAGGGAAAAAGAAAGCAAATAACGAAATATAGAAATAAAGAAAGGAAGGTAAGAGATAGGAAGCGGTAGCACTTATTGTCTGTTTCAATTAAATAGAAAAAAAGGGCAGAAAAGAAAAAAAAAGCAGAAAAGAGTTATAAAAAATAAGGGAAAAAAGAAGAGAATAAGAAAGAAGGAATTTCGCCAGAGATTATTATAATTTGTACATTTTGAAACTATTTTTCAATCGCTCTTAAGTAAACATATCAAAAATTGTTATCGTCAAATTATCATACCGTGGTTCATTCAGTTAGTTAATGACTATCTACAACAATATCACACTGTTTTTCTATTAATTATTAACCCTGTCAAAAAATATTAACCCGTGTCTATTAATCCTTAATCCTAAAATAATCTATATAACATGCAAATATCGTAAAATAAATTATTGAAGAGAACGAGATTTCTAACCAATATCTTTCACTTTATTCCTAAATGTTCTACCCTATATAATTTTGTTTTGGGAAACCGAAAACTTTTTTTTGACGCAATACACTTCCAAATTAATTAATATAGCTTATTTTAAGGAATACGTAACCGTGAGATTCTCTATTTTATAGAAAACGAAAACTGTGAGATTACATGTGACATAAATACCTTAGTTTGTTTTGTTTTACGGCATATTAACCACAGTGGGTCATTTAATGCCGGCAACGTTTTGAAAGATTCGTAGCGATAGTTTGATAGAAAATATTTTAAACTCAATTTTTTTGTAAACAAATTTTCTATTTAACACGTAGATGGAACCCTAACAGGTACTGCCACTCCGGGTCAGAGTGGACCTAAGAGCAATGGTGATGAAGGGGTACTCCATATTTCCCAGGCCTCCAGAAGTGGAACCTCGCCATCAGATAGAGTTTAACGTCATTCCCAGGATACTAAAACCCACAAGCTCCACCTTCTTGTACATATTTAATGATAAAAAGGATTTGGGGTTACCATACGGGTAATAGGGGACTCGACGTTACGCAGTTGAGACTTCAACTTGGACGCTTGAGATGGACAGATTTTGGAGAAATTATCAGGAAATGTTGGTTGGTTGGTTGGTTGGTTTTTATGGCATGTCAACCTTTATTGGGTTATTTCATGCCGAATCTGCTATTCGGTGAAAAAACAATCGGCTCGACTTAAGAAGAACATTGAGGATTGAGAGGGTGTTAAGTTTAGGTACCAGACATGTATATAGAAAAGGAGGTTCCTCCTAAGTAAATATTGTGATACTAGCAGGACCTGTGGATATACCACAGTATGATAATTTAATTATTACAACGTTTGAATGGAGTGTTGCATGTCATGGACTGCTCAGCCATCTGTGTTCCATCCTTAAGCATCACGGGTCGCTACCCACGGCCAACAGGCGGCCCCATTGGAGGAGTTTACCCCTCTGCGGAGGTGCAGTCGGTGTGTTCTAAATTCCCAGCCGACAGGGCTGTAAATATCTTAGTAATACACGAAATAAAAGTTTATATTTCCTTTAAAGAAAAATCATATTCTCCATTTTGAACCTAAGATGATTGGTTTCTCTGCTGCAGTGCTAATCTCATGTTAATATTGGTGATTTTCCAAGATTAATATTTAAAGAAATCTCTTTGTAGTTCTGGTTAAAATTCACAGATTTATCATGTACATTAACATCGTATAGTATTTAGCATACATTCTTCTGTTGATATAATTTTGAATTCTGAAAACAGCAGAACATAGTCGTCACGAAAAGCAAGTCAAAGTCTGTTACTGTTTCCTGAATCAAAGAGAAGCATAAACACAATATTTTCACAGGCATATTTATATTTAGCCGCAGCATTGGGGGATTGAATACTAAAAATGAAATCAGATCGTCTACTGGCGACTATAGTCTGACAACGTGCCAGTGATTTTATCAATATAATTTTTGAAATAACAAATGTGTCTGCTATTTGAGCTTTGCAGCTGTCAGCAAGGCACCAAGTAAAGGTCAGTTTTCTCAGGATATAATCATTTGGATTAAGTTGGATTGATTAAATGCCAAATATGCACTGGCGTATTTACTTTACATTTTAATGACCACAAGGAAAAATACGAACGCAAAAGAGATGCACACAGAGAGAGAGAGAGAGAGAGAGAGAGAGAGAGAGAGAGAGAGAGAGAGAGAGAGAGAGAGAGAAGAAAAAAGGTTTTTGTTAATATAAAAGGAGCAAAATCAGGATCAGCTGAGGAAATGGTTCTGGATGTGAGGATCGATTTTATTGGACGTGGGCAATGCATATTATATTTACATCGCTCTAGCTCATCAGTTTTTCAGAATCTTATAATCATTACAAATCACGACGGTTGATGCCAAAACGTCATGCTGCTACTGATGCTGCTACTGATGCTGCTACTGCTGTTTTGCTGCAGCTGCTGCTGCTGTTGTGATCTACGTAACATTCACTCTTCTTGCATATGCCGTTATTTCAGTTGCTGTTCTTACAGAATGAGTTATACTACACAGCCTGCTTTTTCGGAGCCCTGTGTCCAATGGCTTCGGCTTCTGGATCGGTAAGATATTAATCTAATAGCATGAATACCAGGGGGAAACACCTGCTACCTCGGCTAAAAGGGGTAGGTCTGGGTTTATTGCCTGGTGCCTGAGGCACCAGAAAAGAGGAATGCCCGAGGTGTCCCAAAAGAGGAATGCCAAAGGGATACACGTACTTTTTGCACTGGCCACTGAATGAGCTTTGTATTGTGCGTGGCTCTTCACGTTAAAACGATTTCGTGTTAATCCAGCCTGGAGGGAGGTCAATAAAATACTTGATTCACTGCGTATTAGTAAGTCTGGTATATTTCTCTTTAAGTTGGTTTAAATTATCTATTAATGATGGAGATTCGCTTCCGGTTTTTGTCTGTAACAAAAACTACGTCACTGCTTACGTCACACTGCCTAAAATCGTCATAAATAGAATACACTCAAAATTTGAGTATGCAATGTTAGACAATCCTCATTGTTTTTTTAAAACAAGTTTTAATAAATACATACCTGGTATTATCTATCTATATATAGTTTGTTTCATTTTAATATATATTTAAAGTTATCAGAACTAAGTTTCCAATTTCAATTTTTTATTTTTTACTCCTTTAATAAATTCATTTTATTTTTTACTCCTTTAATAAATTTGATGATTTTACTTTACTTATGATGTAAACTCTCTGATATTAAATTGTCAACACCCATCTCCTCAGGCAATATTTATTTTACGTCGCCCAGAGGGCGTTTTTTTATTTTACTAGTATATTAATAATGGAGATTCGCTTCCTGTTTTTGTCTGTAACAAAAATTACGTCACTGCTTACATCATATAAACCCAAAATCGTCATAACATAGAATAAAATTTATTCTACGATTTTTGGCATGTTCAAATTTTGAGTGTATTTATTCAATAAATTACTCAAAATTTGAACATGCAACATTAGACAGTCTTCATTGTTTTTAAAACAAGTTTTAATAAATACATCATTGGTATTACATATCTATACATAGTTTGTTTTATTTTAATATATATTTAAAGTTTACATTTCAATTTTTTATTTTTTAACCCTTTAATGAATTTGATGATTTTACTTACTTAGGGTACAAACTCGCTGACATTGAATTTTTAACTCCCACCCCTCTAGCAATATTTTCCAAAAATCTATTTTTACATCGCCCGGAGGGTGTTTTTTTATTTTGTACTAGTTTGTTTTAATGGAATATCAAAAATAAGGAATCAAATATATTCTATTATAATTCTATGAACTTCTGATGAGTTCTTACATCTTACATTTAACCATTATTTTAAAATTCGATGCTTCATTACAAAATGGATAGACCAACCTATTCATTATGTAACAATGTTCTTTTCAGGGTAAACAGTATATATAATATATATATATATATATATATATATATATATATATATGTGTGTGTGTGTGTGTGTGTGTGTGTGTGTGTGTGTGTATGTGAAGAGATGGAAGTGAATCCGACGGTATGTAGTATATGAAGAAAAATTGAAAAAAACACAGGTTTAAATAAGTTAAGTGGTAAGTTTATTGGCCGACGCTGCCGTGTTTCGATCTATTAATTAGATCATCTTCAGGGCATTTGCTGGTATAAGGAAGGTGATAAAAAATGTTTTTTTTATCACAGAATAACGAGAAAAGCAAGCGATAAACAATTTATCAATCTGTTCAAAATTTGAAATCTTTAGAAATGTATCAATTAAATGTTTTCCTATATTTGACAGCTGCCTCTGGTCGCACGGGTAAGAGGCTTGGCGAACGAAAGTTCATTCGGGTCTCAAACCCGGCCAGGGGTAGCTGTTAAGGTATAAGCGCACTGATGAGAGGTGATACTCGAAACACGTGTCTGTATTACTTTTATATATAATATATATATATATTTTCATTTTTCTCGTATATATATATATATATATATATATATATATATATATACTAGCAACATATGCACCCTCCGGGTGTAAGTATTTAAGTTTTAATATAATAAAATATCATATCAATTAGAAAGGCTAATGAAACTGAATAAGTATGTAGATAAAAAGATTTGGAACAGAGGGGGTATGATTGAAAAATAGAACAACTTTGAAACTAACTCTTCCATCATTTACCATTACTCCCGTCTTTCATTGGTAAATTTTCCTAATTTAACTATTTAGTTAAATAGGAAGTAAAGAATAATATTACAGTTATTTCTTCTTGTTAATGGATTTATTTTAAGATTTATCCCAATATTTTGCTCATATTCAATAAGATAATCAAACAATTAGAAATCTAAGCATATATTTATTAAAATTAAATTTTTTAAGATCAATATGCAAATTAGCCTTCCCTTCACACTGTAAACCACTATTGTGTTGTATATATAAATACAATTGCATGATAGTTTGTAGATATGGTCAACAGTCTTAATGATGTAAATAATTTATTAATAATTGAAGTTTAAATGAAAAATAAAACATGGAGAATGTGTATAAAATAACAAAAGGAATTGTGACTTGATTAGTAATATAGTTTCGGTTATATTATATAAGATATATATATATATATATAGGCGAAAAAAATGATAATAAATCTGATACAATGTTGAATAATAAGTGAGAGGGGAAAAATAGGAAGTGTGAAGATGATTGACAGTAACATAAGATATTGGAAATACATGTCTAATATGTATTTATCGAAAATATGTGTTCTACATTGTAAATTATCAATGGAAATCTAGGTGTCGACAAACATATTTTTTTTCAAATATCAATAAAATCATCATTTTTCTTCTCAACATTGTGTTGGATTTATTTCATTTTTCTCTTACACACACACACACACACACACACACACACACATACATATATATATATATATATATGTGTGTGTGTGTGTGTGTGTGTATGTGTGTATCAAGTAAAAATGTCTTTATTGAAATGGTTGCTTTCTATACTGAATTATATAGGACACTGACAGGTAGTACCACTCCGGGTCTCAGTCGAGCTGGGAGTAATGGTGATGAAGGGGTTCTTAGTTTAATGGAATACCAACCTTCATGGGTTATTTTATTGCTACATCCATCTTTGTGGAATGTACTATTGTATAATAGTAGAGGTACTATTGTTTAAAATATTAATATTAAATATCAAACTGTGATGTTTAGCGTGAAAAATCACAATGTTATGTTACTTTTAGTTAGTCAGCATAAGTCGACTATACGTGTCATCCAGTATCTGCGCTGAGTTGATGATTTAGGATTTTTCCGATGCACACTGGTGTACTCATGTGTAGTGTAGGTGCCCATAGGAAAATGTCATTTATGGGTTTGTCTCTGCTTCTCTGGCATGTCTTGTACATCTTAACTCGATGGTTTGTGTGATAGGAGGCAAGTAGCCATACACTTAATCTTGTATAGAGAACTGCTTCCAGGATTTGGCCAAGACCACATACAGTATCCTTGTACAGTTCTAATCTAGCTTTGTTACTCCTATACATACACAGTCATATAGAATTACTCGCACCTCTATAAAAGTAAGTAAAGTCGCCGGGGCGGCCTAATGTCGGTATCGGCCAGACAGCGAGGGAGTCTATCCCCTTTTCACTAGCGCTAGACCAAGGAATTATTTTAGCATCTGAGGTGGAGCGCCACACTTACCATCAGCTCCTTACTTTACCGCACAGATCCCTGTGCTACTCATTCGCTGAGTTGGCGAGGGTCGGTATCGAACCAAGAACCTTGTGATTCCCTGCCGAACACTCTACCGACTGAGCTGAACCGATTGCACCAAAATATGTGCACCAGAAAAGCAGAAGAGCTTATTGTGTCATAATAAATCTAATACGATTTTCAAATTCTTTGATAAGTAACAAAGTGTATTTAATTTTTCGCATTTTCAAAAATAAGTTTAATGATAAATGAAGGAATGGTTTGTTTGACATGAGTATGCTGTGAATGGAAGTTCTACAAAAAAAAAAAGATATTTGATAATGTTTGACAGCGTAAGTTTTTCTGCACTATGACAACAAACTGACAGAGAATTTTATAAATGTTTTTATAACTTGAATAAAAAAAATCAAAGCAAACAAACCTAATCGAAAATGATTAGAGACTGAATCGTCCAACAGACGTTTAAGTGGCGCATTGTAAATTATATTTATCAATGAAAAGATTTCATGATAATGTATTTCATTGATAAATTATCATATACGAGAAACTACGTGGATGTCTGTGGTCTAATGATTAGTGTCGTAGGAAATAGATTCGGCGAACAAAGTTCAAATTCTGGATGAGGCTGTTTGTATTTTCCATAGCGCCAATACCCTTGGGAAATGTATGGATTATTATTAAAGGCTTGATATGCTGTTAAAGTCAATCAATCGTTGTATGTATTCATCCAACTCCTCCGCACAAAGAGGATGCGATACAAGGACCATTTTTCAAGCGGATTTTCAAAGATTTGTATTCAGAGTTTTCCATTTCCGGGACCGGTTGCCAAAACAAGATTAAAGATTCCAGTCTACTCTATTATTTGCGCATAGCTGGAGGGAGAATAATTGGATTCACATCTTTTTCCCAATGGTATTAGCGTCACGTGAAATACAAACAGCCTCGTTCAGGATTCAAGTAATCGAGTCCATTTCCTAAGACGTTAACCATTACAACACGATCGCTGTGAAATCCTTGAAACGGTTGGCGGCTGTCGATGTTTCGCGAAGCACCCACGATTATTTATCTTCACAACCATGAAAGACTAGAACATACATTTGCCGCCAAAAGTAAAGAGATGTCCGCTGAGTATATCTTATCTCTCTGAGAGTCAATCGATTGACAGTTCTTCTGCCTACAAAATTAATGTTGGTTCTTGTTCTGTAAAAAAAAAAAAGGGAAGAGAAAAAAAAATAAAGAAAGCGAAAAGACTGATGATTCAGACCTACAAGAGAGAAGTTATTCCTTTCTCGAGTGTCAACTGGTTTTGTTCGCTGTTAGACATTCAGTGATCTTTCACGGACAAATACATTGTGTCAGGGCATAATGGAGGAGATTTCCCTCGAATCCGCTTTGTGGAAATTATACACGATCATAGGTGTCAAATTTCTTGATTTTTCGCTCGCCTGTTGACTGACTCCGAATAGGCTGCCACTCAACGCTATGTATGACAAAGTGAAAACGGTGGATTTGCAGCCGATGCATTGGCTTTAAAGATAACGACCGAGTACATTACTGCATATACGATAAGGCTTAGGCTGAGGTTAGGGAGTTAGAAATTTGCATGATTCCGCATTGTTTTCAGGCATTACATTTTGTGTACCCGAGTGACAGTTATATTTGCTTACGAATAAAAACGAATGCTATTAATGGCTTTTATTGCAATTTGATCCCGTACTTTATCAGATCTGACAGGAAAAATATTAGCCGGAAATTTCCCTGTAAAGATTAGTTAAAGTAGCAAGTTTGTTCTGTGTAGATGATATCAATTTGGGGGGATTGTCACAAAGTTATTTGTTCAATATTTAGATGGATGCCAATTTAAGCAACAGGAGGTACTGTAAGAAACCTGATATCAAAATGACTTGATTCTGCATTAAATGACCCGGAAAGGGTTGATATGCCGTAAAACTAAACAACCAAACAAACCACAAAGCTAAGTGTTATAATTGAAATTTATTCTGTTAAGTTCGAATATTTTTAAGATTTCGATTTAGGCTCATTCGGTAGAGAATCCGCTAGGAACCACGAAACTCGCCAACTTAATGCATGAGCTTAGATCTGTGCAGTAAAGTGTTGTGCTGATGGTAGGTGTGTTGCTCCACATCAAACGCAAAAACAATCTCTCTGTGAAAAGGGTATAGACTCTCTCGCTGACCGGCTGATACTGACAATAGGCCACTCCGTCGACTTTACTTTTCCTACAAGATTTCAATTAAGCCTATTACATATTTTTAATTCCACAGAAACTACAAATTATACAAGGAGCTTAAGAACACCTCTCATATAAAAGAAAATATTTTTTCACATTCACCACAACTGGCCCACCTTGTCGGCTGCAGCTGTAGAATACATCGACTGCACCTCTACAGAGGCTAAAATCCTACAATGGGGCCTCCTGTTGACCGTGATGCTTAAGAACGGAATCCTGTTGGCTGAGCAGTCCATTGACATGCAGCACTCCTCTATAGCCCTTACTTAGGCTAGACGGGTGGGCGGAGAGGTCCCCTTCGATCAATTGGCTGGTCACGTCAAGCCCTAGTACCTATATGATTGTTCCAACCCTATTGCTCTTATGGCAAACTCCTTATCACATATGTACTAGAAGGCGGTGGCTGAGGGTCTTAATGTTTGGGTATGACGTTAAACTACATCTAATGGTGAAGTTCCAATTCTGTAGCTCTGGGAAGTGTGGAATACTATTATTCCAGGTTCACTCTGACCTGGAGGGTAGTACCTGTTAGGGTCCTATCTATGGGATAATAGATAAAAAATGAGTATTAAAATGTTTAAATAATGAGTAAAAAAATGAATACCTAATAAGAATGAATAAAACAAAATGTCTTCGGTATAAAATAACACATGCCACAAACCAACCAACCAACCAACCAACCAACCAACGATTCATGGAGCTACCGTTTATATTGAGCAAAATAACGTTTGTTCACATTCACCACAACTGTCATTTTGCTTAGCAATGACGAGAGACTTGCAGTCTGCGCCCATAAAAATCTGCACCGGTGGTGGTGACCGAGTTTTTTTGTTGTACGGTGGTGATGACGGTGTCGTTGTCAGGACAATACTGTCCGCGTCATCTATCTTTCATCGGTCTGATTTGTGATGATTAACCAAATGACGTACTCTTCATGGGTCGTGGGTTGACAGTGTGAACGTAGCTTATGACTCTCACATCACTATCCACGTTGCTGAAACACATTAGCCACCGCCTAAGCCATGTTTAGTCTTCATTAATGTTTAACAAGAATCGATGCTAAAAATTTTAATTATGGATCAAATTATAGCATTTCCATTGGTTATTAATCCATTTCTAGAAATTATTAGGGACTATTACGGATGCGTACTACGCAGATGATCTGGTGCTTCTCGCAAGTACATCTACACAAACCGAACCGCTGCTATTAGCCTAGTATCTCTGATAAAACTGAATTCGATTATTTTAACCAAGATGGAGGCATTTCCATACTATAACACTATAAAAGTGTTATGGGTTGATTGGCGATCTGTAAATTAATTACTAATTAATTAAAACTACCCTAATTATTAATTATGGTAGTTTGTTAAAAGTTACTGTAAAAATAAGAAAAACAATAATAATAATTAATGATAATAATAATGTTTATATTAAAAATATTCTCTTCGGGACACTATAATACTATAATCTGTACTACGGCCAGCATTAGAAGAAATCTCTCATTATAGTATTATATTCGGTATCATCCAACACAACGACTGTAATACTGAGCTGGAGCATCGTTCCCATACATACATTGAGACTGTGCCCCAGCACATGTTATTATATTACTGGATGGTAAGTCTAAAATCGGTTGACTAATTCCCGTACCTAGGTGATAATATCTCATCTAGAGAAAGCGATATCAATGCGCACCCGGGAAAGGCAGGAACTTCTATCGATAGATTATCAATCATATTATTATTATTATCAATCATATAGAAATCTGATATTATTGATAAGTGAAAGCGACAATTCTTCCAAGCCGTACTTGCATCAATCCTACTGTATGACTGCACCACTTGGAGTCTAACGAAGCGCTTAGAGAATAAATAAGATGGGAGTTGTACAAGAATGCTGTCTTAAACAAATTGTGGAAGCAGCACCTCACCGGAAAGCTACTTTCCCCCAATCAAATATACCATCCGAGTAAGACATGCTGGACACTGCTGGAGAAGCAAGGATGAACTTATAAGTGATGTTCTCCCGTGGAAACTTGCACATGGGCATGTCAGTGTAGGCCGTTCAGCAAGGACCTACATCAATCAGCAATGTGCAAATTCTGGATACTGCACAGAGGACCGATAGGGACTGTTTGCGAGAGATTGTCATGGATATCTGTTCCACCAGCACTTGTTGTTGTTGTTGTTGTTGTTGATGATGATGATGATGATTAATCACTATTTATCTATTTTTTGAATATTTTTCTATTAATTCAATTCTATTAATTGTCAATAACACGCTAGTATGTACCTAAGTGTATCATGGCCTGTCATCTCCTCAGATAAATAACAGACCATTCCATTCTAATTCATAAAATATGAATGCATGAGTTCAAATGTTATGTCCTGTCATCACCTCAGATGAATAATGGACCATTCCGTTTTGATTCATAAGATATGAATACCGTGTTCAAATGTTATACCCTGCCATCACTCCAGATAAATAAATAAAGTAAAGTCGTCGTGAGGGCCTAAAGTCAGTATCAGCCAATCAGCGAGGGAGTCTATCCCCTTTTCACTAGCGCTAGACGAAGGAGATTTTTTTGCGTCTGAGGTGAAGCGCCACACCCACCATCAGCTCCTTACTTTACCGCACAATCCCTGTGCTACTCATACGCTGAGTTGGCGAGGGCCGGTATCGAACTAGGAACCTTGTGGTTTCTAGCCGAACGCTATAAATAATGGACCATGTTGTTGTAATTGTGAAGAAAAGAAAGGGAAGTAAAAGAACGTGTTATACGTCAGAAAAAAAAAGAAAGTAAACAAATAGATAGGAAGCGATAGCCCTTATCATGAGTTTCAGTGAAATAAAAAATTAAAAACAAAAAAACAAAGCAAAAAAGAGCGAAAGAAAAAGAAAGAAAAAAAATATGGGAAAGAAGATATGAAAAGAGAAAAAGAGCAACAGAATTTCGTCAGAAAATATCATATTTTTTATATATTGAACTATTTGTAATAGTTCTTAAGAAGTAAACATATCAAACGTTCTAATATTTAAATTATCATACTGTGGTATATCCACAGTTCCCACGAGTTAATTACTATCTATATATTCTATTAATTGTTAATCCCCTTCTAAATAGTATTAATACTTTCTAAAAATTATTAATCCATTTCTGTTTTTGTTAATCCTAAAATAAACTATATAATATGTGAATATCGTAAAAGAATTTGTTAAAGAGAACGAGTTTTCTAACTCCTAACTTTCACCTTATTCCTATATGCTCAATAGAGTAGGTCGAATTTTCAAATAATTAGGCTGTAACAGTGATAACACTTAAAACATTGAAATATATTTCCTCAAATGAAGTTTAGAAGAATTTTTTGTGTGTTAATTTGCAGCTTTTGCTACATAGGACATGTTACAGTTCCAAAATTGACCTACCCTAATGCTCATCCCAATAGAATTTTGTTTAGGGAAATTACGCAATACACTTACAAATTTAACCTAATTGAAACAACTCTTAGGGGGCTAAAGTCGCTGAATACAAGCGATTTACAAGAATTTTACACACATCTAAGGCGAAATTGTTCGCTACTCACCGTGATCTTAGTTAAAGGATTTAAAATATTTCTATACTTTGTTTTTCTTTCTTTTATACAACTATATTCTTAGGATAAATAAAAAAAAATACAATGGAAGAAGAAAATAAAAAAGGAATGATACATTTGAAATAATGAATTGTATCATATCTTATCATAATGGAGATTGTGTGTTTTTTGTCTGTAACCGAAACTATATCACTACTCGAGTCACAATTCCCTTAGTTATTTACGTCATATTCTCCAAGATTTTATTTTTATCTAAACGTCAATGATTAATAAAATTGTTTCACATTATTAATACTGTTGACCATATCTACATACTAGATATTTACCACGTACACCACGTGTACGGATTAGACACAAGGCCATATTAATGTGGGACCACCGCCAGCCGTGAGTCATTTGATCCCGTCGGCATTTTCCCGCAAGGGCAATAAACCCAGCCTGCTTCTTTAAATCGAGGGGGCAGGTGCTTTCCTGGGGGATGGCCACCTGGGATCAACGATGTTATCTGCATTCTTATTTAGTTTCATTAGCCTTTCTAATTTGATATGATATTTCATTATATTAAAACTTAAATAACTTTCACCCGGAAGGTGCATATATTTGCTAGTTAAAGTAAATATATCATTATTTTACGGGTAACAACTTGAAATCTTTTCATTTATTTTCCTCTTTAATGTTGAGATGATTTACTTTTTAGATTTTGATTATAAACCATTTTTAATGACATTACTTATCATATTATTTTAGCTATTAGATTGTAAGCTTCTAAGTATTTTAGAAGACTTTTTGCTCATCTAATACGTTGCTGAAATCTAAATTTTAAAAAGAAAAAAAAAACTATATCTGAACGTATCTTCTTTGGTCAGATATTCAATTATATATGAATTGTATCATTATTAGGTCGAGTAGAAATGAAAAACTCATACCATTCTGAATTGGAAAGTTATTTTCTTTTGTAAATGTCTATTACAGAATAGTTCATTTATATCAATTTCATTTTTCATACTTTTTTTAAAGAATCTTTTTCATTTTTAATTATAGCATTTCCATGGGTTATTAATTCATTTCTAGAAATTATCAATTATTTTGTAAGTGTATATACACTTACAAATTCGAATGAAATCAACCTAATTGAAACGGCTCTCAGCTGGCTAAAGTCGGTGAATACGCGCGATTTACAAGGATATTATGCGCATATTAGGCGAAATTTTTCGCTTGCTTGAACGCGTCGTGATTTTAATTAAAATGTTTTTTTTTTACTTTGTTCTCCTTTTTTTCTCTCCGTATTCTTAGGTTCATTGGTTAATAGAAATGGATTGATGATTTTTAGAAAAGATTAATAATTTTTCAAAAAGAATAAATAATTCATAAAAAAATCAGTGTGATGTTTTTGTGGATTAATAATTATTAGAAAAATACTCAAAAATGGATTTATAACTTTTCGAAAAGGATTGATTCTTAATAGAAAAAAACGTGTGATGTTGTGGATTAATAATTAATAGAAAAATACTCAAAAATGGATTTATAATTTTCGAAAAGGATTGATTCTTAATAGAAAAAAACGTGTGATGTTGTGGATTAATAATTAATAGAAAAATACTCAAAAATGGATTAATAACTTTTCGAAAAGGATTGATTCTTAATAGAAAAAAACGTGTGATGTTGTGGATTAATAATTAATAGAAAAATACTCAAAAATGGATTTATAACTTTTCGAAAAGGATTGATTCTTAATAGAAAAAAACGTGTGATGTTGTGGATTAATAATTAATAGAAAAATACTCAAAAATGGATTAATAACTTTTCGAAAAGGATTGATTCTTAATAGAAAAAAACGTGTGATGTTGTGGATTAATAATTAATAGAAAAAACTCAAAAATGGATTTATAACTTTTCGAAAAGGATTGATTCTTAATAGAAAAAAACGTGTGATGTTGTGGATTAATAATTAATAGAAAAATACTCAAAAATGGATTTATAATTTTTCGAAAGGATTGATTCTTAATAGAAAAAACGTGTGATGTTGTGGATTTAATTAATAGAAAAATACTCAAAAATGGATTAATAACTTTTCGAAAAGGATTGATTCTTAATAGAAAAAAACGTGCGATGTTGTGGATTAATAATTAATATAATTGGATTAATAATTAATAGAAAATATTATTAAAGAATGGATTAATATTTGTTAGAAAAGGGTCTATAATTTTTAGAAAAGGATTGATAATTAACTAGCAGGACCTGTAGACTACAGTATGATAATTCAATTATTACAACGTGTGTTATGTTTACTTAAGACCTATTGCTAAATAATTCAATATGTATAACGTATAATAATCTTAATTTGACTATCTCTCTTTTTTCTTTTCTTCTTTTCATCTTTTCATTATGTTTAATTGAAATAGATTTGCGCGCGCTCACCCTCTCTCTATATCTTTCCCTTACTCTCTTTCTTTCTTTCTTTCTTTCTTTCTTTCTTTCTTCTTATAATTTTTCTGTGTAGTATGTTCTGTTCCTCTCTTTCTTTCTCTCTTTCTTTCTTTCTAATATTATTATAAAAACGGAATTGTCCATTATTTAAGTGAGGTGATGAAACTCATAAGAAATAAGAATTTAGCAACTAAGCCACACCAGATAATCAGGATTTACATCTTTGCATTTCATCTTGGACAATTTGGACGGTCTCATTTTTAACCAGAGGGTGTTGCAAGATGATATGATAACGGTCGAAGATTAAGGAACAAAAGTAATGATATATATATATATTATATGAATAGAAAAAAACGTGTGATGTTGTGGATTAACAATAAATTGAATTTGATGAATAATTAGTGGAAATATTTTTCTCAAAATATGGATTTTTAGAAACGGATTAATGATTTCTAGAAATGGAATAAATAACCCATGGAAATGTTATAATCAGTTTTTATTCTTTGAAATTGTAATAGTGCCAGTTTAAAAGTTGCTCTTTTTTCATTGCACTGATGTGCAGTTCTTGCATTGCTGGATCATGCGCATTAAAACTGAAGGATAAAAAATATTTTTTTGGCAACAGAAATTTGTGAGTGCAAATCGATGCTGCAGATGTCCCACTGGTTAAGCTTGCCAGTCCGTGCTGAATTTGTTATTTCAGACTTAATATATTTTATAGGCATTGCTGCTGTCAGTGCAGATATATTTAAAAACAGATAAAAGTTGGTTAAACTAATGAATTCCCGGTTGTTTTGCTATATTTCCCTTACATACAAGGATAATCCAAAAGGTTAGGTTTCCAAAATTCTAAGAAATCACAGAAATACCTATTGTTTATTTTCAATGATATTCACACCATTTTAAAGTTTCAACATCTATCTATTTTTCTATATGATGCCATTTTGGTCGATGCATTTTTGTAGGTAATGTGGCAGTTTTTTGCTCATATAATGCACCTTTTTAGTAAAATCCTCCTTCGTAAAATAGTTCTTCCAGGCCGTTGTCGTGTCAGTACTGCTGTATGGCTGCACCACCTGGACCCTAACGAAGCGACTAGAGAATAAACTAGATGGGAGCTGCACAAGAATGCTGCGGGTGATACTGAACAAGACATGGGAACAACACCCCAATAAAACAGCTGTACGGCCACCTGCCACATATCCCCAAACCATCAGAGTAAGACGGACGCGGGACACTACTGGAGAAGCAAGGACGAACTCATAAGCGACGTCCTCCTGTGGAAGCTAACACATGGACACGCCAGTGTGGGCCGACCAGCAAAGACGTACATTGATCAGCTCTGTGCGGATACAGAATGCTGCATAGAGGACTCCCGAGAATAATTAGCGATGGGGACGGATGGAGAGAGATTGTCATGGATATTCGTGCAAACAGCGCGACATATATATATATATATATATATATATATATATATATATATATATATAGAGAGAGAGAGAGAGAGAGAGAGAGAGTAGAAAAAATGTGACCCCATTGAGCTCTGGGTAGATAACTGAGATTAGGGAAAAGTGTGTATGCCCATTTCATACCAGATCGCCGCCATTTCGTTGAAAAAGCGTTGAACTTCGTCGTCGTTGCAAACTCTCTACATCACTTGCGGACGTTTTTAACATCCATGCACGACTTGCCATACACCTGCGTTAATTGGCGATGAATTTCAATCGGATTAATGCCTTTTGCATTCAAAAACCCTATAACTGTGCGAACTTCACACTTGGCGTTGATCGGGGTTTCGCAGGCATATGTACAATAAACACAAAAGTGTTGCCAATATCCGCACGAACAGTAATTCTGCGTCTCCAGCGTGTTGGACAACTTACTTTTGGGATTATCCTTGTATTTGTTCCTTTCTTCTTTTGTATCAACAATTTTTTTCCCTTTTTTTTTTTTAGATGAGGCTTGATAATTTGTATTATTTTTATTTTATATACACAAATTTTCAGCCGATGACTCCTCCGGCCTTCAGGTATTTTCTAACGCTTGAAAAATGTCGGAAAGAGAACAATCTACCCCAATGGATTAATAAAGAGTTCAATTCAAAGTTCCGTGAAGGCTCCTGAGTTTGACAAGAAGATAATACGAACAAATTTAATTAATCTGCACGCTGACAGCACGGATACCCACGACTCTTTCTCGCTAACAGTCCCTATTGGTCATCATCCCTGGCAGGTCTTCCGCACAGCATCCATAATCCGTACTGAGATGATTGTTGTAGATTTTTGCTGGCCGAACTACACTGGCGTGTCCATATATAGGTGTCCGTAGGAGAACGTCACATGAGTGTAGTTCACCCTTGCTTCTTGTGTGATAGGAAGCAAGTGGTCATACTGCTGCCTTTTGTGGGTGCTGCTTCCAGGATTTGTCCAAGACAGCACGCAAGCTTCCTTGTGTAGCTGATAACTACCATATCTCTAAGTATTACATTAGTGTAAAATATTACACGTATATGTTATTTCAGTAAAAAAAAAAACCAAAAAACAAAAGAACAAAAAAAAAACTTAATTCCTTTAAAATTTGCCTGTCTATTAACGATAAAGTAACCTACAACATAATTATATCATATATATTATATAAGCCTCAAAAATCTTTTAATTTTAATATTTTTTAATAATGATCTCTTTAAAAATAAAAAACTCTTTAAAACAATTTCTTCAAACAATAAATTTTCTCCTGACGATGACCTAAGGTCGAAACTAGTTGAGAATAATAAACATAAGAGAAATATTCTTGTTTGTCTTATCCCTTTTTGTTCATATTATATATATATCTATATATATATATATATATCTATATCTATATATTATAAAATGGGTACCCATTTTATAATAAATTTGCTCTACTGAGTATTGAGCACTTTGTATTTGTTATATCGCTGACTTACCCCTCTGAATTCTACACTTACTAACCATCGTGACCAAATTCACCGATAAGTCAACTTTTCCTTATATATATATATATATATATATATATATATATATAGGATGTGACGCAATCCTGTTAAACTCCGCTTAAAATTTGAACTAGGATCACTGACTCCATTTCTCACAAGGATAACCATTACATCATGGCCGCCCCCACACTGATATATGTCTTTTTAATTATGTCGGAGTACGAATCGAGATTTTCAGCATAAATTTCTTGCTAGAAAAACGTTGTCGACACTAATAAACATATAAAAGAGTGGGATGAAAATGAAGAGAAAATAGAAAATGACATGATAATTCCTAATTTTACATACATACCTGTTTTATCTATGTTACGCAGAGATATATTTAAAGAAGAAAGTCAAAATTAATTATGAATTGTATCTGAAACATAAAAAGTATGCGTTTACTTATTCCTCCGCAGGGTGTTGCATGAGGTCAGTTTTGTAAGCGAAGGTTTGAATTCAGAGATTTCCTTCTCCTAGACTGTGTTGGGATTATCTTCCCATTGGCATGGAAGAGTTATCTTCCCGCTGGGTTGTAGCTGGTTCTCACCAGGGGCTATTGTATTTAAGCGCCTGGTTCAAACGCTTCTTCCTCTTTTAGCTACATTATCTAGAACGACCACATGGGTTAGACCATTATCACATCCGCTTCTGCCCTCAACGCTATGTAACTCTCCTGGAGGCTTCGGCCCCCCATCACTAGTAAGTGATTTCGTATGTACGGACTCTCCAGTCCTTTTATCTCTACTCTTGTATGTTTACGTACATGTATTTTATTGTTATTGTATCTTGTCTTATTTCTGTGCTGTTTACAATATAAACTGTTTTGTCCAACAAACGTATCGAAGTTGTATGTTCATATATTAACTTTGAATCCTACAACTGGTTGCCATCCCAAAGTTAAAACATAAAAAGTATGCATTTACTAATCCCTCCAGAGGATGTTGTATAGGGTCAGTTTTTTTAGCCAAGGTTTGAATTCGGGATTTTCTTTCTCCTAGACTGGTTGCCATACCAAGGTTAAAACATAAAAAGTAGCTTATCAAATTAACTTTGTTGTAAATATTGATATCAATAAGATGACAGCTACTGTCCGATTCCTTGAAATTGAATCTGACGAGGCAAAACCTGAATGCTAAAACATATTGTAGCAATCATCGAATGATAAATCTAACCAAACATTTTATATTTACCATAATATAATCTATACACATGTAAAAAAGGGCAGTTGTGTGTATCTGTATGTCCGGTGGAAACTTCGAAAATAAAACAATTAACGACAAAGTAAATATATATACACATTAAATATCACCAGGGCTTGGTTTTTAAGCAAAAAAGAAGTGATTTGTATTCCTGAAGATAATTAAAAAAATAAAATTTCAATGATAACAACATAGATTTTTTTTTTGCATTTAGTATTTTAAATAGGAGACATTAATTTTTATTTTCAGAGTGGCTGGATCAAGGCAAGGTCTTTTTTACATAGGGATTTTAATGGGGCCTCCTGCGAGGATCCAACCCGTGATTCAACAATAATGGATCTACGAGACTACCTTTTTACCCCCCCTCTGCCTAGGCGACGCCGAGTAGCTGCTTCTAGTAACATAGAAATCAAGACTAATTTCTGCAAATTTTAATACTAATATTATCTACATATTAATACTCGTGTTCCTTAATCTTCCGACATCATCCTGCAAAACCCTCTGATTTAAATGGGACCGACCAAAAGGAAATGCAAAAATATAAATCCTGGTCATCTGGTATTACTTTTCCGCTGAATTCTTATTTCTTATGATTGTCGTCACCCCAACTAAATAATGGACCATTCCATTTTTATCATAAAGAAAGAAAGGGAAGAAAATGACATGCTACCCGGAAAAAAACATAATAATAAACCAGAAAGAAAGAAAGCGGTGGAAAGATAGAGAGAGGGGGAAGATTGAGAGGGGGTGAGCGCGTGGAAGCGATAACATTAATCTGTTTCAATCAAACAGAATGCAAAGATAAAAAGGAGAGAGAGAGAGAGAGAGAGAGAGAGAGAGAGAGAGAGAGAGAGAGAGAGAGAGAGAGAGAGAGAGAGAGAGAGAGTTAAATTAAGATAATTATACTTTTTTACAGATTGAACTATTTGGCAATAGCTCTTAAGTAAACGTATCAAACGTTGTAACAATTAAATTATCATAGTTTGGTATATCTACAGGCCCTACTAGTAATACTATAATCATAATACTAATATAATCTATTAATAATGGAGATTCGCTTCCGGAACCACTGCTTACGTCACATTACCCAACACATAATCCAACGTCATAACATAGAATAAATATACTCAAAATGTGAGCATGCAACGTTAGACAATCCTCATTGTTTTAATAAATAGATGCCCGGCGTTATATATTTATATATAGATTGTTTTATTCTAATATAATATTTAAAGTTATCGGAACTGTTTCCATTTTAAATTCTTTTTCTTTTCTTTTTTTTTACCCTTTAATAAATTTAACGATTTTACATACTTATGGTACACACTCTGACATTGAATTTTCAGCTCGCATTCCCTCAGGCAATATCTTTAAAAAAATATTTTTACATCGCCCGGAGGGTGTCTTTTTATTTTGCTAGTTGTTATAATGTAAAATATTCAAAGATGAGTAATTGTAAATGCAATATGTCTGACAACAGATTCAGTTGTGGAGCAAATAAAATATTTATAGACCAATGTAATTTGTGATGTTTGAGTTTTGTTTCTCATGCGGTCAGGGAGTATTTCCTTTTAGGGATTATATCAACGGCCTCTCTGAATTATTTACAGTTTGATTAAAGGGACACGACTGTCTTTTAAGGCTGTATTCTTAATCAACTCTTCAAGCCTTTAAAAGTAAACATAAAAAAAAAAAGTTTTGCACATTTATAGCTGATAAAAGGACAGCAAGATGCATTGGCCTCTATTTGAACTCTGACAAAACCGAGTTCATAGGTTTTAAACAAGATGGAGGCATCTCCACACTGGATGGTAAGCCCCTAAAATTTATTGACCCGTTTACATACCAAGTTATACAAGTAATATCTAATCTGCATAAAGCGATGTCAATGCACGTATAAGAAAGGCATGAACTGTTTTGGACAGATTATCCATCATTTGGAAATCAAGAATTCTTCTGAGCTGTAGCTGTATCAGTGCTACTGTACGGCTGCACCAGTTGGGCCCTAACAAAGCGCTTAGAGAAAAGATTAGATGGGAGCAACTCTATGATATTGTACGCTTTCTTGAACATATCATTGAAGCAGCATCTCCAATTCTGAGTCAACTCTTCAAACCTTTAAAAGTAAACATTAAAAAAAAATATCTACACGTTTATACAGTTTAGCTCAGTCGGTAGACAATATGTCTCGGAACCACAAGGTTTCATGTTTGATACCAGCTCTCGCCAACTCAGCGCATTATTAGCACAGCTTAGATCTGTGCGGTAAAGTGGGGGTGGGCTGTTGATAGGTGTGGCACTCTACCTCAGACGCAAAAACAAATCTCCCTGGTCTGGCGCTACTGAAAACGGAATAGACTTCATCGCTTTTTGTTTGATACCGACTATAGGCCACTCCCCCTACTTATAGTTATTACTCATTGTTAGGGACCATCTCGGTAAGAGGCATCTTTCATTATGAGGAAAAATAAGCATTCCAAAATTAAGATAAAGCGAGAATTATTCTGAGTCGTAGCTGTATCAGTGCTACTGTACGGCTGCACCAGTTGGGCCCTAACAAAGCGCTTAGAGAAAAGATTAGATGGGAGCAACTCAATGATATTGTACGCTTTCTTGAACATATCATTGAAGCAGCATCTCACAAGAAAACAGCTGTACGGTCATCTGACTCCTATAACAAAAACTATCCAAGAGAGACGAACAAGATATGAAGTCTTGACAGTTTGATTAAGTGGTCTGATTGGTTGTGCATCATTTACTTATCCTTTACACAACGCACTTACATCAATATATTATGTTTGAAGACTTAGTTTATTTTCCTATTTCTGTTACATAATCTATGCATAGATTATTGTCAACCCCTGTATTTCTGAAGGGGTGGCACCTTTTCATATCACGGGCGGGACTTTCCATGGAATATTACAGAAAGCCCGTGAAATACGTGAAGTCACGTGGGACCTGGTTGGCCCTTCAGTTTTCAGCTTGGACGTCAGGCAGAGAAGATGTACTGCCTTTATTAGTTACATGAAATGTTTAGTTAAGTAAATAAAAGCTTACATAAATAATATGGTTTTGTGGTTGATGAATGTCTTGGCAATGAGACTGATCTAGAAGAAGAAATGAATTAAGTGCGACCGACCACTAAGACGAGGTCCAGACGCTAGGAGAAGAACGTAAGATACCAAAGATGAGCAGAAGAAAAATAGAAGTAAGGAAAGAAAGGGTATACAACATTTCATCTTGTAATAAATTCATATTTGTGGAAAATCCACCGCTAGTTAATTATGATGAGATACTTACAAGGCTGACAAGATTTGCTATTTGATCTTTGTTATTTTTCATAGATGAACATCAATAAAATCATTCTGTATTCTCAAGCAACTCAAAATTTAAATGATAAGCATAAAAAATATATGCATGATATATACGTATGTACATATAAATGTATTTATCTGACAATATATAAAGTAACAGAGATGTATATTAATTATACAAATAAATAATTAATTACCAAAATAGTAAAGTCCTGCTTTTTTAGTTAAATATTTAAAATTACTATTAATACGTATTGCTGAGTAGAATAATAATAAATAAATAAATAAATAAAGAGGTAATATTCTGTTATTGCCGTGTTGATTAAAAAAAGAAAGTAAATAAATATTTAAATAAATAAAAATAATAAATAAAATAAATAAATACAGAGATGAATAAAGAGAAATAAGATTATTATTAAACCATGTTGTTATGATACCCCCCAAAAAAAAAAAAACCTGGCTATTATGAGTAAAAGTTTTCATCTAACGGTAGAAATTGAAGCGCTTCTACAAAATATAGTAAAGTAGCTTACTTATGAATTTAAAACATTGAATTTAAAACCTTCATTGAATGGATAAAAGAAATATCAAAATAAATACAGAGATGATCGTCGCTTGTATTGTTGCATACTTCTCTTCTGGCCGGCTTGGTACTTCTATCATCTATCTTCTATCTTGGTCTTTCTTAGATGGGGATTCCGGGTCTGGTTCTGCTGGGGACCATTTCTTATCAGAAGCCTTGTGTCATTGTTAGCTTTTAGTAATAACAACAAGACTTCGATTTACTTTGGATGTTAGTTTATTCTGGAACCCCAGGACCAGACAAATGCGCGCGGAGAGTCACATCTTGCTAGCTTCAGTCCTAACTCTCAACTCTACTACTGCAACTGACTAACTGAGTTGCCCACCTTAAACCGGAAAGGGCTTTCTATCGGGGTTCCGTTCTCACGATTCTATCCCCAGAAAGCAAGGTGAGAGTGAGGTCAAGCATTGTCACTCACTCTCAAGGCCATCAGCTGTACTGATTGCCATAAGGATTTCTATACTACCTTAAAAAGTAATAGGGAACCAATTAACATGTAACAGTATATTAATCTTAACATGGTCAGCAACAGTTAAATATTAAAATTTACCACAGCTACGTTTGTACAAACACGAGTTTGCAGCCATCATTTATCTGACACCTCCATTACGACCATGATGCGACACAAAGTCAATTCTAAGTGGAATTTAACAAGTTTGAATTCAGAGTTTTCCTTCTCCTAGACCAGTTGCCATACCAAGGTCAAAGAGACCAGTCTGCTCTACTATTCACCCATAGCTGGAGGTAGGATATATATATATATATATATAAAATAATAAAATTCGAAGGCAATACAATGCGTAAAAAATAAAGACAAAAAGATGTTTTATATGTCTAATCGATTTCAAAGCAAAGCTTTATCATCAGAGTTTAATTTCAGAAAGTTTCCTGAAATTAAACTCTGATGATAAAGCTTTGCTTTGAAATCGATTAGACATATAAAACATCTTTTTGTCTTTATTTTTTACGCATTGTATTGCCTTCGAATTTTATTATTTTATAACATACTCAACAATGCTTCAAGCAAATTACCAATTACTTTATATATATATATATATATATATATATATATATATATATATATATATATATATATATATTATATATATATGTGGAGGTTGCAAGGAGAAGAATTGATGAGAAAGGTGTTATAGGCATTTTAAAATGTGTGTACTGCATTGAAAATTAATTTTGTTTAAGGATGGTTTGTATTGTTTTATGTATAGAGCTTCTAGTATTTGGAGTTTTTGTTTGTTTTTTCTTTGTGCAGATTGTGTGTATTTTCCGTTCTGTAATTAGAGTGGGGGCATGAACGTAATTTTAGGTGTTGTGAAATGGAGCTATTATCTGTGAAATGGAGGGTTAGACGACGTGACAATGTGGTTGAGGTGAATCCAATGTATGTATTTTCATTTTCTGGGAGACTGCAATCTCCTAGGGGACATTTAAATCTGTATACTACACACACACACAGACACACACACACACACACACACACACACACACACACACACATATATATATATATATATATATATATATATATATATATATATATATATACATAATAATTATGCATATAAAAATACATTATTTGACGTTCTCATAAATTACATTTCATCAAATCGATAATGATTGTAATACTAGCTGTAGATCCGAATAAATTCAAGTATTCACATTTTAAATCTAATTTTGCTTACAACTGGATAGTAGTACCTATCGCTATGTGCTTATTGTGAAAATGTTACAACGGAAATTTGTACATGTTAACCCATATTTACAAATAACACAATAATCCTACTTTTTGAAAGGGAAATAGATACATCAACAATGTTATCATTAATGCAAACGGCCCTAATGAACAGAATGATCGATATGGAAATTCATTAAATTTGCAGATTTATCGGAATTATTCCCCTTAGCCTATTTTTTTTCTATTTTTTCATACCACATCCGCTAATTTGATCCCTAGTGACTCTAAATTAATTCTGACATAGATATAAATACCAGCACTAGATTCCTAATATAATTTTACCATAGAAAAGTTTTGTGTGATCTTGGTACAGGGCTTTGATAAGTCATCCCTAGTGATCCCAAATTAATTCTGAGATAGATATAAATAGCAGCACTAAATTCCCGATATAATTATATCCTAGAAAAGTTTGTTTGATCTTTTTACACGGCTTTGTTTTCAATTGAATCCCCGGACAGACAGACATACAGGCGGAAGCACTAAAAATATATTTGTTTTGTTTGTTTTGTTTTGTTTTACGGCATATCAACCTCGGTGGGTCATTTAATACCGACAAAGTTGTGAAATAAATTCATTCTTAATGCATAATACAATTTTGTTTATCAACTCATGTTTTTCTATTTAAGTCATAGATGGGACCCTAACAGGTACTACCACTCCGGGTCAGAGTGGACCAGGGAGCAATGGTGATGAAGGGGTGCTCCACATTCCCCAAACCTCCAAAACTGGAACCTTACCATCAGATAGAGTTTAACGTCATTCCCAGGACATGTAGGCCCTCAGTCACCGCCTACTAGCACCCATATGATAAAAAGGGGTTGGGGCTTGTCATAAGGGCAATAGGGTTGGGAAAATCATATAGGTGCTAGGGCTTGACGTGGCCAGCCGATTGATCGGAGGGGGCCTCTCCGACCTCCCGTCTAGCCTAAGGTAGAGCCAAAGTGGAGTATTGCATGTCATGAACTGCTAATCCACCCAGACTCTATCCTTAAGCATCACGGGTCGCCACCAACGGCCAACAGGTGGCCCCATTGGGGGAGTCTTACCCCTCTGCAGATGTGCAGTCGGTGCATTCTAGCGCCCCAGCCGACAGGGCGGACTAAAAATATAGTATAAGATTATTATATTGCCAAAAACATTTTTACGTTTACACGCAAATATAATTATACTAACGGAGTGGCGAATAGGAATAGTCATGTATAAAGGCATAGAATTGTTTAAATCTTTCCCTGATTTAAAACCGCTCTCTCACCTGTGCAAAAACTGACGGTTAGTTCATTATAATTGAACACAAGGACTCAGGTCACAACAATAATAGGACTTTATTTGAATAGAATGAGTTGTGAGGAGAATAGATAATGAAGTTTCAAAAATCACATCACACAGGTAAAAAACACAAAGAAAATGTGTTACAGCTGTAGGGGAAATTTGGTAGGCAAAGTGTTAAAGACACATGAGAAAAGAAGAAATTTTTAATGAAATGAGAAAGATGATTGCATCCAAGTTATTTGCATTTTTTCCAATAAGTAAAGTCGTCAGGGCGGCCTATTGTCGGTATCAGCCAGACAGCGAGGGAGTATATCCCCTTTTCACCAGCGCTAGACCAAGGAGATTATATTTAGCATATGAGGTGGAGCGCCACATCAACCATCAGCTCCTCACTTTACCGCACAGATCCCTGTGCTACTCATACGCTGAGTTGGCGAGGGAACCGTGTGGTTTCTAGCCGAATGCTCTACCGTCTGAGCAAATGTGGCCTTTTTATTTTAAAACTTGCAAACTTAATAAAAAAATATTTGAAGCATTGTATATTATGAACAGGAAGAAATGTAAGAGTTCAATTCTATTCAAATTTAAATATATTATAACCAAAAATATAAATTTGTATCAATCAAAAATAAGGGGGGGGGGTCTTCGTAGTGGCTAACGTTCTGGACTTCGACATCGTAGTAAGCGAGTTCGAACTGCAGTTGTGGTATTACGTTCACTTTCGGACTATTACAATTAGTATGAAGGTATGAACCACCTCATCTGCCAGATATTGGTTAAAACCTATAACTGGGGGGTGGGTGACGGGGTTCATATCATTAGTCATACTACTGTTCTTCTACAAAGACGGTATTAATTTAATAACCCACAAAACTTGACGTGCCATTAAACAAAGAAACCGAAGTAAACCAAGAATAAACTTAAAGGATGTGTTTGTGTCTATTTCCTTATTATTGATACATGCAAAGATCGGGAATTGTATGAGTGACAGCGATAGTATATCGATGATTATCGATTTGAGGAAATGTAATTCATGAGAAGGTCAAATAATGACTTTATTATATATATATATATATATATATATATATATATATATATATATATATAAAAGGGTTTTGTAATTTGCTTGAAGCATTGTGTATATATTGGTTTGCTGGTTGGTTTTGAAGGCTGTCACAATGCGAGTGTAAAGAAAAAAAAAACCTTGCTTAGAGGCAAATCAAATCTGGAATAATAATTAAAATAAATAAAAAGAAATGATCAGACACACAGACATAAGCACCACGCACACACACATACGCTTACATTTACACACACAAGCACGCACACACACACACTTACACACACAAACACACACATAAGCAAGCACCCCAACCACACACACGAATTTGGAAGACCCAAGACAGAACGAATTTAGCAGCCGCTAAGACAACTTCAGTTCCAGTATTCTTCTGATGATGGGAATTTTCATCCCGAAATATTAAGGAATAAAATGACAGGTTAACAAAAAACATCATAGTTACCTTCTTTTTTCTTTACACTCGCATTGTGACAGCCTTCAAAACCAACCAGCAAACCAATATATATATATATATATATATATATATATATGTGTGTGTGTGTGTGTGTGTGTGTGTGTGTGCAAGTTGATATAATTATAAATATATAGGCACATATATCATTATATATGAAGGCGCGTCGTGTAATGGTTATCGTCGTAGGAAATGGACACGGCGAGAAGAGTTCAACTCCAGCTATGGGCAAATAGCAGTGCAGACTGGGCTCTTTAACCTTGGTATGGCAACTGGTGGAAAAAAATTAGTTCAACTCTTCGTTTTTATTTTTCGTTAGAGAGATGTTGCAGTTTTACTTTTGTTTACAGAGTTTTAAATATGTAAATATTAGCAATAAATAATACCTAATGATGTCCGTTTTAATGATACAATTTTCCACTAGAAATAATTAAATCCTGTTATCTTTAATTTAGAAGGAGATTAACTTCTTATTGAAAACATAGTGTACTTATATATGTGTGATGCTTTAAGCAAAACCCTCTCTGTTACGTCTCAGCCAGACAGAAGTAAAGCATTTTCACATTGTAGAGCATAAAACGTCAACAATCCTCTACATGTAAATTAACAACACAACAGAATTGAATGGCCTGATATACACAGGTACAAAAAAGAGCGACGAAAAAAGTTCGTCAGCTAAAAAAAGTTCCTTACACAAAAAGGGGTAATTACAAACTTACAGGTCTTCCATGCTGTTCGATGAGTTGTAATATAATTCTGCTCTATGAAAAGAACAGGGATAAATATTTACTTTGTTCGGACCAAGTAACCAATAAGCACCCCAAATCATCAACTTAATGAAAGGTTCATATTTTAACTCATCACCGGTAAGTTTTGCTTTCAAATATTCAAATTATATTGTATCTGACAAAAACAAATTTTACAAATTGTGTAATACTATTACTGAACGACATCCTTTTATTTAAATAAGCATAAACCTATTTTGTGCATAAAAACTGTATTTTTATTTAAATAAATAATTAAATAAATAATTGCATTTCTCTTCTGATTAAGTAAAAACTATTTTAGTATAAAAACGTCTTTCATCTTTTTTAAAATCATTGTAAGTGTGTTGAAAAATATTCATAAATCTCTGATTAAAAAGTATTTATTAAAAAAAAGATTTTGCTATTGAATTTTAATTTGATTACATATACCAACCATCTATTTATTTAATCTATTGTGAGTTCAACATTTCCATAAACTTCTGATTAAAATCATTTGTTCACAAAAATTTGGAAGCGGAAGTGACCGGTGATGAGTTAAAATATGAAACTTTCATTAAATTGATGATTTGGGGGTGCTTATTGGTTACTTGGTCCCTTTGTTTGCTCGAAGCGAGGACAGGTAACACATGTCCTATACCTTCTAAGAAAGGTAGATGAGAGAAAAAGAGATTGAATTGTCGTTTGACCAAGGGACACGTTACGTGGGAAGCTCCGCTTACAATCCCAGGCGAGACAATTATCTTTGTGTCACTGCACCAGGAATAAAGTGACAGTTTAAAATGTCGACGAAAAAGTTAGTTTGCCAGAAAAAAAGTTCGACTAGTAAGAATAACAAACCGGATTGTAAAATTAAGTTCAATTAATTTTAGTCTCAAAATGCACAGGTCAATACACACTGGAGAGAAACCATTTCATTGTGAAAATCTGTGGAGCTAAATTTTCTGGGAATTCTCAACTCAAAAGACACGTGTCAACACACACTTTATTAGTTTGGCGATCTTTTAAGAAAGGTCGCCAAATAATAAAGATACGCAACAATTAGGAAAATACACGATTAGAAAGAAAGGAACATACACCACAGTTAGTTATACATACAAAATAAAATAAAAGATAATATTAACTGCAATGGAGAAAAAATTGATTGACCAAACCAGCAAGAAAAATAATAAGTATAAACAGAGTTTGCTGTACGAAATTTTCTTGGTATTTGGACAGACAGACAGACGGACAGACAGACGTTGCGTTTGTGCATTTAGAAGTATTCATATGCCCACACGTTTATATTGGCACACAGATTAGAGGAAAGTAATATACATATTTACCAACACCTCCATACGACGAGGATGTGACACAAGGTCAATTTTTTAAACCGGAGTTTAACATGTTTGAATTCAGAGACTTTCTTCCCATAGACTAACCAAGGTTAAAGAGCCCAGTCTTCCCCACTATTTTCTCATGGCTGGAGGGAGAATTCTTGAATTCATACCTTTCCCAAGGGTATTTGCACTATGTGAAATGCAAACAAACCTTGTAATCAGTTTTAAAAGTTGTTTTTTTACTCTCGCCATTTTTTCAGTAACAAGAGGTTAACTTAAAAGTTTACAAATAAATAAATAAATATGATAAAATTTATGTGTAGAATATTCAAAATAATTATTTAATCAATAATTAATAGATGCACGCAACATTTTATTTGAGGGGGGGCAGAACTAAGTTTACATTTCAAATTATTATTATTTTTTTTACTCCGTTAATAAATCTGATGAGCTTACTTACTTATGACACAAACCCTCTAATATTGAATTTTTAATTCAACCCCCCTCCATCAAGTAATATCTTTCGAAAATTAATTTTTACACCGCCCAGAGGGTGTTTTTTTTTCTTTTGCTAGTTTTATTAAATAACATTTAAATTGCTGCACATTACGGTGAAAAGTGAAAAGTGAAAAAAAAGACTGTCCCAATTAAAAGAGTAGCGAAGGAAGACATCAAAAATAAACACGACAGAGGACACGAAGCTGAAGTAAAAAATAACAGTAAAATCGATCAATTTAGATCAGTAAATGTAGTTGTGTTGTATCATAGTTCTTAACGTTAGCCCATAATTGATTTTACATAAATTTTTAGAATAACCCCCTTTCTCTCTATCTCTTCCTTCTCTATCTTTCTCTTTATCTCTCTATCTCTCTTTCTTTCTTTCTCTCTCTCTCTTCCTCTGTTCCTCTGTTCCTCTCTCTCTATCTTCGTCTCTATTTTTAGAATAACTCCCTTCACTCTATCTCTTCCTTCTCTATTTCTTTCCATCTATCTATGCCTCTTTCTTGCTTTCTCTCTTTCTCTTCCTCTCTCTCTCTATCTTCGTCTCTATTTTTAGAATAACCCCCATCTCTCTATCTCTTCCTTCTCCATTTCTCTCTCTTTCTCGTTCTCACTCTTCCCCCCTCTCTCTCTTCATCTCTCTTTTCGTCTCTCTCTATTTTTAGAATAACGCCCTTCTACCTCTTCCTTCTCTATCTTAATCTCTCCCTCCCTCTCTCTCTTTCTCTCTCTTCCTCGCTCTTTCTCCTCCCTTTCTTCGTCTTTTTCTATTTTTTAGAATAACCCTCTTTTCTCTATCTCTCCCTTCTCTACCTTTCTTTCTCTCTCTTTCTCGCTCTCTTTCTCTCTCTTCTCTCTTCGTCTCTCTCTATTTTTATAATAACCCCCTTATCTCTATCTCTTCCTTCTCTTTCTTTCTCTCTCTTTCTCGCTCTCTTTCTTGCACTCTCTCTCTTCCTCTCTCTCTCTTCGTCTCTCTCATCGTCTCTCTCTTTCTCTCCCCCCTCTCTCTCTTCCTTTCCTCTTCCTCTTTCTCTTTCTCCCCCCTTTCTCTCTCCACTCTTCTGCCTTATTACTGAGTGGATCAGCAAGTGTTAGAATACGTCTGACCTTCAGAGGACGCATCTAAGATAAGTGAAACACCAGAAATTTAGATGAGTGATAGCTATCTCCGTTTGTTCATCAATAAAGTCAATATTCTAATTGATCAATTTCGTTTTCTTTCAGGTTAGGAGTGTATCTTGTATGTATTGCGTACGTAATGGATATATATATATGAATGTGAACTTGTTTTCCTCTGTGAAGAATGTGCTTTTTTTCTCTTCTTCTTAGTTTACATACTTGACGACCGCCTATGCACAGACATACGTACACACATACGCACACATGTGTAAGTGTATGTATGCGTGTAACTACTTTTTTTTCAACACGTGTAGATTAAAGTAACAAAGGATCCCACAACTTTATGGACATGTCGAATCTAAATATACCTTATCATCTGCAGGCAATTTGAAGGTCACTGGAAGAGTAAGATAACACTTAAGATGTCAATAACATCTCTTAATCAAGTCGATATATCAAGTTTGCTACTGTTTACCTATCGAATCTATTAATAATGTAGTTTCGGTCTCCCTTTGTCTGTAACCAAACCGAGACTACGTCACTGCTTACGTCACAATACCAAAAATCGTCAATACATAGAATAAAGAACAACCCTGTAAACAGTTTTAAAAATTATTTTTTTTACTCTCACCCTTTTTTCAGTAATATGAGATTAACTTTCACGATAACACGAGCCTTGCGGGGCCTGTGTCTATCAATGAAATTAACAGCGTGATCCCAGGGGGCCATCCCCCCAGGCAACACCTGCCCCCTCGATTTAAAGGGGCAGGGCTGGGTTTATTGCCCGGTGCCTGAGGCGCCCCCTTGAGGGGAAATGCCGACGGGATCCACTCATTTTTTGCACCCGCCACCCATGAGCTTCGGTTCGTGGGTGGTCCCACATTAATAGGGCCTTGTGCCTAACCCGTACACGTGGGGTACGTGGTAAATACAAACATAAGATTAACCAAAAAGATTACAAATAAATAAATACCTACGATTTGTTTTCTAAAATGTATGTGTATAATATTCAAAAAAATTATTTAATTGATAATTAATAGATGCAGGCACCATTTTATTTGAGGGGACAGAAGTATATTTCAATTTCAAATTATTTTACTCCTTTAATAAATTTGATGATTTTACTTAGTTATGATACAAACTCTCTAACATTGAATTTTTAAGTCCCACCCCACTCAGTAAATATCTTGTAAAAATATAATTTTACACCGCCCAGAGGGTGTTTTGTTTTGCAAGTACTTATGATAAGGTAAATAACTATGCGAATTATTTGTAGTTTTGTCCTATTTTTGAATAGACAAAATTTTCTGATAGCTTAGAGCGTTCGGCTAGGAATCACAATATCCCTGGTTCGATACCGGCCCTCGCCAACTCAGCGTATGAATAGCACAATGTGTGGTAAAGTGAGGCGCTGATGGTAGGTGTGGCGCTCCACCTCAGACACTAAAATAATCTCCTTGGTCTAGCGCTAGTGAAAACGGATAGACTCCCTTGCTCTCTGGCTGATACCGACACTAGGCCGCCCCGACGACTTTATACAATTCCAAATCATTGTGCATGCATCAATCATAAGGATAGACATTCAAACACATCCTTTACGTTTATTGTTGGTTTAGTTTGGTTTCTTTTGGTTTTGTTCTTTGAAGTAGCGGTAAAGTCAGTGTTAAGAAAAGCCAAAATTGTGCCTGCATATGCTGAGTTCAAATGTAATCAGTGATAATTATTTTTATTTTCCTTTTTACCAGAATTTACTGTGTCATTGTGTTAATCATTAGAATGAAAAAAAAAGTTTTGGTATATCTTATTATAATGGAGATTGTGTGTTTTTCTGTCTGTAACCGAAACTATATTCCTACTCAAGTCACAATTCTCTTAGTTATTGACATCACATTCTCCATGATTCTATTTTTATCTAAACCTCAATTATTAATAAAATTGTCTTACATCATTAATACTGTTAACTATGTCTACATACTGACAACATGCAATTATATTTATATATACAACAAAATAGCGGTTTATAGTGTGAACGGGAAGGCTAATTTGCATATTAATATTAAAAAATCGAATTTAATAAATATGTGCTTAGTATTATTGATTTCTAACTGTTTGGTTTTATTTTAATGAATATAAGCAAACATCTCTTCAATGAATCTTAAATGAAATCCATTAACAAGACAAAATAACTGTCATTTTATTCTTTACTTCCTCTTATAACTAAATACTTAAATTAGAAAAAATAACAATGAAAGACCAGAGTGATAGAAGAGTAAGTTTCAGTTGTTCCATTTTTTATTATACTCCCTCTGTTTGAAATCTTTTATTATACTCCCTCTGTTTCAAATCTTTTTATCTGTATTCTTATTTAGTTTCATTAGCCTTTCTAATTTAATACAATATTTTATTACATTAAAACTTAAATACGTGCACCCGGAGGGTGCATATATTTGCTAGTTTATTTAATAAATCCTGTTACTATTATGACGGGTTATAGGAATGGCTAGTTTGAAAATACAGTGGAAAGATATAGAGGAGATCTCACAGCATTCCCAGGGTTTGGGGTTAGGGTTTGGGATTAGGGTTAGGTCTTCTACAAGGATGGATTTGGCATTAAATAATGCCAAAGCTATCCTTGTATGTATTTACCAAACCCTCTGCACGAGCAGGATTTGACACATGGTTAATTTTTAAGCGGGTTTTTCTTCTCCTACATCAGTTGCCATACCAAGGTTAAAGAGCCCAGTCTGTCTTACTATTTACTCATAGCTATAGAGAAAATAGTTAGATGCATACCTTTTCCAAGAGTAGTAGCTCTATGAGAAAGGCTAACCGTCTGATCCAGGCTTGAACCCATCTCGCCGTGTCCATTTCACACGATAATAACCATTATGCCTCAATATATAAGGATATATGCACATATATCTATTTATGCATATATCTATTTATGTAAGTTGAAAAATGGAAATGAATCCGGCGGTATGTTGAAAGGAAAAATAAATAAAGGAAAGAAAATGTTGAATAGATAAAATAGATTTACTAATACGTGTTTCGGCCAGAAGTTTGTTCAAGTACACATGTATTCTATTTATTATTATTTTAAATATAAAATGAAATAATAATAATAGAAAATTATAAAATCTTTAAGCATACAAAGAATAACGGCCTTCAGTAGAGTAAAATGTTTGGTATTTGAAGTTAAAATGGTCAAAATACAGAGAATTTTGAAGTGTTCGAAAAAAGAATTATTTTGAAATTATTTGAGAGACGCTCCACTGCAATAGAAAATGATATCTACTTATATATATATATATATATATATATATATATATATATATATATATATTAAGAAAATTGAAAAAACACAGGTTTAGATAAATTGAGTGGTAAGTTTATATTAGCCGACGCTGCAGTGTTTCGATCTATTAATTAGATCTTCTTCGGGGCATTTGTTGATATAAAAAAGATATTTGTAGATATAAGGAAGAAGATCTAATTAATTGATCGAAACACAGCAGCGTCGGCTAATAAACTTACCACTAAATTTATTTAAACCTGTGTTTTTTCAATTTTCTTAATATACTACATGCCGTCGGATTCACTTCCATCTCTTCACACACACACACACACACACACACACATAATATATATATATATATATATATATATATAAAGATAAATCTAATGAGTCAGACGAACCTACTAAAAGTTTCGCTTAATGCTCTTTAGGGCTAAGATCTGACTCATTTGCTTAACTTAGGTATTGAACACTTTTTACTTATTAGCTTTAGTCTTCTGGCGGTTTTGTATGAATATATATCTTATATATATATATACGCATATAAATTGTTTTTCTTTTGGCCAAAATATTGTACTAATAGATTATTTTTTGTTGGTACGATTATCTTGGTCTTTTCTTTTGTACAAAATTTTTTTTCTTCCCGGTTGATGTTTGGTAGTATATTTTTACAATCAAACTATTTGCTGTTTTTTTTCTCACCGCGAGGATTTACCAACAAGTTTGGTATATTAAATTATATATATATATATATATATATATATATATATATATATATTATGTATGTGTGTGTGTGTGTGTGTGTGTGATATTTATGTAAAAAAGGCATTATTTGACCTTCTCATGAATTACATTTCCTCAAATCGATAATCATTGATATACTATCGCTGTCACTCATACAATTCCCAATCATTGCATGTATCAATAATAAGGAAATAGACACAAACACATCCTTTATGTTTATTCTTGGTTTGATTTGGTTTATTCAATACAAAAGTCGTTCTTGTAGAAGAACAGTAGGGATACTATTTAACTCATAACTAGGAGAAGGAGGTGGTTCATACCTTTTCCAAGAGTATTAGTCCAACAGTGAACGTTATAGCGCGACTGGAGTTCGAACTCGCTTACTCCAATGTCACAGTCCAGCACGTTAGCCCCTACGTCATGAAAACTCCCCCTTACTTTTAGACTGATACATGTATATATATTTTTTGTTATAATACATTGTAGAAACATCTAAATTTTAACCTGTATGATGGGATATTGCAAAGTTCAATGTCTATTCAACTCAGAACTCATTCTATTCAAATAAAGTCCTAATAATATAGTCATCTGAGTTCTTCTGTTTAATTATAATTAACACGTGCGAAAACCGCTGTCCGCGGAGTACGGTAGTGGTGAGAGAGACGCTGTGAGCGACTTAAGTAGGCAAAGCGTTAATTTTGTATGTTTTGAAATAAATTTAAACTAGAATTCGCTCTTGGCAACAAATTGTAAATAGAGAGTGTGATCATGTTTCGCATATGTCTTTAGACAATTTTAAGCATTTTTATGTTAGATTTTGGTTTGGTTTGTTTTATGGCATATCAACCTCAGTGGGTCATTTAATGCCGATAAAGTTTTGAAATAAATCAATTCTTAATGGATAATACAATTTTTTTATAAATACATTTTTCTATTTAACCCATAGATGGGACCCTAACAGGTACTACCACTCCGGGTCAGAGTGGACCAGGGAGCAATGGTGATGAAGGGGTGCTCCACATTCCCCAAACCTCCAAAACTGGAACCTCACCATCAGATAGAGTTTAACGTCATGTTAGAGTATTTCTATTCGTTTCCGTGTTTGTATTATTGCGCAGCTGGAGTTCGAACTCGCTTACTACGATATCGCTGTCCAGCACTTACGCCATGGGGCGTAATTGTAAGTGTTTATACGTGTGTATTCCTATTCGCCGCTGCGTTAGTATTACTAGCAAAAAAAAATACCCTCCGGGCGATGTAAAAATAGATTTTTGAAACATATTGCCTAAGGGTGGGAGTTAAAAATTCAATGTCAGCGAGTTTGTACCCTAAGTAAGTAAAATCATCAAATTCATTAAAGGATTAAAAAATAAGACAATTTGAAATGTAAACTTTGAATATGTATTAAGATAAGACAAACTATATATAGATATATAATACCAGTCATGTATTTATTAAAACTTGTTTTAAAAAACAATGAGGACTGTCTAATGTTGCATGTTCAAATTTTGAGTGTATTTATTCTATGTTATGACCATTTTGGCTAATGTGACGCAGTTTTTGTTACAGACAAAAACCGGAAGCGAATCCCATTATTAATATATTTACCAACCCTCTGCACGAGCAGGATGCTACACAATGTCAATTTCTTAAGTGGAGTTTAGCAGGTTTGAATTCAGAATTTTCCTTTTAGTCTGGTTACCTAGCCATGGTTAAAGAGTCCAGTCTGCCCTGCTATTTACCCATAGCTGGAGGGAGAATTGGATTCATACCTTTCCAAGGGTATTAGCGCCATGTGAAATTCCAACAGCTTCGTCCAGGAATTGAACTCGCGTTGACGAGTCCATTTCCTACGACTCTAACCATTAGACCACGCACCTCCATTATTAATAGATAATAGATAGTGCGACTGAAGTTCGAATGGTCTTGACTATGATGCCGCAGTTCAGCTCATTATCCATTACGCCACGGAGAACACACTCCTTACGTTTATTCCTACGAAAACATATTCGAATAGCAGTAGTTGCTAAGCCCAATCTTTTTGTTTTTTTAACAGCTGCTTTTGTCTGCTTATTTTTCGCTTTCATTTTTCTTCTTCTTTCAGAAACCACATTCATGAACAGACTTTGTAATGTTAGAAAGAGATTCATATAACAGAAGCATCAATTAGCATTGATTGATTGATTGATAGTAATTTGATTCTTAAAATTTCTTTGAAAAAAAAAAAAACCGCTACTCTTCAAAGTATTATTCGAACAATCAAACTCCTTGGTTTTGCTGTTCACACAAAGTTTCAGTCGGTACATTCTCCGCCCTTCTTCAGCTTATCGATAATCATTGTAATACTAGCGCTGTCACTTATAAAATTCCCAATCATTGCATGAATCAATTATAGGGAAATATTTTTTAATGTTTTTTTTGGTTTGGTTTGTTTTACGGTATATCAACCTCAGTGGGTTATTTAATGCCGACAAAGTTTTGAATATAAGGAAAGAGACTCGAACACATCCTTTAAGTTTATTCTTGGTTTGGTTTCTTTGTTTAGTGGCATATCAACCTTCGTGAGACCGTCAAAATAATCGAAATGTAGATCCTGATTATCTGGTATTATTTATCCAACGAATTCTTATTTCTTATGAGTGTCGTCACTCAGCTAAATAATGGACCATTTTGTTTTTATTATAAAGAAATAAAGGGGAAAAAGACAGGCTACACAGAAAACATATGATAAGAAAGAAAGAAAGAAAGAGGGTAGGAGAAATATAGAGAAATGGGATGAGAGCGCGAAAAACACTCAAACGCATCCTTTACGTTTATTCTTGGTTTGGTTTGTTTGTTTGATGGAATATCAACCTTCGTGGGTTATTTAATGCCAAAGCCGTCCTTGTTGAATAACGACAGTGCTACTATTTGACTCATGTATGTGTCGATGATTTTTTTCTACATTTTCTAGGGTATTAGTCCGAAAGTAAACGTAATCGCATGGCTGGAGTTTGAACTCGCTTACTACGATGTCGCAGTCCATCACATCTGATATCTCTGATAGAATAAACCTGGAATTCTTCCAATCTGTAGCCATATCAGTGCTACTGTATGGTTGTACCACTGGGACTTAACAAAATGCTTCGAAAAAAGCTAGATGATAACCCTACAAGAAAGCTGCGAACTGTATTGAACAATTAGAAGCAACAGCGCATAAAAAGCAGCTATACAGCCACTTACCTCCAATCTCACAAATCATCCACGTAAGGCGAACAAGGCATGATGTAGGGTAGGCTGTGTGAGGACAAAATGGCTAATCCCATAATAAGAAAATTCAGCAAACTTGCACAAAAGCAATGCAAGAGTAGACATGACTGGGTGGGAAATGTTATTCCCAGGTAATTGTACCAGAGATTCAAATTTTTACAATACAACCAAATGGTATGTGAACAAACCAGAATCTATCCTAGAGAATGAGACGCATAAAATCTTTGCGATTTTTAGATACGAACCGATCACCTAATCCCGACCAGAAGAGTAGAACCTAGTAAAATAACATGAAAAAGAACTTAGTGCTTAGTGAAAAAGAATTTAGTGCTTTTCTTTCGTTCTGGCGAACCACCGAATGAAAAGGAAAGAAAGCGAAAAGATTATCAAATACCTTGCCAAAGAAATGAAAAAAAAAAAAAAAATTGAGACCATCCAGACTACTGCACTGCTGCACTGCTGCAATCAGCTAGAATACTCAGAAGAGTCTTGGAGACCTGTGGAGACTTGCCACTCAGCCTCCAGTGAAATACCATCAGCTAATGCTGATGTGAAAAACTCATGATTATAATAATAATGGACCCCGAGATGAAGACATACCGGGAGACCAGACCTAGTATTGATTAACAAAAAAAAAAAAAAAAAAAAAGGAAAAAAAAAGAGATCTTGTCAACTGGTAGACTTTGCAATTCCAGCAGATCACAGGGTAAAGTTGAAGGAAAACGAAAAGATAGACAAATACCTGGGCCTTGCTATAGAATTGAAAAAGCTGTGGAATATTGCTGCAATCGGCTAGAATATTAAGAAGAGTTCTGGAAACCCGAGAAGACCTGTTGTTACTTAGACTCCAGTGAAAAACCATCGGCCAACGCTGGTGTGAAAAAGCCACATCTATTAATAATGGAGATTCGCTTCCGGTTTTTGTCTGTAACAAAACTACGTCACTGCTTACGTCACACTACCTAAAATCGTCATAACATAGAATCAATTCACTCAAAATTTGAGCATGCAATGTTAGACAGTCCTAATTGTTTTTTAAACAAGTTTTAATAAATACATACCTGGTATTATCTATATATATATATAGTTTGTTTTATTTTAATTTATATTTAAAGTTATCAGAACTAAGTTTCCATTTCATTTTTTAAATTTTTTACTCGTTTAATAAATTTATTTTATTTTTTACTCCTTTAATGAATTTGATGATTTTACTTTACTTATGATACAAACTCTCTGATATTAAATTTTCAACTCCCATCGCATCAGGCAATATTTATTTTATGTCGCCCAGAGGGCGTTTTTTATTTTGCTAGTAATCATAATAATGGGAAATATAATGGCTGTTCAGTCATTTCTTAAACATTTCTCTTTCCGAATTTTTTTGATTTTTCAGTTTGTTCTAATGTGTCCAATCAATATTTTCCTCAAAAGGAATCGTTAATCCAATTGCGTAAACCTTTTTAGATTAACGTATCAAATTTCAAGACCCGGATGCTGTGGGGCTAACGTCATCTAAGCAGGAATGGTAAAATGTCATTCAAGGACCGGTATCGAACTAAGAACCTTGTGGTGTCTAGCCGAACGCTTCAGTGGAGTCATTAAAATAATAATGATTTTGAATTGGCACAAAATTTCCTTCTTTTATGAAATTTATAAATTGCGTTCAAGACAAAACTTGTTGGCAGCTACAAGGACATCATACATCTGGTTTTATGCCCACGATTAGTTTTTCACAGAATATCCAAAACCAGTGGGACAGTATTTGCGACTAGTTGTTACGTTATGCCCTCTATATGGGAATGGAGAGATGTCGTGTCAACATTTGTTACGTTCTGGCTCTTACTTCAAATGGAGTGATAGTGTGTTGATATAGAAATAATTAGTTGTATACTTATCTCTGGACCGGTACTACATTGGAGCGGCTTGAATATCGATTGCTGGATATTTATATGTATGTATATATGTATTTATGTGTACATAACATTAAACTTACCATTGGAGAATGGAACTTAAAATACAAAAAAAGAAGTGAACAGGTTGTGCTGACTCGTCTTCACATAGGCCATACCTACATCACCCATCATCATTTACTAGAGGGCACAGAATCCCCAATATGGACTACATGTCAAGAGAGATTTACAATGAAACATTTTTTGGTAGAGTGTGTAGACTTTGATCTAGTGCGAACAAAATACTACCAAGCAAATAATTTGAAAAATCAGGGAATTAACCAAATTTAATGAAATTTCAGTGTTGATATATTAATGAATAAAATATATAATGCACTAGTTATTTTATTTAAAAACTTTTACATTTTTTCAGGTCAGTTAACTTTGAACCACGTATCTTTGAGGCGTAACACAGATTCCCGTGGATACGTTCAAAGTTAACTGACCTGAAAAAATGTAAAAGTTTTAAAATAAAACAACTGGTGCATTATATATTTTATTTATTAATATATCAACACTGAAAATTTGATTAAATTCGGTTAATTCCCTGATTTTTGGTATTTTTTTTCCGGCGAGGTGACATATGGTGGTGGAATTTAGGTCCGTTAAGTTCGATTTAACCACCGACTTTATAAATTTACCAACCCCTGAACGAGCAGGATGTGAACACAAGGTCACTTTCTTAAGCGGAATTTAAGAGGAATTTAAGAATTCAGAGTTTTCCTTCTTCTAGACTGGTTACCTAGCCAATGTTTATGAGCCCAGTCTGCCCTACTATTTACCCATAGCTGAAAGGAGAGTAGTTGGATGCATACCTCTCCCAAGGGTATTAGCGCTATCTGAAATGCAAACAGTCTCGTCCTGAATTTGAACTCGGGTCGACGAGTCATTTTCTCCAACTCTAAGCATTACACCACGCGTCTCCTACTGACTTTATACTCCCCAAGCTTTGGTTTCTGAACCGGTGAGTGAAGTAAATAAATCGCGTGGTCCCAGAGGGCCGTCCCCTAGATAGCATCTGCTTCTTCACCTAAAGAAGCATGGTTGGGCTTATTGTCGGGTACTCGAAGAGTCCCAATAGGGGAATGTCGATGGGGACCACGCACTTTTTGCGCTGGCCACCGCATGAACTTTGGTTTATGCGCGGCTCCCCCACGTTAAAAAGACCTTGTCGATTCGGACTATTGGGAGATGAGGAAAATACTTACTCCACAAGCTTCGGCTTCTAAACCGGTGAGTGAGGTAAAATAAATCGTGTGGTCCTAGAGGCCCCCCACCCAGGCAGCATATGCCCCCTTCACATAAGAAAGTAGGGCCGGGTTTATTGTCCAGTAGAGTCCCAATAGGGGAATGCCGACGATTGTTGGTTGGTTTATTGATTTTAACGGCATATCAACCCGTCTGGGGTTATGTCATGCCTAACGGTTAGGAAGTAATGATGTGTATTTATATTTATACTTTTTAGTAATTGGTTTTAACAATGTGTTAGTACCATTGGGGATCATGTTGTATGATATTGATTAAGTTCATGTCTATATTCTATGGTATAATTTTATTTCCGTAAAAAAGGACAGAATGTCTTTCATGTGACATTTTCAAATAGATCTTTCATATTGTTACTTTAAAATAATGGTTTCTGAGGTGAGCAAAAAAACCTGCATTCCATGAATAAGTGTTTAACAGTCAAAAATGTTTGACATGTTTCACATTGTGGTTGTTGTTCTTTTTTGAGTATATAGGAGTGCGTTAGTCTTGTGTGACCAATGCGTAATCGGGACACATTGGCTTGTTCCTTTCAAGACTTTCATAAAATTGGTCTCCAGCCTCCCAAAGTAGGTTTGATTAGGAAGAGTTTATTGTGGATTTTGTTATTCCAGGGTTCTTGCCATTTTGTATGAAGGAATCTATTAATTTTAGGTTTTCATTAATTTTTAAGGAATGCCGATGAGACCATGCACTTATTGCATTGACCACCGCATGAACTTTGGTTTGTGCGTGGGTCCCCACTTTAAATGACCACCGGTCTGGTGGGAGGTCAGGAAAATAAATATTCCCCAACAAATGACATTGGTGATAATTTTCATCCTTTATGTACAATGCGGTATAATGCCAGCTTTGTCATAGCTTGAGTCAACCATCCCCCCCCCTGATATTAACTAATCAAACGCTCCATTGTTCCAACTCTTGTAAGTGATATCTCATACATCTGCAATGGCGATGATATTCTAGCCGAAATAAACACACCACAACTTATCTTTGGCAATGATATCACATTTATCAATGGGGCGTAATCTATCTCTCAGTTGTTTCACCGCGTCTTTCTAGAGATGGCAATCATTAAGAGCCAGCATGAAATATTTCACGTGTGATTTGGACTCGGAAATGAGCATTACATCTTTCATGAATGGGTTTTTGCTTTTGTCATTCTATTTTTTCATTCAATATATTATTCACCTCATTGTATATTATACCCCATTACTAATACGAAAAAAAAACAAACAAACCCAACTCATTCATCACCGGTAGGATTTGACACAAGTATGAGGCATCCAGCGAGGATCGAACTCACTATTCATTAGTAATGGATCTGTGAGACTAAGTTTTTTAATAGTTTTCTGTTTGTTATTCTATTTTTTTTTATCCAGTATATTATCCTCATCACTCCATAACTAATACGAAAGAAAGAATTATTTACGCAATCGCGTGGAGGCGCGTGATGTAATGTGTTAATGTCGTTGGAAATGGACACGGCAAGACAAGTTCAAATACTAGACGGGGCTGTTTGCATTTCTCTTAGCACTAATATCCTCGAGAAACGTACGAATCCAACTCAGCCTTATCGGCTGAAGCTTTAGAATACACTGACTGCACCCTTGCAGAGGGGTAAGACCCCACCTAATGGGACCAACTGTTGTCCGTGGGTGCCGACCCATGATACTTAAGGACGGAATTATATTGGATTAGCAGTCCATGACATGCAACACCCCACTTAGGCCCTTACTTAGGTTAGACGGGCGGTCGAAGAGGCCGCCTCTGATCAATAGGCTGGTCATATCAAGCCCTAGCACCTATATGGTTGTTCCAACCCTATTGCCCTTATAGCAAATTCCCAACCCTTTTTATCATATATGTGCTAGAAGGCGGTGGCTGAGGTTCTTCATGTCTGGGTATGATAGTAAACTCAATCTGATTGTGAGGTTCCAGTTCTGGAGGTCTGGGGAATGGGGAGCACCCCTTCATCCCCATTGCTCACTAGTTCACTCTGACCCGGAGTGGTAGTACATGTTAGGGTTAAATAGAAAAATGTGTTTATAAAAAAACTGATGTGCCGTAAAACAAAGAAACAAATAAACGAATCCAATTATTCTCCTTCCAGCTATGGGTTAATCGGAGGATAGACGTGGCTCTTTAACCTTGGTTAGGCAACCAGTCTGGGAAAAGGAAAACTGAATTTAGACCAAAGCGACTCTCTTCTGATTAGTCAAGATTATTTTGAAGTACTTCTTCCCCCTCCTATTCAATATGTTCAATACGGGTAGAATTTGACACAAGGTCACAAGTATAGAGCATCCAGTGAGGATCGAACTCACTATTCAGTAGTAATGGATCTGTGAGACTACGTTTATAGTAGTTTTTTGTTATTCTATTTTTTTATTATTCTAGTATATTATTCCCTCAATGCATAATATCGTATCCATTACTAATACAAAAAAAAAAGATACCCAACCCGTTCACCACAGAAAGACGAAAAGCAGTAGATGAATTACACAACCCATCATAATACCGATATCTTGTTTTTGTCGTTCAGGGAAATTTCTTCTTGAATCTCGAATATATCCATTGCGTTTTTTGTTTTGTTATCAGCGGGTCGCTCATTGACATATAGGCATTCTCAACTTCCAATCAGATTACGTGAAACTCGGCTGATTTATTGAGTGAAGCGTTTTCATTTTTTTTTTATTATGCCGGCGCGCAGTGTAACTTCGATAAAACTTAGAAGACTTGGATTTGTAGCTTTCTCTACAAATGTATCCACGTAATTGCTCGAAACAAATTTTGTCATTTTTTTATATATAGATCAACGAAAAAAATATTACCTCTTAGATAGGCCAAAATTGGTATATATATATATATATATATATATATATATATATATATATATATATATATATATTCTTGTCTCCAACTCAAAATATAAAAATGCTACTCTGATGAAGGTCGGCAAAATTTTTCCTATTATTATTATCATCATCATTTCAACTCCATCTGATTATTTTAAAAATAATAATAACGTAAATCCGTATACATTTTGATAAACAGACCGAAACACATGTGATATCGATTAAAAGTGATATCGATAAAATTCATTTTATCCATTTACATTTCTTTTCTTTACTCATTTTTTACTCATATATATATATATATATATATATATATATATGTGTGTGTGTGTGTGTGTGTGTGTGTGTTGTGTGTGTAGAAAGTTTGTAGAAAAAACAAGATGTTAATAGTTGCTTTGATAAAGACCGCTTCATATGGTCGAAACAGATTTCTGTCAGCAAAACTATTAACATCTTGTTTTTTCTACAAACTTTCTACATATATTGTCGGATTCATATCCATTTACCTTTCATATATATATATATATATATATATATTATATATATATATATATATTATATAGTAAATGGCTATCACGAGCTCATTTCGCGAGTTATTGGTAGACCAATTATGGTATTATAAGTGGAGTGCTCAATATCAGTGATATAACTACTGTATATATATATATATATATATATATATATATATATATATATATATATATATATATTAATATATATGAATAAAAGGAAGTGAATCCGACGGTATGTAATATAATAAAAAATTTGAAAAAATACAGGTTTAAATGAGTTAAGTGGTGAGTTTATTGGCCGACGCTGCAGTGTTTCAATCTATTAATTAGATCATCTTTAGGGCTTTTGTTGGTATGTGGAAGGTGATAAAAAATTTTTATCTAAGAATAAGGAGAAAGGCGAGTAATAGTCCTTGTTTATCGGTCTGTTTAAAATTTGAAGTCTGAGAAAAAAGAACGTTGAAAAATGAACGGTTTGAAATATGACGTCAAATATTCTTTTTTGCGGTGTGAGTATTAGAAAAAAAAGCATTGTGCATTTTTTATGTGTTTATGAATGTGTGGTTGCGCATGTGTGTCTAAATCTTTTGCGATAAACGGAATCGAAACAAATATATATATATATATATATATATATATATATATATAGGTGGATGATATCCAGTGTTTCCTTGATAGGATTCAACCAAAATTGAAAACTCAAACGTACATATAAAGAATTGCGTATAATTTCTTTTTACATATACGGAGTATTATAAATAAATGAATAGATACCTTTGTGCAGATATGAATATAAATTTATTTTGACATTTCTTTGTCTCGTCAATCCGATCTTTGTTGATTCGAAGACCTCACGCTTGGTCTCACTGATGTGATCTTCCCGTTTTCCTTATTTATGCATTTTTTAACTTCTTTTTCAAATTCCGTGTTTGTTAAACACGCCAGTTCGCGGGTGTGAGATCTTCGAATCAACTAAGATCGAACTGACGAGACAAAGAAATGTCGAAATGAATTTAAATTTATATCTACACTAAGGTATCTATTCATGTATTTCTTGCCCACCCCCAATGGGACTACCTGTTAACCGTGAGTAGCCCCCCCCCCGTGATACTTAAGGACGGAATCCTGACGGGTGAGAAGTCCATGACATGCAACACTCCACTTTGACCCTTACTTAGGTTAGACGAGTGGTCAGAGAGACCCTCTCCGATCAATCGGCTGGTCATGTCACGCCCTGGCACCTATATGCTTATCCCTACCGTATTGCTTTCATGGCAAACTCCCAATCCTTTTATCATATGCGCCTGGTCTAATGGTTAGAGTCGTAGGAAGTGGACTCGTCGACCCGAGTTCAATTTCTTGACGAAGCTGTTTGCATTTCACATGGCGCTAATACCCTCGGCGAAGGTATGAATCCAATTCTCCCTCCAGCTATGGGTAAATAGCAGGGCAGACTGGGCTCTTAACCATGGCTAGATAACCAGTCTAGGAGAAGGAAAACTCTGAATTCAAACCTTTTAAATTCCGCTAAAGAAATTGACCTTGTGTCGCATCCTGCTCGTGTGGAGGGCGTTGGTAAATATATATATGCAAGGAAATGGCGGCTGATGGTCTTCGTGTCCTTGGTATGACGTTAAAATGCATCTAGTGGTCAGATTCCAATTTTGAAGTTCTTGAATGCGTGGAGACTCCTTCATTGCCATTACATCCAAATCCACCCTGACCCGAAGTGGTAGTACCTGTTAGGGTCCCATCTATGGGTTAAATAGATCAAAAACTGAGTTTAATAATGTATTTGAATACCTATCAAAAGTGAATAAAACAAAAACGTCTTCGGAATAAAATAAACCAAGGATTGACATACCGTAAAACTCCAACCAACCAACCAATCAACCAACCAATCAATTTCAAACAATGACAACTTTATATTTATGGAAAAGAATTCAGAAAAAAAAAGCTTTTTTCTTTAGAACAATTCCTAATTTGTTGAATAGCCCTCATGTATTCAGAACTGGTTGGATGGATTTTATAGCCTGTCAATCCTTTGGGTATTCAAATAATTTTTAAAACTCATTTTTTCACACATTATAAAAAAACTCATTTTTAAACTCTTTTTTTAAATCTATCTAACCCATAGATATGACCCTAACAGCTACTACCACTCCAAGTAAGGGTGAACTTGGGAGCAATACCATTGAAGGGGTACTATACACTCCCAACATCTCTAGAATTGATATCTTACCATTAGATGCAACTTATCGACATACCCAAGACACTATATATGGATTCATTTATATTCATATACACGAAGGCGTATTTAGACGCAAGTCTTTATTTTAAACAGGTTATAAACTACAGGCAAGATTCTTTTTAACAAAAAACATATTGATCTTTGTCTTGTCTGATTTTTAAAAATTTAGTTTCATTTTATATAAAGTTCATCAAAAGAAAAAACCAAAACCCAATAAAATCATCTCCCCAAGCGCTTTTTACTATCATTCATTATTTTTGCGGGTATAATTAAGATGTTAGCTTTCCTTTAAAATCCGATGAAACTTTATTTTTAATATCTGAAAAGCTTTCAGTCGAGATTCTATAGAGATTTTGAATCATTTGTAGTTTTTTTTCTATAGCATTGGTTATGCTATAGTTTTCTTTTAGATTAGACCATTGTGTTCATGTCGTAGCAAATGCTGGAAAGGGTTTTAACCGTTTTTATATGTTAAATATATCCAGTTGAAGGGTATTTTATTTACTGTATTTCATAATTTGTTGATTCTAGTTATAGTAATAATATTTTTTCAGTTTATGTTATATAATATGTTTGTGTTATCGATGATTATTTAAAAAATGGTATTTAGAATAGGATGTGGTTGCATTTTATGTTTATTTCTGAAGGTTTTTAACTATCTATATATCTATCTCTCTCTCTCTCTCTCTCTCTCTCTATATATATATTATATATATATATATATATATATATATATATATCATAACTATATATATATATAATATATATATATATATAGAGAGAGAGAGAGAGAGAGAGAGATTTAAAAACCTTTGAATATATATATATATATATATATATATATATATATATATATATATATATATTATCTTTTCTAATAACTTATAGAATATATTAACTTGATGCTTCAAAGGAGTCTAATAATAGATGAGAAAAAACTTTCTATCAGGGACCCCACTCTCAAAAAGTGTTTTTAATACTTTTGAGAAGGGTCCCTTGGAAAGGATTTTTCATTTATCCCCCTCATTTCATTCATTTTATTTCATCCATTCATTCATTTTACCATTAATTTTAACTATATATATATATATATATATATATATATATATATATATATATATATATATAGAGAGAGAGAGAGAGAGAGAGAGAGAGGGGTAGCGAGATCAAGATAAAACAATTATTGGTCTTACCAATTATCAAAACAGAAGATATGCGCCTACATACTTGGACGGGGGAGAACAAATGCGCGTATATGTGAGTATGAATGTATATGAAAAATATATGTATTTATGTATGTGGAAGCGAACGGCGCCCTATTTTGTGTCATAGGGGAATTGCGTGGAGGAATCGAACAAGACCAGGTCACAGCAAGATATATACCTATATATAACTGAATAAAAATTGCTGTCTTCTTCCTGTCTTGAGAATAAGCGGCTAATATGCCGTTGACTTCATGTCTACGCTACCCTAACTTAGATATACATGTTCTATCAATGATGTTGAGCACTGTTTATTTATAGATATAGCAAACTATATTTACACACGTACACACACACACAGTCACACACACACACACACACATATTATATATATATATTCAAACAAATTTCATTAAATAAACACACACACACACACAGACACACACAGACACACACACACACACACACACACATATATATATATATATATATATATATATATATATATATATATAATATATAATAATATAATGAATAAATATATAAAGGTTTTACGTATCTATTTATTTGGTGACAAAGGAACAGTCACAACCATTTTGGTTTCATGCGTCAACAATCATCAAGTTTGAAACAAGTTCACCTGATGATTATTGACGCATGAAACCAAAATGTTCCTTTGTCACCAAATAAATAGATATGTAAAACCTTTATATATTTATTTTATTAAATCATATAACAGCTCTATTTTATATTGAGCACTTTACCAATAATACTGCGTTTGGCACACCGTTCCAGTAAAAGCTGAAATAGTGACAATACCACACACACACACTATATATATATATATATATATATATATATATTATATATATATATAATATGTTATTCATTTTTTTCTGATTTACCGTTAAATACAATCCTTTACAAAAACTTTTATCTAAGACCTGAGGTAAAATAATTATTTTCTTAGAAAGTTATTGAGCGTATCAGATTGAGAAAGTTTTTTCTATTTGAGCAGTGCCTAAGAGGATCATCTTTTGCATTTCACATAGAGATAGATTTCCTGTGATTTTCTAAGTTTATGTATCAGAATTCTTCTTAATCACTCCCGCTGCTTCTATTACTATTGGTTTATTTGTTTCTGTTTAAATGCCACTCTCTTGCAAGTTCTATGTACAGGTCATGATATTTTGAAAGCTTATCAAATTCTTTCTCTTTAGATTTCTCTAACTTAAAAAAAATCTTTTATTAAATCTTGTTGTTGATTTATATAGTGTGATCGGTATGTCTGGTAAAGTTCCATAGCACAATAACATATTTAGCTTCTAGCACTATGTCTCATAGCCATCACCAAGTTGTACAGATGTCATGGATTCCTTTGACTCTATCTCACCATCCGTCCCCGCTCTGTCAGCTGGGACTGTAGAATACCTCGACCGTACCTCTGCAGAGAGGTAAAATCCCATCAATGGGGCTACCTGTTGGTCGTGGATGGTGATTGGTAATGCTTAAGGTGGAACCCTAGAGACTGTGCAGTCCATGACATGCAACACTCCACTTTGGTCCTTACTTAGGCTAGACGGTCGGTCGGAAAATCACCTCCCCACCGACCAATCAGCTGGTTACATCAAGACGTAGCACCTCCTATATAATTGTTCCAACCGTATTGCCTTTGTCACACCCTTTTTATCCTATATGCCCTGCAAGGCGGTGGCTGAGGGCCTTAGTGTCCTGGGTATGTGGTTAAACTGCATCTAGTGGTGAGGTTTAAATTCTGAAGCTCTGGGGAGTGTGGAGTATCCCTTCCTCTCCGTTACTCCAAGGTCCACTCTGACCTGGAGTGGTAGTACCTGTTAGGGTCCTATCTATGGGTTAAATAGGTTAAAAATGAGTTAAAAAGAACTGAATACTAGTAAGCAATTTATTTATCACAAATATCCCAAGAGCTCACTGTCAACTGTTTACGAAAGCAGCGATCATAAAGTGGTCAGTTCAAGACAATTTGATGCCAAAAACTTTCAGTTCAGTCAGTAGCGTAGCAAGGAGAAGGTACTTTTGGGTATCATTTATATTACACATTCTCAATTGTATGAAGAATTCCACCACATCTAATGAAGTTCTATTTCTGGATCTCTGGCGAGTGTGGAGTACCATTTCATCGCCATTACTCCCAGATCCACCCTGAACCGGAGTGATAGTACACTTAGTGTCCAATCTATGTGTTAAATAGAAAAATGTGTTTAAAAATTGAGTTTAGAAAAAAAAAATTTCAGTACCCATCAAAAATGAATAAAAATGTCTTCGGCATGAAATAACCCAACAAGGGTTGACAACCATAAAATAACCAACCAACCAACCAACCAGCCAGCCAACCAGCCAGCCATCTAATATTTTTTTTATAATTCAGTCGAGTGGAACTTTTTTGTAGTCTATCCACACAGTGCTTAGGTTCTTTTTCTTTTCTTCTTCTTTTTTTTTTTTTTGTTAGAACGTCAATTTTCCAGTAATGGCTTGTTGATCAATAGTTGATCTTTGCAACCACAAAACCTTATTTTTTTTTCATCTTTTTCGCAAAATGCTATTTAGTTCAATGAAATGATAAGTTTTTTTTTCAGTTAAAATCGTTGTAAGTATTTAGCAAGTCGTAGATAGACATGTGATTGATCAGATATTTGAATAGGAGGTAGCTGTGTCATCGGTTTTGTGGAGTAAATGCTTTGGGCTAGCCATTCTGCGTTTTGTTATGGGTTATTGATGATATTAGAGAGCAGACCTTCTATTTAGCTCAGTGGTTCTCAACCGGGGTCCATATGCCCCCCCCCAGAAACCTTATAACATTTTATTTGTCCAGACAAGCAAAGAATATTTAATTATAAAACTACAATAGGACTTCAAAACGTCGAATGGCTAGGAGGGTTACACCAGAGTAAAATAGAAATCAAAAAGGTTCATAGGTACCCCACCCCCCAAAAAAACGTTCAGAACCACAATCTAACTTATATCTAGGAGTATGTGATATAATGGTTATTGCCGTCGAAAATAGACACGGCGAGATGAGTTCAAATCCTGGACAAGGTTGTTTACAATTTACATAGTGCTAATACATTCGGGAAAGGTAAAAATCCAACTATTTCTTCCAAGGTATGAGGAAATACTGTTCTTTAAAATTCCAATATTAATTCAATTCCTGTGTCTCTATATCGATATATATATCATTTCATAATTCATAGGCGACCAATAATATGATTTAATCTTGTGTAGAAATTAAAAATACTGTTAATTCTGATATCATATGATATAAAAATGAAGTAGATTTACACGCTTGCTTTTCGCTGACATTGTACCTGGTCTCTGATTGGTCAAAGCGATTCGTGAGAACCGGAAGTAGACTTAGAAAAGAGAATTTTAGCCGTGTTTCTCAGAGAAGACAGACGTATCTCCAGGGTGGCTATTTCTCCTACGCGTGATGGTTAACTTGGGATGAATAAAGACGTCTCAAAAATATTACAAGTCTTGTGTTAGTTAAAAAACAACAACGGATACAAAGGTAAAGTCCCAAGAAAACTCATAGGAAACAGGATAGAAGAACAGATAACCAGACCAGTTAAAGCCCTAGATTATTAAATGAAGGTTCCCGTGGTCGAAAAGAAACACCCGAGATGGCCGGAGAACACATCGGCCGAAACTTGTATATAATAATAAAGATGAGGATAACCAGCATAGAAGAGGTCCACCCTGACCCGGAGTCTTAGTACCTGTTTGGTTCCCATCTATAGTGTTTTCAAAAAAAATGAGTCTAAGAAATTGAACACCCAACATGAATGAATAAAGCAAAATATCTGTTTTCATAAAATAACCCTGCTGTAAAATCCCAACCAAACAGACATCGGAAAGTGTTCTTTTGTTTGTAAAATTTACTTCTTGTTTAATTTATTTTATTATTTGTGCTTTTAGTTGAATGTTTTGTTTTATTTTTTCCTTTGTAGTTCGAATGTTATTTTCTTTTATTATGCAAGCACTTTATATTTTTTAACAATCTCCTACTTTTTACTTTCCTTCGTGATATATCAGCCAAGATTTGAGAGTTATTCTCGTAAGATTTCAGTCGCTTTCTTTATCTTTATTTGTCATAGAGCTTCTGTGTTGTTTTACTTGTTGATTTAGATTTTAGCTTTCCTGCGTTTTTATATTGATATCATTACTGTTTCTTCCGAAAATATTCATTTAGAGAGGTTAAATTAAATCAGTATACTTTATTATTTCGTTAATTGCTTTGTTTGATATTCTAATACTTAAAAAAAAAGATTTTTCTATCTTGTCTCATAGCCATCATCATGGATTCCTTTGACTCTATCTCACCATCCATCCCCATCCTGTCAGTTGGGGTTGAAGAATATACCGACTGTACCTCTGCAGAGTTGTGGGAAATCCCTCCTAAAGGGCCATCTGTTGCCCGTGGGTAGTGACCCGGAATGTTTTGGTTTGGTTTGTTTTGTTTTACGGCATATCAACCTCAGTGGGTCATTTAATGCCGATAAAGTTTTGAAATAAGTCAATTCTTAATGGATAATACAATTTTTTTATAAATACTTTTTTTTATTTAACCCATAGATGGGACCCTAACATTCCCAGGACATGTAGACCCGCAGCCACCGCCTTCTAGCACCCATATGATAAAAAGCGGTTGGGGCTTGCCATAAGGGCAATAGGGTTGGGAAAATCATATAGGTGCTAGGGCTTGACGTGACCAGCCGATTGATCGGGGGGCCTCTCCGACCGCCCGTCTAGCCCAAGATAGGGCCCCGGGATGTTTAAAGACAGATTCCTGGTGGTTGAGCAGTCCATGACATGCAACACTCTACTTTAGCCCTTACTAAGTCGGCAGTAAAAAAAAAGGGTATTAGTTCAAAAGGGGAGGTAATAGCGCGACATGAGTTTGAAACCCGCGTTCTACATTACGCCATTAGGGCCAATCATATTACAATATATTTCGTCGTCACAATATGACATTACGCTATATAAGGGGTTATGACATGAAATATGATTGATCACTGACCTTTATCACTGTAAGTATGATTATTAATCGGTATGTGATTTGATTTATGTTAATTTGATCGAGTGGAAAAGAAAGAAAATAAACACTTTTTACACTAAATATTGATACTTGCCAGTGTCTCCTGGAATATGCCATAAATCTTATAATGGGAAATTGAGCAGATAGTAACTTTTCTTGTTTGTCATCGCTGCTAAAATTTCTTAGTGTAAATCAATTCTTAGAAGACTTGTGATAGTATCAGCTATTAAATATTTTCCTATAAAATTTCCCCCGCGGCTGTACTCAATTTTATTTGTATGTTTTACCTGTATGGTTGGATATTTCAAAGTTCACTATCTATTTTCCCCAGAACACATTAAAAAAAATAATTGAGGAAGCTACAGTGAATGGTCGAATATATTAAAATTGGTTTAGGAAAGTTCAGGCTGGTGGTTTCAAGTTGAACTTTGTTACACGGTTAACTCTTTGCTTAACAAATTTCCCCCCACGGCTATACCAAATTTTCTTGGTATTTATAATATATATATATATATATATATATATATATATATATATAGTTCAAAAGAGGAGTTTCCATACCATCCCGTGTTTGTCTACCTTTCTCCACATATATATATATATATATATATATATATGGGAGAAATGTGAGGAGGTTAATCCGACAGTATGTGGAGAAAGGTAGACAAACACGGGATGTTATGGAAACTGGAGTTTATTGTCGACGATGCAACGTTTCGGTCTCTTATTAGACCATCTTCAGGACCAGGATACAGTATTGGATGAGAATGTCCATCATTAAAGCGAGTACTGTATCCAGGTCCTGAAGATAGTCTAATAAGAGACCGAAACGTTGCATAGTCGACAATAAACATCCAGTTTCCATAACATCCCGTGTTTGTCTACCTTTCTCCACACACATATATATATATATATACATACATACATACACACTCACACACACACACACACACACACACACACACACACATATATATATATATATATATATATATATATATATATATATATCTTATCATAATGGAGATTAGGTGTCTATCTGTCTGTAACCAAAACTGCATCACAAGTCTCTTAGTTATGTTCTTAAGAAAGAAGTAATTGGTAATTTGCTTGAAGCATTGTTAAGTATGTTATAATATATTAATAATATGAAGGCAATTACAATGCGTATAAAAATAAAAACAAAAAGATGTTATTTTTGTCTTATCGATTTCGAAGTATAAACTTCATCATCACATTAAACAACACGGAACATTTCTTTTTCATGATCTTGATTTGTATCTTTTCCAGTCTTCTGGCTATCTTTCTAATGTTAGAATCCAGTTCAAATAGGATTCTTCACATACTATCAGCCCGAGCGCTTTCGACTGTTTCTTCAGTCGTCATCAGAGGGGTATATGTTTTGGTGTTCTTTTTTCCTTTTTCTTATTCTTTTATCTATTCTGTTCTAAAATTAGAAGAGTCTATTATTTTTAGAGGGCTGCTGTGATTAGTGTATTAGTTAAAAACAAAATAAAAAAAGAGCAAGAAAAAAAAAAAAGAACTAACACCAAATCATATACCCCTCTGATTACGACTGAAGAAACAGTCGAAAGCGCTCGGGCTTATAGTATGGGAAGAATCCCATTTCAACTCGATCCTAACATTAGAAAGATAGCAAAAAGACTGGAAAAGATATAAATCAAGATCATGAAAAAGAAATGTTCCGTGTTGTTTAATAACACCTGTCTACAATATATATATATATATATATATATATATATATATATATATATATATATATAGTAGACAGGTGTTATTAAACAACACGGAACATTTCTTTTTCATGATCTTGATTTATATCTTTTTCCAGTCTCTCTCTCTCTCTCTCTCTCTCCTCTCTCTCTCTCTCTCTCTCTCTCTATATATATATATATAATATATATATATATATATATATATATATGAGAAGTAAACAAACAATGTGTTTGATATTGCCTTAGCCGACAATTTTTGGGAGAACATGTGTTTAATTGAAGTCATACCTAATTTTGAAAATTAATTAATTGATAATTAATGAATTAAGCGGGCATACCTATTCAAATGTAAGGCTAAACAAATCGAGAAAAGTCAATCTCTGTATGTACATTTCGGCCTATTAAGCCGTATCAGCAGAGTTATAGACAGAAAGACTGCTCTGTGTATGATTCGAACCCTGACTGTCAAGCTGACAGGCGGAGATCCTAACCATTACACTAGCTGTTTTTTTCCCAGATTTTTCGTTTGTTTTGAATTCCGTTATATTCCACTTTTGGTGACTTGCTACACGAGAGTATGAGAAGTAAACCAGTCATAGGCATGCCCACCTAATTCATTAATAATCAATTAATTAATTTTCAAAATTAGGTATAAGTTCAATTAAGCACATATTCTCCCAAATATATATATATATATATATATATATACATAATATATATATATATATACGCGGGAGTAAATCCGGAAAACAAATCCGGAGCCGAAGTCCTTAAGGTGGTGTGATGCTGAATTTCAGTGCCACCCAACAACTCCCGCGCCACTACCGCTGCCAAATTTCATTGGTTTCTTACCTTTTCTTTGGGTCACAGCGGCTGTGTGGATTGGGGGGGGATTTGCTGCTTGGGCAACAGCTCATTCTCCACATCAACCCGCCTAGGCTACGTAGTTCCAATGAAAAAAATTGGACACTACGCCATCATCTTTAGTAGACGGAAGGATGCCAAATATATATATGTATGTGTGTGTGTATATATATATATATATATATATATATATATATTATATATATGCTGATGAGGCCTAATGGGCTGAAATATACATACAGAGATCGACTTTTTCTCGATTTGTTTACGCTTTACATTTAAACCGATATGCACGCCTAATTCATCTAATTATAATTAATTAATTAACAAATTAGGTATGACTTTAATTAAGCACATAATCTCCCAAAAATTATTGGTCCTCGCCATTTCAAACACATCGTTTGACCACTTCATATATATATAAATATCATTTGGCATTAAATAACCCAGAAGGATTGATATGCCATTAAACCAAGAAACCAACCAATCAATCAAATCAGATTGAAAAAAATGAAACAAGCAACCTTGAAACCTACAACATACAGATGTTTGAATTGATGAGGATGAGGATGATTATTATGATGATGATGTTAGAAATATCGTAATGGGCATTATACTCTCTTAAAATATTGTAGGTGTCCAATAGAATCAAGTCGCCATGATGTATATATATGGCAATTTTTCATTACGATGGCATGTAATCCATACTGGATAAAATCCGATAGCATGTTTTCTTTTTTCAATCAGCCGAATGATCGACTTGAAAAGAAAGTACCCCACAGAAACAAATATCTTTTTCATTGGTGTATCAGTTACTGGAATATCAAAATCGGACTCTGCCTCATTTGCACTTTCTGTTGTGTCTCAATGAAGCATAAACAATGGCCGCGATGTTAGTGAGGGCCGAAATACTAAACCTAAATGAATATCTAGAGCTGCAGGAATAAGCCACTTACCTCCTATCAACACAAACCTTCCACGTAAGACGAACAAGACCTGCTTAGCGGACGTAGTGAGATATAAAAAAAGTTCTAAGAGCGATAAGAGATGTATTTATCGTCTTGTTGGTAAGCAGATAAGTCAACAGTTCACTATATTTATGGAACCATTTCAAGAATTCTACGTCTAAATGATGTGACCAATTTATGATCCTAATATTGTAATTAATGAGATGCATCAAGAAGTGTCTCAGATTAACCATAAAATTATAAAAAATAAAAACTTTTCTTGTGCAATCTTCGTAATACAAGTAGTAATAAAAAGCAGTAAATCAATCGTTGTTTTGAAAAAAAAAAAAAGAATATCCAAAAAGTACTAAAAGAATACCCAAGAAAATACTAAATAAATTGAAAAGACTTAGCTAATCATCTAAACCTCGTAATTCGTACGGAGAAAAGTGTTTCTGGCTACGTATCCCATTTAAATATGGGGTACTGCTCATCTGATTGGCTATTACTAACAACCAATCAGATGCGCGGTGCTTTGTATTCAAATAGGATAGAATTCTACAACCGTCAAAAAAAAAAAGAAGAACATTTCTTGTCAAACGTCTTTTAGCGGCTATTGTTGGTGGTTGTACCAGAGTTTGATCACCTTTGCTAGGGTCAGCAGGGCGAGGGAAGTCTGATGTTGGAAGACCTGAAACTTCCCAATGAACCCTGCGGATTACATCACTGACGACAACCACCAACGCCCCAAATGTAGGAGCGTATATCTAAAGTTAATGAAAAAAATAAAAAAGACGTTCAATTTCAACAAGTACAAATCTCGAGAAAATTGAGAAAACAACGTACGTTGAAATAATTATTTCATTAAACAATTGATTCAAATCCACGAGTAAAAATAAATAATAACATACAAATCCGTAAATGTTCCAGGAATTCCTTATGGCAGTCGACTCTTCTTTAAGTACACACACACGCACGCACACATGCACACACACGCACACGCGCGCGAAACAAAATAAACATGAACTCCAGATAATTTCCTTTTCGTTACGGGTAAGAGAAAACTTATACATTATTTTCTTTTGCAAAATAACTCTCGCCTCAAGATACCTTAAACTTGGAACATTTCCTCCAATCCACTGTCTCCTAAATGAAGCCTTTCTTCGCAAAATCTTTTTAGACCTCTTTCTCGTAATATCTTTTTCGTCAGAAAAAATCTATCGTCTGCCTCAATCAAATATTCCATTCGATCGCGTCCATTGGCAGGTTCAAAGAGGCGCAACTCAAACTTTTTAAAATAATTGACTAAATCTAAGAAATGAACAAATAATCGTAAACTTAAACTATCTTATATTTCTTTCTTTTTTTCTTTTCATTTTTAAACTATTCATAGACTTGTTAATTCTTTAAAACTCTTTTTAAACAAGTTATGAGAACTATAAACAAGTTTTGTATTTCTCAAAATGAATTTGAATAAACAATTTGAAGACTACAAGTTACCGTCAACAACTAAATGTGTAATTATTTAAGTTGGTGTTACTTATTGCGTGAACTGCAATACAAAACAAACGTACAACCGGAATTCGTTGAAAAGAACGAGCCCATATTGAATAGTAAACAAATAAGTTATCTATGTGCACAACAGCTTGGTTGGTTGGTTGTTGGTTGGTTGTAATTTACGGCATGTAAACCCTCGGGTTATTTTATGCCGAAGACGTTTTTTAATTAATTC
>CM042137.1:32817046-32951235 GCA_023376005.1 Doryteuthis pealeii
TGACGTTAAACTGCATCTGGAGGTAAAGTTCCAATTCTGGAGCTTTGGGAAATGTGAAGTACTCCTTCATTGCCATTACTCCCAGCTCCACTCTTACCCGGAGTGGTAGTAACTGAATATTTGAAGTGAGTACACTCATGTACTCACTCCAAATTCTTTATTTAAAAAAAACATGAAGTGAATACATGAGTGTTACATCACGACTCGGCATATAGCCGGAAGGTTAGGTTGGGGGAGCGGGTAACAAAGCTGGTCATACTACTACATGGATCTATTTAGCTAGGTTCACTCGCCGACCGATCCATTCAAAAATAAATCTGGCATTCTCTCCTTGCACAGCCTACTTGCACCAAAATACCGCTTCCGCTCTATGGCTTTATCCTACTTAAAATTTACCCTTTTGAATGATTAGTGGTAGTAACTGTTAGGGTCCCATTTATGGGTTAAGTAGAAAGATGCGTTTAAAAATGTGTTAAAAAATTGAGTTTGAAAAAAATTGAATACCACCACGAATTAATAAACCAAAACGTCTTCGGCATAAAATAACCCAATAAAAGTTGACATGCTGCAAAATCCAACCAACCAACCAACTAACCAATCTATCTCTTACGATGGCCGGTTTACTCTGGGATTTCTTGGGTTGACTTGTATACACCCCATCTCCGCCTTCGTCTTTAGTTTTTCAAATGAACACGGAGACTGGGTATATTTAATATATTTTTATTTCCCAAGTTCTCACATCAACCGTACAGTAAAGAAATAGCAATTACGTGTCTGTACGCTATGACGCCTCGGGCTTATCTGACCAACGAACTTACTTTGATCTCACGGACCGGATAGTTGCATGAGTAAACCACCCAATCATAAACCTGCTAATAGGTCAACCAGGGGTCAAGTCTTGTCTATCATAGTGACATAATTTTAAAATTCTACATTTCCTTACACAATCGGATAGAATACCATTATGTAACACAAGCACAACATGGAAAACGTCTGTAAGTCGGTGGGGACTAAGTAGACATGTGATGTATTAATAATTTTGCTAAAAAAATAGTCAACAAGATAACCAATAGAAGTGATCCAAACAGGTACTACCCATCATTTCAGAGTGGACCTGGGAGTAATGGTAATGGAACTCCAAAATTGGAACATTACCACTGGATCAAGTTTAGCATCATATCCAGGACGCAATATCTATCGGAAAATAGCAATCATATTTGTTACAGTCGTATATATAAATATTTACCAACCCCTCCGCATGAGCAGGATGTGACACAAGGTCAATCTATTAAGCGGAGTCTAACAGGCTTTCCTTCTCCTAGACTGGTTACCTAGCCATGATTAAAGAGCCCACTCTGCCCGGCTATTTGCCAATAGCTGGAGGGAGAATTGGATTCATACCTTTCCAAAGGGTATTAGCGCCATGTGAAATGCAAACAGCTTCGACCAGGAATTGAACTCGGGTCGACGAGTCCATTTCCTACGACTATAACCATTAGACGACGCGCCTCCATCCTTACAGTCGTATATAAGCCAAATTTGTTACAGACGTATATAATAAGGATTATGATAAGAAAATATTACCAGTAAAGTTTACTAGATGCTTTATAGTGGGTGGCTGGCGGAACTTTGTGCGAGAGATTCAAATTTGACAATACTAAAGTAATGCTCTTATGAAATCTTTTATTCATTAGGCATCTTTTCTTTTTTCAGCCATTTTTTTTATATATGCTTGTTCATTTCTGATTATTCCCTTTCTATTTAGTTTGGTTTGGTTTCTTTGTTTAATGGCATATAAACCTTTAATGCTTAAGCCTTCCTTGTAGAAGAACAGTAGTGGTACTGTTTGGAGGGCTATAGTTTTTTCAATTGTATTAGTAGTGAATGTCATAGTGCTACTGGAGTTTAAAATCGCTTACTACGATGTCGAAGTACAACACGTTAGCCGCTATCTATAATATAATATAGCACTTTTAAGAGAAATGCCTAACAACAACATTTTGTCGCGTTTCTGATAAGTATAGATGGAAGCCAAATTTTACTTTAAAATAATTATTGTTACTCTATTGTTTACTGTATTATGAAGTTTAATTTAGGCAGCCAGACATACTCTGAGCAATCTAGTGAGGATTAAATTCATTAAACGAATAATTGTTGTATACCCTTCATTACTTCTTTACTTCTTACTTGCTTCTATATCTTGGACATCTATTCTTCTGGCCGGCTTTGGTTCTTCTATCATCTATCCTGGTCTGGTCTAGCGTCTGGTGTTGACTTGGGGATTCCGGTCTGGTCTTCTATTGGGAATTTCTCTTTATCAGAAGCCCTGTGTCATTGTTAGTTTTTAGGTAATAAACACAAGACTTCGATTTACTTTGATGTTACTTTATTTGTAAATCCCCAAACTAGACATCTGCGCACATCCTACGAGATCGGCTCCTACTTGCTAACTGAGTCTTACTTACTATTACTTAAACCGGAAGACAGGGTCTTCTGTGCCTTCCGGTTCTCACGATTTATCCCTGGAAGACAAGGTGAGAGTGAGGTCAAGCGCCGTCACTCACTCTCAAGGCCATCAGCTGCACTAATCGCCATTATGATTTCTACACTATTGCCATAAATATTAGGTATCTAATAATTATGTAACATAATGATCAATAAGACTAGCATTACACCACTACTTTTTCATGGGGTCAAACTCACCACACAATCCAAGAGTCTGTCTGAATTTTTGAGGTGAGGCTTGTTATGTGTTATTTTGATTTTTCTGGCTATTGTCCTCATCTTTATTGTGATATATAGAAACATAACATTTCGGCCGTTGTACTAAGGTTGATATGCCGTAAAACAAACCAAACCAAACCGTTGTACTATCTGGCCTTTTTTTCCAGATGTATATTGTCCATCCGAGCATAGCAATGATTCAATCTGGGAAATCATTGTGAATAGTTTGTATTCTGTTTATTAGCATTCCTTGGAAATTTGAAGCGTAAAATCCAATGGCATATGTTATTCTCCCAATAGTTTTATTTTAATTTTAAAGTAATTTACTTAAAAAAACTAACCATTTCAATTATTCGTTCTCATATTGTGTTTATCTCTATACTTAGTCTAATCAAGAGGTCACCATATCCTAACATATACGCTGCTTCTTTGAGATATCTTCTCCAATGTTTCCCCTACCTCAAGGGTAGATGATTTCTCTTTTCTTTCCATATATGTTTAGCCATACCTGACTTCTATATATCACAATAGAGATGAGGATGGCAGTCCGGAAAATCAAAATAATATAATCCAATAAGTTTACGATTTGGCTAACTATTGATTTACGGTAAGCGTACCTGAAATTTATCATTGCATTTATCGGGAAAAAAGTCAAACCATCGATTGAAATCGTGCAATTCCGACGGTGCACTATCATCAGCAATCATGGAAGAAAACTTCGAAATATTCTGAATGAAAACGTTATTGAAAGAATCGAATCGCCTTCTGATAATAAATCCAATGTCCTTACTTCTGCTATTTATCGTTTTTTTTAATGCAATTCTTTCTTCTTTTGTTCTTTTTTCATTAGACTATCAAGATTAAACAACCAAAGCATCAATAGTTCTGGCTTTTACTCGACTAGAAACAAAAGCAGAAGAATACATTGGAAGTTTAATTGATTGTAACAATCACGAGTTCATTCTATTGTGTGCAAAAGAACAAAAACAAAAAAAAACTCTCTTAAAATCAGTTCCAAATCCTACTGTCTGAGCAGTCCATAATAAGCAACACTCTACTTCGACTCTGACCTGGGCTAGACGAGCAGTCAGAGAGTCCCTCCGATCAATCGTCAAGCCTTAGCACCTACATGCTTGTCCCAAACGGTACTGCTTTTATGGTAAACCCCAACCCTTTTTATTGTATAGAATATTGTATTAGAAGGTGATGTCCTAGGTATGACACTAAACTGAATTTAGTAATGAGATTCCAATTCCAAATGGTCACTTAACACAGACTATTCAAAGACTAATGCTAGTATTGGTCACTAACGACCAATAAAAACTAAACTAAAATATCTATAGATTGGTTGTTGGCTGTTCGGTTTAATGGCATATTAATCCTTGTGGGTTATTTAATGCCAATTCTTTGTATATATGATCTATAAGAGGATAGTTTGTAGGTGAATATTTTTGTTTGGTTTTTACAAACTAGTAGAAATAATTTTCATTAACTTGCAAACAAATCTATTTGGCCCATAAATTGTCTGAAAAAGCCCTTTTAAAATCAGTTCCAAATGTACACTTAAAACAGAATATTCAAAGACTTTGAGCCCTGAGCTCCTGAGACTAAATTTCTTATATACCCACTTCATATCGTGTATATAATGGGGAGGAGAGAGTGATGTTGTTAAGTGGGTCTATTTCGTCGGTAGTCATCTTCTTTGGGATAATTTCTTCCTCTAGTCGATATGGCTTCTGTCCTGCTGGACTGCGGTGGTCTATGTTCCTTTCTTTGTTTTTGAAGCAAGATTGTTTAATATTCAAGACATCTTTATCAAAAACCCGAAGCCCAAAAGGTTTTTTTAACCGCGCGGTGAGAAGATGGCATATTTGGGAACAGACGGACCACGTCTGCTCCTTTCGACTGACTGCAACAATCTAACTATTCTAGGTTGATTTATTCCTCTACTCGATACGGCTTCTGTCCTGCTGGGCTGCGGTGGTCTGTGTTCATTTCTTTGTTTTTAATAACGAAGCAAGATTTTATCATTTTATGAATACGTCTTTATAAAAAAAACCCAAAAAAAACAAAACAAAAAACGAAGCCCAAAAGGGTTTTAACCGTGCGGTGAGAATATTTTGGAACAGACAACCCACGTCTGCTTCTTCCGACTGACCGCCAAAATCTAACTAACTCTCAGTCAGTTCCTTCTCACACTTTTCATTTAGCCAATCAGGAATCGGTGCCTGGGTCAGCGAAAGGTGAACTACTGTCAATTCCTTTTACAACGGTTAATGGTAACTTTCCATTTAACATACAGTTATTTAAATCTTAGTACACTTAGAGTCATAATTCGTTGGCAGCTCGCGAATAATGTAACAAATTTACCATCTGCTATTTCGATCGGTAAGCCGGTGCTACGGTGTGGAGGAAATAAAAGTGTCACCAGCATACCGGTGTACCACGCTCAAAAGATTAGATCGGTGGTTTTAAAACGTTTTGGGTCCGGGACCACGTTATATCCCAGGGTCTATCTCGAGAACCCGCATATCTATTAATAATGGAGATTCGCTTCCGGTTTTTGTTTGTAACAAATATTACGTCACTGCTTACGTCACATTACCCCAAATCGTCATAACATAGAATAAATACACTCAAAATTTGAACAGTCCTCATTGTTTTTTAAAACAAGTTTTAATAAATGCATGACTGGTATTATATATCTATATATAGTTTGTTTTATTTTAATACATATTTACAGTTTATATTTCAAATTGTTTTATTTTTTAACCCTTTAATGAATTTGATGATTTTACTTACTTAACCAATCAACCAACCAACCATTCAACCAACCAGCCAACTACAATAGCCAATGTAAATCTTCCCGTCCACAAAGAGTGAATTATTGGCTCGTTTTTGTTGGTGAGGTCAGAGGATTTAATCATCGCACTTGCTTTAACGAGTTTTCAAGATATCGTGCTTCTCAGTAGTTTTGGTCTGGGGTTAATAAATTCAACAGAACTTACTGGACAATCATCTAAAGCTGAATACAATAAAATATGAAAGGCTAATATTTATATGATTTGAATGCAGTCATGAACGTAGGCATATGTGCACAAAATCAGTTAAATACAGGCCAATACAGTTTGAACTGAATATTATATATACGAGAGTTATACCAAACGTAAAAAAAGTAAAGTCGTCAGGATGGCCTAACGTCGGTATCAGCCAATCAGCGAGAGAGTCTATCCCCTTTTCACTAGCGCTAGACCAAGGAAATTATTTTAGCTTCTGAGGTGGAGCGCCACACTTACAATCAGCTCCTTACTTTACCGCACAGATCCCTGTGCTATTCCTACGCGGAGTTGACGAGGGTCGGTATCGAACTAGGAACCTTGTGGTTTCTGGCCGAACGCTCTACCGACTGAACAAGGTCTGCAAAATATCTAGAAATCGCAGAAACGTTTATTGTCCATTGTCAGCCATTTTAAAGTTCGAACATGTACCTATTTTTCAACCTAATTGCCGTTTCGGTTGATGCTTTTTTGTAGGCGCTGTGGTAGTTTTTGTATGCACATGTCATACTAGCGTTCCCTCGAGTCGTTGAGGAAACGTTGAACCTCGTCGTTGTTGCAAACTCCTTACACCAGTTGCGGATGTTTTTGACATTCATGCACGATTCGTCATACAATTCCGTTAATTGGTGATGAATTTCAATCATTTCAATTACCTTAGCATTCAAAACCGGAATAACTGCTCTACCTTCACAATTGGCAGTAGTGCAGGTGCAGGCACGTGCACAACAAAGACAACAGAGTTGCCAAGAGCCGCACGAATATTTTCCCTGCGTTCCCGTACTTTTGGGATTAACCTCGTATCATGTGCACGAAAATTTGGATTTGTAAGAATATGCTGTTAAAATTTATATTTATTCGCTCACCTGGCGACTGACCGACGGTAATATTGTAAAATCCCGAAGAAAAAAAAAAGAGAATGTACCACATGTCTTTTATAGATATGAGTATTCTAGAATCGTTTTCCTAGTTAGCTATAAAATACGCCACCTGTTGGCAATCGACTTCATGAATATTGTGTATATCCGAGGAGGAGGATGGATCTACTTTGGATCTTCTGTGGGAGCCTAGACATTTTAGTGAGCATTTCGGTTAACTGCATCTATTCGGCAATAAACAACAACAACAGATTCTGTTGCAATACTAACATGCCAGCTGCCTTCAGTCGGTCGACCGCGTATAACCATCTCTATTATCAATAGATGCGTGAAATCGCAACAATACATTTGCTTATAAAATAACTAGCGTATGCGGTATATGCACACGTGTTTCTGTGTAGGATGTGTCCATTATGTTTACATTATCATTATTAGTTAATTAATTATTACTATTACTATTATTATTATTACTTGATTATTACTTGTTTTCTGTGTAAGACGTGTCCATTATATTTACATTATCATTATTAGTTAAGGATTACTATTACTATTGTTATTATTTGATCATTACTTGTTTTCTGTGTAGGATGTGTCCATTATGTTTACATTATCATTATTACTTAATTATTACTATTACTATTATTATTATTACTTGATTATTACTTGTTTTCTGTGTAAGACGTGTCCATTATATTTACATTATCATTATTAGTTAAGGATTACTATTACTATGGTTATTATTTGATCATTACTTGTTTTCTGTGTAGGATGTGTCCATTATGTTTACATTATCATTATTAGTTAAGGATTACTATTACTATTGTTATTATTTGATCATTACTTGTTTTCTGTGTAGGATGTGTCCATTATATTTACATTATCATTATTAGTTAAGGATTACTATTACTATTGTTATTATTTGATCATTACTTGTTTTCTGTGTAGGATGTCCATTATGTTTACATTGTCATTATTAGTTAATTAATTATTACTATTACTATTATTATTATTTGATCATTACTTGTTTTCTGTGCAAGAAGTGTCCATTATATTTACATTATCATTATTAGTTAATTAATTATTAATATTACTATTATTATTATTACTTGATCATTACTTGTTTTCTGTGTAGGATGTGTCTATTATGTTTACATTATCATTATTAGTTAATTAATTATTACTATTACTATTATTATCATTTGATCCTTACTTGTTTTCTGTGTAATATGTGTCCATTATATTTACATTATCATTATTAGTTAAGGATTACTATTACTATTGTTATTATTTGATCATTACTTTTTTCTGCGTAGGATGTATCCATTATGTTTACATTGTCATTATTAGTTAATTAATTATTACTATTACTATTATTATTATTTGATCATTACTTAGATTAGCTCCAAACTCGAGCTAATACTTAGAAGGCTCCTATAAAGGTAGCGGTAAAACAGAACTCTAATTTCCTTGGCAGGAGGTCACATGACAAAAGTTATAAAGCGACGGAACCATCTAAACGGTCAATAGTGTACAAATTTCAAAATGGAGTCGAGCTAGTTGCCGGGATGGGGGAGAATCAGGGTCGGATCAACCCTAATTGGGTCGCCTGGGTGAGAAAATATGATGTTGAAAGACCGAAATTTTCAATGATCCCAGTAAAATGACATTGCTGATGATTCCCATCTCTTTTCACCAGAAAGATGTATTTTGCGAAACTAATGCAGATGATTTGTTTCTCAGTATACATGTATTAAATTATAAATCTGGCAAATTTGATTTATCTCCCATATCTTATTATAATGGAGATTGTGTGTTTTTCTGTCTGTAATCGAAACTATATTACTTCTAAAGTCACAGTTCCCTTTGTTATTTACGTCACATTCTCCATGATTTTATTTTTTATCTAAACCTCAAATATTGACAAAATTGTTTTACATTTTTAATACTGTTGACCATATCTACATAGTAATAACATGCAATTGTATTTATATATACAACAAAATAGCAGTATACAGTGTAAACGGTAAGGCTAATTTGAATATTGATATTAAAAATTTGATTTTAATAAATATGTGCTTAACATTTTTGTTTTCTAATTGTTTGGTTTTATCTTAATGAATATGAGAAAAATCTCGGGGATAAATCTTAAAAGAAATCCATTAACAAGAAGAAATAACTGTAAGGTTATTCTTTACTTCCTATTTTAACTAAATAGCTAAATTAGGAAAAGTTGGCTATGAGGAGTGATGGAAGAATGAGTTTCAGTTGTTCTCTTTTTCGATTATACCCCCTCCCACTGTTTCAAATCTTTTTATCTGAATTCTTAGTTAGTTTCATTAGCCTTTCTAATTTAATATACTATTCTATTACATTAAAACTTAAATACTTGCACCCGGAGGTTGCATATATTTGCTAGTATAAATAAAATCTGAATTATTTTTTCACAAAAAGCAAGTACTAGTGAAAGTGATTGTGTATATATATTTACTTTGTCATTAACTGTTTTATTTTTGTAGTTTCCTGCGGACATACATACATACATACACACACCAACTGTTCTTTATATATGTATATATATTTAGATAACATTTTGACCGAGTCAGTTCACAAGTGTCTATAAAATAGTTATATATCTTTTGTTATATAAAATAGTTATATATCTTTTATTAAATACAAAACTAAAAATGTATAACATTTAGTATATCAATAGCTTTAGCTCATCCGTATAAAAAGATTATTGGTATTATCTGCGTTATTCGGACTATTGTCCCCATCTTCATTATTATTTGTACAAGGTTTCGGCCGATATGCCCACCGGCTTTCTTCAGGTATTTCTTGTCAGACTCGGGAACCTTCTCGGACTCGGGAACCTTCTCGGACTCGGGAACCTTCTTTTCGAACTCGGGAACTTTCTTGTCGTAATCGGGAGCCGATTCCCGAGTCCGACAAGAAATACCTGAAGAAGGCCGGAGGGCATATCGGCCGAAACGTTGTACAAATAACAATGAAGATGGGGACGATAGTCCGAATAACGCAGATAATACTAATCTTCAAGCCTCATCTCAAACATTCAGAGAAATAAAAAGATTATTATTAACATGGACTAGGATTTTCAAAAAAATACATTTTTGTGTCAAGCTAAAGGAAAATTACTCGTACTGAAAAAAAGGGCCTGGCATTCCCTTTTTTTTATATATTCACTAACCCCTCCGTACGAGTAGGATGTGACACAAGATCAATTTCTTAGGCGGAGTTTAACAGGTTTGAATTCAGAGTTTTCCTTCTCCTAGACCGATTACCTAGCTAAGGTTTAAAGAGTCCAGTCTACCCTATTATTTATCCATAGTTGGAGGGAAAATAGTTGGATGCATGCCTTTCCCAAGGGTATTAGCGCTATCTGAAATGCAAACATCCTCGTCCAGGGTTTGAACTCGAATCAACTCCTTCAATATAAAATTCATATTCGTTATGTTCGAATATTCCATAGGCTTGTAAACGATTTATAATTGAATGTGTGCACAAGCAATCTAGATTGCCGGTGCACACATTCAATATTCAGCATTAGAAAGTTGGTTTGATCATTGCTATTTACACAGTTCAATTTTTGTCAGAATCAAAATTTAAACAGTAACACGTTGTGAAGCTTACACAAAAGTGTGTAATAGTTTTCGGGTGAGCAGATGACCTAAACACAACGAAATATATTCAGGAATACTTATATATACTAAGAATAAAAGAGCATGTTCATTTAAAAGAATAATCTCTATATATATTTACCAACCCCTCTGCACGAGCAGGATGCGACACAAGGTCAATTTCTTAAGCAGGTTTGAATTTAGAGTTTTCCTTCTACTAGACTGGTTACCTAGCCATGGTTAAAGAGTCCAGTCTGTGCTGCTATTTACCCATAGCTGGAGGGAGAATTGGATTCATACCTTTCCCAAGGGTATTAGCACCATGTGAAATTCCAACAGCTTCGTCCAGGAATTGAACTCGCGTTGACGAGTCCATTTCCTACGACTCTAACCATTAGACCACGCGCCTCCATTAATAAGAATAATCTATATATGAATACATTAGTACCTACCGATAGTAAACATATCAAACGTTGTAATAGTCAAATTATCGTACCATAGTATATCCACGATTCCAGCTAGTATTCATGAATACTAATATATACCAAAACAGAAGTCAGTGTATGAGTAGTACAGCTTGGATCTGTGCGGTAAAGTATGGAGCTGATGGTAGGTGTGGCGAACCACCTCAGACGCAAAAACAATTTCAAATTCTGGATGAGACAATTTGTATTCAATATGCATAAAGAAAACACACACACACAACACACACACATACACACACACGTATATATATATATATATATATATATATATATAAGTAAGTCGTCGGGGTGACCTATAGTCGGTATCAGCCAGATAGCGAAGGAGTCTATCCTCTTTTCACTAGTGCTAGACCAAAGAGGAAATTGTTTTGGCTTCTGATGTAGAGCGCCACACCTATCATCAGCTCCCCACTTTACCACACAGATCTCTGTGCTACTCATACGCTGAGTTGCCGAGGGCCGGTATCGAACCCGGAACCTTGTGGTTTCTAGTCGAACGCACAACCGACTGAGCTAAATCGTGCCTGTTTATATATTCACTAGCTTTATTGCCGCCCGATAAAGCGGGTTTTAAGCGAGTTAACTCATAAATTTTCTTGCCATAATTCTAGTGATGTTTTCCCATAATTTATGCATTGGTAAGACCTCATTTGGAATTTGCTAATGTGGTTTGGAGTCCAAGACTAATCAAGGACATAAAACTTATTAAGGGAGTTCAGAGGAGAGCTACTAAAGTAATGAATGATTTAAAAAAACCTTTCGTATGAAGAAATACTTAAGAAGATTGACTTACCAAGTTTGGTTTAGTGACGTACAACAAGGGAATATGATTGAAGTCTACAAATATACACATGGATTTTATTCAACGAACTTTGATCTACTAAACATTGCTCAAAATATCAATACCAGGGATCATAAATTAAAACTCTTAAAAAAATTTTGTTAAGCAAATGCAAGACAAAATTATTTTAGTAACAGAGTGGTGAATACATGGAATAAACTACGATCATCAATAGTGAATGCCCCATCTCTAAACTCCTTTAAGGCAATGTTAGATAATCTGTGGAAAGATTATAAATATTCTGTGGAATTAAGATGAATGTTTATAAGGAACAGCTGACAGGTCTCAGACATAATATACGAGCTGAAAAGATATTTTATATATAGGCTTTCATTATTATTATTATTATTATTATTATTATTATTATTATTATTATTATTATTTGCTCCTTTTGAGTTTTCACATCAGCATTAGTTGATGGTCTTTCACTGTAGTCTGAGTGACAGCAAGTCTCCTCAGGTCCCATTATTATTATTATTATTATTATTATTATTATTATTATTTATAAAATGTCTAAATTAGCAAAATTTTCCTATAAAAGTTAATTCTTTGTTGATTTGCGTTTAATTAATAGAAAACAAATATTAGAGGTTCCAATACTCACGTTTTTCACTGTAAGGATTTTAACCCAAACAAACCCCTTACAGTAAAAATCGTGAGTATTCGAGTATCTCTTGATATTATTGAAATTTGCCGAATTTTATTGAATAGAAATCATATCTGGTCATTTATATATGGCTTACATTTAAATCGAAGGGAAACAATCAGTATGGGTTATCTATCCCACGTGAACCACCTTTGTTCAAAAGGAAATATATTTATCCAAGTACCCTGGGTAATGTAGTTTCAGAATAAATATGGTTATCAATAAATAGGCATAAAATAACCTTAGATGGTTTGACATGCCATTAAAATCAATCAATAATAACTCATGTAACAAAGAATGGCTTGCTCTTTTTCAAGTGAACAGGAAGTAGAGTATATGAATAATAAAATTCAAGTGGGTTGGTATTATCTCAACCTGTAACCATGAGTAGGATGTGACACAAGGTCTCAAGTGAGGGGCATCTAGCAAGAATTAAACTTGCTATTCAATAGTAATGGATCTGCAAGATTAGCTTGCTAACCATTGTACTATGATGTGTTGCTCTGAAGACGCAGGTGGGTATAGTAAGATGTGACTTAGGAAAATGATACTTAAATTATGTTTTTTTTATTTTTTTATTTTTCACTTTTTTAAACCTGAATAAATTTTTGTGAAAGATAATCGCAGAAATCTCTAGATTATTTATGGGAATTTGTTAATTATGGTGATCTATCTCCCAAACTCTAACCGCCCTGTCGGCTGGGGGGTTAGAATGCACCGACTGCACCTCTGCAGAGGGGTAAGACTCCCCCAATGGGGCCACCTGTTGGCCGTGGGTGGCGACCCGTGATGCTTAAGGATAGAACCCAGGTGGATGAGCAGTCAATGACATGCAATACTCCACTTTGGCCCTATCTTGGGCAAGACGGGCGGTCGGAGAGGCCCCCTCCGATCAATCGGCTGGCCACGTCAAGCCCTAGCACCTATATGATTTTCCTAACCCTATTGCCCTTATGGCAAGCCCCAACCCCTTTTTATCATATGGGTGCTAGAAGGCGGTGGCTGCGGGTCTACATGTCCTGGGAATGACGTTAAACTCCATCTGATGGTGAGGTTCCAGTTTTGGAGGTTTGGGGAATGTGGAGCACCCCTTCATCACCATTGCTCCCTGATCCACTCTGACCCGGAGTGGTAGTACCTGTTAGGGTTCCATCTATGGGTTAAATAGAAAAATGTATTTATAAAAAAATTGTATTATCCATTAAGAATTGATTTATTTCAAAACTTTATCGGCATTAAATGACCCACTGAGGTTGATATGCAGTAAAACAAAACAAACCAAACCAAACCAAACTCTAAGAGGAGTTCGTGAACAAACAAACAAACAGGAACTACAACTTGATATGTAGAAATATCTTCTTTCAGCTACGACTTGAAATAGCAATGGACTTGAATCTTTGCTTGGCAACCACTTTAAAAGAAGCAATAATAATAATAATAAATAAATAAATAAATAAACAAAAACCCAAACAAAACAAAACAGTAGGGAGTCGGTGTTTGTAACTCCGACCCATAAAAACTACTTGTTACTCAAACCTTAATAGCCCTGTGCTCCACATGGAGTCTACAAGTCATTGTTTAATTGTTTAATATCAACAGTCATAGATACGACAGATACGTCATAAAATGCATCCAAAAACCAATTAAACCAATTAAAAATAACGAGTTAACCAAACTCCAATGACAACTCGGTTAATATAAAACGATCAGATTTACCAACTCATAATTGAATCTTGCTGTACGACAGGGATTGGCCAAAAATAGAATTTAACTGCTACTATCAACGATCACGCACTCATACTCTAAACATATATGTCGGCAAGCTGACGGAAAATACAAGCAAACACAATTATCAGACATTCAATATTGTCTTCTAGGTAGCGTGATAATAATAATAATAATAATAATAATAATAATAATAATAATAATAAAATGTGTAAAAATGATGCTGAGACAATTGTAATGATAAAGATGGTTAACATGTGCGTGTATCGAGGTTACCTTTAACCTAATCATATCAATCTCTCTCTCTCTCTCTCTCTCCCCTCTCCCTCTCTCTATTTCTGTCTGTTCGCCTCGCTCTTTCTCTCTCTCTCTCTCTCTCTTCTTCTCTTTTACTTTCTGTCTGTTCGCCTCGCTCTTTCTATATCTATCTACACCATGTCTCTCTATCTACTTTCTCTCCTCCCCTCTCTCTCTCTCTCTCTCTCTCTCTCTCTCTCTCTTTAGGGCCGGTTTAGCTCAGTTGGTAGAGCGCCTGTCTCGGAACCACAAGTTTCCGGGTTCGATACAAGCCCTCGCCCACTCAACGTAGGAGTAGCTAAGCTTCTGTGTGGTAATGTGGGGAGATAGCGGTAGGTGCGTTGCACCAACTCAGACGCATAATGTCCCTAGTCTAGTGCTATCGAAAAGAGGATAGACTCCTTCGCATTCCGGCTGATATCGACATTAGGCCACTCCACCTACTTTATATATATAATTTCAAATCCTGCACGAGGCTGGTTGCATTTCACATAGGGCTAATGCCCTTGGGAAAGGTATGAATCCAATTATCCTTCCTCCAGCTATGGGAAAATAGTAGGACATACTGGGCTATTTAACCCTGTTATGGTAACCGGACTAGGAGAAGGAAAACTGAATGCAAACCTGTTAAAACTCAACTTGAAAATTGACCTTGTGTCACATCCACCTCGTGTGGAAGGGTTGATATATATATATATATATATATATATATATATATATATATATATTATATATGTGTGTGTGTGGGGGGGGAGATTATGTGCTTGATTAAAGTCATACCTAATTTTGTTAATTAATTAATTATAACTAAATGAATTAGGCGTGCATATCGGTTTAAATGTAAAGCGTAAACAAATCGAGAAAAAGTCATCTCTGTATGTACATTTCAGCCATTTAGATGACTTTTCTCGATTTGTTTACGCTTTACATTTAAACCGATATGCACGCCTAATTCATTTAGTTATAATTAATTAATTAACAAAATTAGGTATGACTTTAATTAAGCACATAATCTCCAACATATTGTCGGCCTTCGCAATTTTCAAACACACTGTTTGACTACTTCATATATATATATATATATATATATATATATATATATATATATATATATATAGAGAGAGAGAGAGAGAGAGAGAGAGATACTTCAAAGACAAAATTCACTTTTGTTCATTGATTGATTAAACTTAACGACATGTCTACCCTCCTAGTGCTATTTTCTGGCTAGAGGCATTCATTGTAATTTGACCATACTACCAACCTTTATATGCACAAACCAGAATCCGTTCCAGAAAATGAGATGCATAAAATTATCTGGGAGTTTGTGATATAAACGAATCGCCTAATCTCGGCCAGACACCAGACCTACTTTAATTAAGAAAGAAAAAAACTAATGGATTTTGTTTTTCCTGTGGACCACAGTGAAAAGATAAACAAATACTTGGATCTTGCCGGAGAACTAAAAAATATGTGAAACACGAGGTGACTGGGATACCACTTGTAGTTGGTCCCCAAAGATTTCGAAAAAGACTGGCGGAAATGGAAATCAGAGCAAGAATCATCCAGACAACATCATGGGGCTAGAAGACTCAGAAGAATCCTGACACCTGAGTAGATTTGCGTTACTCAGACTTCGTTGAAAGCCTACCAGCGTTAGCTGTTGTGAAAACTCGAAGGAGTGAAATAAGAATAGAAAAGATAAACAAATACTTGGACCTGGCCAGAGAGCTGAAAAAAAAAAAAACTGAAAAAAAGTCTGTGAGAATTGGAAATCCGAAGAAGAATCGAGACCACCCAAACAACAGCACTGTTAAGATCGGCTAGAATACGCAGAAGATTTTGGAGACCTGAGGAGACTTGCTGTCACTCAGCCTCCAGTGAACCTCCAGCTTAGGCAGGTGTGAAAAACCAAAATAATAATAATAATAATAATAATAATAATACCAATTGTAATTGGTGCCTTGGAACAATCCCCAAAGCTCTGGAAGGGAATTTGGGTGAACTGGAAATCAAGGAAGAATCGAGACCATCCAAAATACAGCATTGTTGGGATCGGCTAGAATACCAGGAGAATCCTGTAGACCTGAGGAGACTTGCTGTCAGTCAGCCTCAGTGAACCATCAGCTACAGCAGATGTGAAAAATAATGATAATAATAATAATAATAATAATAATAATAATAATAATAATAATAATAACGGTTCCCAAAAGCTTAGAAAAACAACTAGAGGAACTGGAAATCAGAGGAAGAGAGACCATCCATCATTGGAACATCGGCTAGAATACTCAGAAGAGTCATGGAGACCTGAGAAGACTTGTTGTCACCCAGACCCAAGCAAAGACCATCAGATAACGGTAGAGTGAAATGCAACGGAGAGGTCCGATCCGATCAATTGGCTGGCCATATCAAGCCCTAGCACCTATATGATAATAAGGGGTGGACTTTGCCATAAGATCAATTTAAGGAATATAGTCGGGACAAACACCTAGCTCTTTTTAACATATACATATTTACCAACGCCCCTTGCACGAGTAGAATGTGACACAAGGTCAATTTCATAAGCGGAGTTCAAAAGGTTTTAATTCAGAATTTTCTTTTTCCTAGACTGGTTACCTAACGAAGGTTAAAGAGCCTAGACTGTCTTACTATTTAACCAAAGTTGGAGGGAGAATAGTGGATGCATACCTTTTCAAGCGTATTATCACTATCTGAAATGCAAACAGCCTCGTCCAGTATTTGAACTCGTCTCGCTGTATCCATTTCACCACGTACCACTTTTTAGGTGTTAGAAGGTAGTGACTGGAGGTAAACCACAAGTTTTTATGAATACACATGTAGTTAATGAAAATTATTTCTTAAACCAATCATTCAGGGGTTAATATGCCATTAAACCAAACAACCAATCAATAAGAAGAAAACTGGATTGATTCCCGCGTTCGGGACATAATAGTGAACATCTAAAGAGTGTGCAATTACGACTTAATGTGCATGTGAAGTTCTTCCATTTTATCAAAGTAACCCACTTTTTGTGTCTTTCTATGAATTGTTACATTCTAAATAGATGTGAACAATGTCACCTTTTAAATAGAACATCATTTCCTATTATGCCCTGAGTGCATATATATATATATATATATATATATATATATATATATATATATATATATATGTGTAGATGGAGATAAAAATGAATTTTTATCGATATAAAAGATTAAAAAAAATAGAAAAAATTCACTTTGATGAAGGTCGTAAAAAATCTCTCTGTGTACGGAATATTTTTACATTTTTCCTATTATTATTATTATTTTCATCATTTCAACATCATCTGATTATTTTAATAATAATAATAGCGTAAATCCGTATACCTTTTGATAAACGGACCAAAACACATGTGTAAGTGATATCGATTAAAAGGATTTCGATAAAATTCATTTTTATCCATCTACATTTCTTTTCTTTACTCATTTTTTCCCACACACACACACACACACACACACACACACACACACACACACACCACATATACATATATATAATATATATATATATTTTTTATATATATTCTTTTTAGATATTATTATTATTATATATTCTTATTGATATTTTATCTGTATATATTTATGTATATTTTTTTATTTCTTTATACATATATCTTTCTTTTTCTTTTTCTTTCTCTTTTCTCCCCTCCCACATTCTCCTCATTGTCTACCGTATTTGTATTCCCTTTCCTCTTTTTTTCTCTGTGTCTCTGTCTTCCTTGTTCTCTCTTCTCACCCTTTATCTTTTCCTCACTGTCGATCGTCTTTATAGATTACTAAATTCATTCTAGAGAAATCTTTTCATAAATAAAGACGAAATATTAATTGAATCTTTTGTTTGTGTTGGTCTCTTAACCTTTCCATTTCCCTTTTTCACGCACACACACACACACACACACGTGTATATATATATATATATATATATAATATATGTATATATATATATATATATTATATTATATATATATATATATATATATATATATATATGTATATATATATATATCTGGCCACGCCAACAGCACGAATCTCCATGATTATTTTTCTTCATCCGTTCTCATCGGTCATTGCTCCTGGTAGGTCATCTTCTCAGCATCCGGGGTCCATTCAGAGTTTATCTATGCATTTTCTTCTGGGTGTCCCACACTGATGTGTCCATCTTTGCTTCCCCAGCAGTATCCAGCATGTTTTGTTTGTGTGATAGGAGGCAAATGGTGTACAGTTGCTCTTTGTTGGATGCTGCGTCCAGGATTTGTTTGAGACAACACTTATCATCTTTATACAGTTCCCATCTGGCCTTTTCTCTAATCGCTTCGTTAAAGTCCAATTGATGCAGCAATACAGTAGCACTGACACGGCTAGAGCTAGGAAGAATCTTCATTTTAACATCATATATATCCAAATGATCGATAATCTGTCTATGGCAGACTATATGCGTATATTGACATATATTTCTGTAGATAAGATATTAATACCAATGTATGTGAACTAATTCCAGGGGTTTACCGTCTAGTGTGGATTTGTTTCCATCTTGGGTGATTTTTTTTTTACAAAGTGTTAACACTTCCATGGGAGTATCTTTATCGTATTTTGACTTTCAACAGTCTCCATCAGTTCACCATTCCTGTCAGCATCCCTGTCAACAGGCTGAGAAAGGTGAAGAATTTAAGTGTTTATTTGCATAGATCAATCAATGAATGAAACTTGCTAAGTAGAACACCAGACATCGGTGTAACCAGTTTTGTAATCCATCGCCCCCTCAAACACAACAATCAGGTAAAATGCAAGGGTCCAAATTGGCGCTTCCGTATCTGTTCCGAAATAAATACAGTGTCAAACAGATTAAACGAGAAACAGTAGAGAAGACAAATGTAGAACAAGGTTGACCGTAAATTCAGATCCCAGGTGTCATATGACAAAAATCCCTTAAATGATGGGGGAAAATTTAAATTCTTAATTTTTAACATTTTTTTACCAACATTTTTTGTACGAGCAGGATGCGACGCAAGATCAATTTCTTAAGTGGAGTTTAATAGGTTTGAATTCAGAGTTTTCTTTCTCCTAGACAGATTGACTAACCAAGGTTGAAGAGTCGACCTACTATTTACAAATAGCTGGAGCGAGTATAGGTGGATTCATACTTTTCGCAAGTGTATTAGCGCTATGTGAAATTAAAACAGCCTTGTCCAGGATTTGAAATCGGGTTGACGAGTCCATTTCATATGACTCTAACCATTATGCAACGCGCCTCAATTAATTTTTAAAATTTTACTTATTTATTAATTTTATCTATTCCTTCATTGGCCTGGCTATGACATTAAACTGCATCTAATGGAGAAGTTCCAATTTTGGAGCTCTGGGGAGAGTGGAGTGCGCCTTCTTCACCATTACTCCCAGGTCCACTCTGACCCAGAGTGGTAGTACCGTGGTAGGTTTTTATTCAAAGTTTTCCTTCTCCTAGACTGGTTGCCTAAGTAAAGTTAAAGAGTCCAGCCTCTCATACTATTTACCCATAGCCAGAACGAGAATAGTTGGGTTCATACCTTTCTCAAGGGCATTAGCTCTATGTGAAATGCAAACAGCCTCGTCCAGGATTTGAAGTCGTCTCGCCGTGTCCATTTCCCATGACGGTAATCATTACCCCACGCGCCTCTATGCATATTTGTCTGCGTATGTATTTACCTAACTCTTCCCCCATGAGCAGAATGGGACACAAAGTTAATTTCTAAGCGGAGTTCAACAGGTTCGAATTTTTAGAGTTTTCCTTCTCCAAGACCGGTTGCCATACAAAATTAAAAGAGCCCAATCTGCCCTACTATTTATTCATAGCTGGAAGGAGGAGGGGGATCTATACACTTCTGAAAGGTATTAGAGCCATGTGAAATGACAACGCCTTCGTCCAGGATTTGAACTTGAGTCACCATGTCCATTTTCTACAACGATTACCATTGCACATCCAGCGCATCCAGAAATATATAAGTTTGTGTTTTTGATATTCTTGCAAGAATCAGCTTTATAACTTTTTGAAAATATGCCTGATAGTAACTTTTCATTGACATTATTTTTTGTCTTTAATACATACTTTTTTCTAAAACGCGTATTTATGAACATAAAGTATAAGAAATAATATATTTACAAAAAACGGAATAAAACTTATCATCTAATTTCTGTGAGAGGCATTTCACAATTATCTCCGTTATATTTAGAATTCGAATGTTAACTCATAATGTTCAATGCGGAGACAGACCCCACGAAATGGTCATTCATTTACAAATCGGATTGGGAACAGCTTTATTTTATATGTTAAAACATTTCAAAAGTATTGCTTTGATAAAAAAATCTCGCGATGAACTGGGTTTTTTGCTAGTGGACACACACACACACACACACACACACACACACACACACACACACACACATATATATATATATATATATATATATATATATATATATATATGAAGTGGTCAAACAATGTGTTTGAAATGGCGAAGGCCGACAATTTTTGGGAGATTATGTGCTTAATTAAAGTCATACCTAATTTGTTATATCGATATGCACGTCTAATTCATTTAATCATGATTAATTAATTAACAAATTAGGTATGACTTTAATCAAGCACATAATCTCCCAAATATATATATATATATATATATATATATATATATATATATATATATAGTGTAGTACCGCTTCAACGTTTTCCGCTGGACTAGTATTAGTAATTTACCCAAGAGTACCTCAAATGTCCCCATCTACCTAATGGCAAATATGAATAAATAGTAGTAGTTTCAACTTAGTCCACCACAACATGAAGAGATCACAATGATCGAAATTGTAATGGACACATAATCTTTTCACAATTATAAATATATATATATACATATACATATATATATATATATATATATATATATATATATATATATATAGTTAAGAATTAATATAAAAATGAATTAATGAATATAATGAAAAATGAATGGAATGAATAGAATAATTGAAAAAGATATTTTCCTAAAGACCCTTCACAAAAGAAAATGATAATAATAATAATAATTTTTGAGAGAGGTCATTAATGGAAAAACTCTTCTCACATCCTACAGGCCTCTCCATTGAAGCTTTGAATTAATATAATTATTATATAAGATACTGGAGAAGATAAAATATGTCTTACCTTTATAAAGTTATGTTGAGAAGTAATGATAATATTTATCTTTATATATACTAGCAAATATATGCACCCCCCGGGTGCAAGTATTTAAGTTTTAATATAATAAAATATCATATTAAATTAGAAAGGCTAATGAAACTGACTAAGAATGCAGATAAAAAGATCTGCAACTGAGGGGGTATAATCGAAAAATAGAACAACTTTGAAACTAACTATTCCATCATTTTCCATTACTCCCTCTTTCATTGGTAAATTTTCCTAATTTAACTATTTAGTTAAAATAGGAAGTAAAGGATAATATTACAGTTATTCTTCTTGTAAATAAATTTCTTTTAAGATTTATCCACGAGATTTTTGTTTATATTTCTTAAGATAAACCCAACAATTAGAAATCATAATACTAAGCATATATTTATTAAAATAAATTTTGAATATCAATATGCAAATTAGCCTTCTCGTTCAAACTGTAAACTGCTATTTTGTTGTATATATAAATACAATTGCATGTAATTAGTATGTAGATATGGTCAACAGTATTAATAATGTAAAACAATTTTTATTAATAACTGAAGGTTTAAAAGAATGAAATCATGGAGAATTCGACGTAAAAATTAAGGGAATTGTGACTTGAGTAGTAATATAGTTTCGGTTACAGACAGAAAACACACAATCTCCATTATAATAAGATATATATATATATATATATATATATATATATATATATATATATATATATATATATACCGGGTGTCAAATATATATGTGTGTGTATTTGTCTTCTTGTACACACTTTTCTTAGTAAGATTCATAGTCGCTTTTATTCAAATTTTAAGTTTAAATGTTTTTTTATAGTATTGTTAAAAATAATTCTATTCTTTAGCTATCCTTCCGGTTCATTATCTATCAAGGAGATTACAAAGATGAACATGCATTGCTATTTCAAAGAGTTTATTTTTTTTATTGAATATCTTTGTTTTCTTTTATTTTTTTATAAAGTATCTTATTACCTAGCGTACCCAGCAGGTGTATATACCAAATCAATACTTATGAACGCATCCACATGACTTATATCTCTCTTTCTCTCTAACACACAGCATATAATATATATATATATATATATATATATATATATATATATATATAAATCTAATGAGTCAGACGAACCTACTAAAAGTTTCGCTTAATGCTCTTCAGGTCTAAGATCTGACTGAAGAGCATTAAGCGAAACTTTTAGTAGGTTTTTCTGACTCATTAGATTTATCTTTATTATTTGCTCTACTTAGGTATTGAGCACTTTTTACTTATTAGCTTTAGTCTCCTGGCGGGTTTGTATGTATATATATATCTTATATATATATATATATATGCATATAAATTGTTTTTTTTTTTTGGCAAAGATATTGTACTAATAGATTATTTTTTGTTGGTACGATTATCTTGGTCTTTTCTTTTTTTTTTTTTTCCCGGTTGATGTTTGGTAGTATATTTTTACAATCAAACTATTTGCTGGGTTTTTTCTCACCGCGAGGATACACCAACAAGTTTGGTATATTAAATATATATATATATATATATATATATATATATATGTGTGTGTGTGTGTGTGTGTATTTGGGCAGCATTCTTTCATTTATACATGTAGAATTAAACAAAAGGCACGTCTCCTGTAAAACAATTTTATTAACAATCTTTTCGATCTTTCTAATTAACTTTTGACTTTTGGATGGAATCCGTGGATTAGTCCAATGAAATTTTTTTTTATTCCAAGTACTTTCGGCCATCATCAGGGGTGATGTGTTTGTTCCAGTTTTTTCAAGTTAGTAGTAGTGAGAGTAACTAAGAGGGGAACTCATAGAAATTATATTAAGGGGTGTGGAGGCTGGAAGGAGGAGAATTGGTAGGAAAAGTGTTATAGGCATTTTAAATATATATATATATATATATATATATATATATATATATATATATATATATATATATAGAGAGAGAGAGAGTTTGCTATATTTGTAAGTAAAGAGTACTCAATATCATTGATAGAGCATGTATATCCAAGTTAGTGTAGCGTAGACATGAAGTCAACGGTTATTGGTAACAGACAGTTTCTCGCCTATACGATTTTCAAACCAAGTGGCCTTGGTTTGAAAATCGCATAGGTAATACACTGTCAGTTACCAAGCGCCGTTGATTTCATGTCTACGTTACTCTAACTTATATATACATGATCTATCAATGATATTGAGTACTCTTTCTAAGAGTTGTTAAACTAGTAAGTTTATCTGAATCTCCTATGGTCAAATTCGTTGACAGTCTCTGAAATATTTGGCAATAAAGATTTATTCGTTCAAATATCTATGGGCAGTATCTATAAAAAACTGTTCATATGGGAGTTGATGACAAAATGCACACGTTGTTGTGTTGATTACAATAAAAGTGGGTTCTTCTTCGGTAATGTTCATGTTCTGACTTTGTAAACAAAGCAATTAGATGTAAATTGTTTGTTCAAATGACAAGTACTCGACACACCGTTACGTAATGTAATATCACTGTCGCTGAGGGAAGAGCAAAAAGGTCACACCTTCAGCGATCTAGGAAAGATAACAGATGGCCTTGACTGACAGGTAAGGGTCACGAGAGCAAACTGTGTGATAGGAACTGCAATGAGAAACACAGACTCCTTTACTACTGCCGAGACGAGGTGATTGGTTGATATAGATCACGTGATAGAAAAAGAACAGACGCATTCTCTCTCTTTTTCTCCCACTCTCTCTTTCTTTCTCTCTCTCTCTCTCTCTCTCTCGATGAGTTCTCTTGCCTCAAGTAACACTCAGACAGGAGGTATCTGAAGAGTATAATTCTAGCCGATAGAAGTTTCCTCCTTTTTCAAAGTAGCGGCCTGAAGACATACACATTGCAATGTTGGTTTGGAGACATGAATAAAGAGGGTTAATTATCAAAGAGTGTTTGTGTAATTCTTTTCATTATGGTATAAGACCGAAATTTACCACAAAAGAATCACCTTGGTTTTTAGCTCGTGAACAAGGGGCAGCAAGCAACGATTACCTGCTTCTTAGATGACGCAACGCAATAACACACACACACACACACATATATATATATATATATATATATATATATATATATATATAGTTCTTGATGTCAAAATATGGCTGTAAATATAAGTGTTCTTGAAACCAAATTATAGTAAGTCAGTTAATAGTATTTATTAGGTTATTAGATACATAATTAGGAAACTACTTTTCCGATAAATTGTTGGTCCTAACTGATATTATTGGTTTTTACTTTCCCAAATATACACCTTTTATATACAACATATATAAATGAATGTACACAGTGCGCCAGTTATCTGAGAAAATATCTTTATAAGACCTTGAATTAAAAGCGACCTATCATAATATTACGTGGCTTGCGCCAAATTTTGATATTCTCATTTCTCCTTCAGACATATCAAAAGCTGGCTGTTTCCAAGCTGGCACAAGAACTAAAAAGCCTTGATCGTGACACTAACTACCAACCAAAGCGACCAAAAGTGAACCAGCTTCTTGAATGTGGCTAGGTCTTTCGTGTTTATGGTTAGAAACGAGCCTGGGGTCTCTGATGGGGACGTGGCATCTTTAACTTTTATAATTTATCAATTAAATGCAACTTTTTTGTTCATGGGACAAGTAACGTACACACAGTATGCATGCATGCACAGGCGTCCAGGTCCAAAACGTTATTGTCATTAGCTTAGCAAAGGGATCCGGGCCCACTATCAAACATGTAGTACAAAAGCAAAGGTAAATGGATTCGGCTCTCTCTCACATGGCTCACGTGTAGCTGAGCAGGAATTTTCATGATCATATCACATCTATGTTACCTCTCCTGATTTGAATTGAATTGAATGTTTTGATTTTACAGCATGTTAACCCTTAGGTTGCCAAAGACTTTTTTTTGTTTGTTTTTTATTCTTGTTGGATATTAATTTTTTTCAAACTCAGTTTTTTAGACGCATTTTGCAAATCTCATTTAAAAAAATCTATTTAACCAATAGGTTGGACCCTAACAGGTACTACCACTCCAGGTCAAAATGGACCTGGGAGTAATGGCAATGAAGGGATATTCCACACTCCCCAGAGCTCCAGAATTGGAACCTGAAAACAAGATACTGTTTAATGTCCTACCCAAGACACAAAGGACCCAAACCCAAATTTCTATTTCACCCATAGATGGGACCTTTACAGGTACTACCACTCCAGGTTAAAGTGGACCTGGGAGTAATTAGAATGAAGCTCCAGAAATGAAGCTCCAGAATTGGAACCTCACCTCTAGATGCAGTTTAACGTCATATCCAGAACACCTTTTGATTTGAATTCCCTGAACTACTATAGCGAAGTGTCGTCGAAATATGGGTCCCAAAACACCAAACGTTCGTTAAAAAGGCGCCACGGTGAATTGCTAAGAACGAGAAATAACTCATCCGTACCTGCAGTCACATAGAGCGTTGAGGCGGCCCACGAGGCGGTTCCAGTGAATAACCTTTTTTCTGGTTTTCCAAGTCGAACATGTGTACAATTTCTTTTCAGGATATACTGATTTTTCTATTGAATATCTTTGTTTTTTCTTTATTGTATATTATTACCTAGCGTACCCTATAGATGTATATACCAAATCAATAATAATGAACTCATACACATGGTATTTCTCTCTCTCTCTCTCTCGCTCACTCTCTCTCTCTTTCTCTCTCTCACCCTTTCTCTCTTTCTCGCTAACACATAACGTACGCATATATATATATATATATATATTATATATATATATATATGCATACATATATATATGTATATTGATAATATTTGCTATATATATATATATATTATATATATATATATATATAATATAGAGAGAGAGAGAGAGAGAGAATTTAGCGTACACATGACGTTAACGGTGCCTGGTAACCGACAGTTTCTCGCATTTGCAATTTTCAGACCAAGTGCATTTGGTTTGAAAATCACATTGGCGAGAAACTGTCAGTTATCAAACGTGTTAACTAAATTTCTATGCTACTCTAACTACCATATATATATATATATATATATATATATATATATATATATATATATATATATATATAACTACTTTTGACAGCTTGTTCCATCCGGAATTGTCTGGTTATGAAAAATTGAGAAAAAACACCCACACATTCTCACTTTCTTTCTTTCTTTCTTCCTTCCTTTCTATCTATCTATCTATATATCTATCTATATATATATATATATATATATATATATATATATATATATATATATATATATACACTTGGGGTTGAGGATCATTCCATGTGGAGTACTTTTGTAGTGATACAAATCATCCGTCATGAGAGCTCGTTGTACAGTTTTACAGGTGTGTGTACGTACAGAGTAATATAGATGAATAAATCAAGGAAAATACTTAAAAAATTACTTCATTTAATAATTTATTTCAACTGCAACACGTTTAATTCGTTACAGCATCTTCAGACTGAGCAAAACAAGGGTAGTACTGATTCTTAGGAATATTTTGGAATACATATATCTACGTTTCTGGTTATTCTTTTTTTAGTGGGTGTGTGTGACTTGATAGTGGTGGGGGAGGAATATATATATATATATATATTATATATATATATATATATATATATATATATATAAGTAAAGAAATAACAAAAGACTTAGAGATTTAGCATCATAGTCTATTTCAGCTATAGACTATAATGCTAAAATCACTAAGTCTTTTGTTATTTCTTTACTTATATATATATATATATATATATATATATATTATATATATATATATATATATATATATATATATATATATATAAGTAAGAAATAACAAAGACTTAGAGATTTAGCATTATAGTCTATTTCAGCTATAGACTATAATGCTAAATCACTAAGTCTTTTGTTATTTTTTACTTATATATTTGCTCTGTGACTCTAACATTAAGAGCACACATTGAGCTCTCAAACTGCGACAGGTTTTTTAAAATAAAACTCTTGTGTCGTTAGGAAGATTTCTTCTCTTTTGGTTTATATATATATATATAATATATATATATATATATATATATATATATATATATATATATTATAGATGATATAGGTGCTATATTTATAAATAATTAGTGCTCAATATCATGGGTAGAGCATTTATATCTAAGTTAGGTTAGTGTGGACATCGAGTCAACGGCGTTTGGTTACTGAAGATGGCATATATATATATATATATGTGAAATTATATTCTATAACAAAGAAGTAATTGACTACTGACCTTTTCGATTCTTCGCTCATGCACAAACATAAATTCATATTACGTTTGCATCTGCTTTATATATATATATATATATATATATATATATATATATATATATATATATATATTCATTTTTATGCATGTCTTTATAATAATAATAAAAAAAAAAGATTACAAGAAAACTTATATCCGAGTATAAACTTCCGGGTAAATATTCAGTTTGATGTTCTTCAAGATGATGCATGAAATGTGATAACAAAGGTTTCCTTTTATCTTATACGTATGAGGAATAAAAACGCCCATATGCATATGTATACTTATATGAACTAGGTATAATAGTGAGCAAGCTACGCGAGAAAACCCTTACCAGTGACTTCGATTCTCACTGGGTGTCTAATATTTCTGGCCTCGTGCAGTATCTAAACTAAGCTTACGAAGTAACTTTTTATATATTTGAAAGTTGAGGGATTAAAACTTTTTATGTATTTTATTTTTATATATGTGTGGTAGAATCGAGGTGGTATATATTTGTGGTAGAATGGAAGTGGTATATATGTGTGGTAGAAGGGAAGTGGTATATATGTGTGGTAGAATGGAAGTGGTATATATAAGTCTTTAAGAGTTTATTTTGTATATATGTGTGGTATAATCGAAGTGGTATATATGTGCAGTAGAATCGAAGTGGTATATGTGAAGATTTTTTAAATTCATTTTATATTAATGAGTAGTGGAATCGAGGTGGTATATATTTGTAGTAGAATGGAAGTGGTAGATATGTGTGGTAGAATGGAAGTGGTATAAGATATTTAAATTATTTTGTATTTATGAGTAGTGGAATCGAGGTGGTATATATTTGTAGTAGAATGGAAGTGGTATATATGTGTGGTAGAATGGAATGGTATATGTGAAGATTTTTAAATTCATTTTATATTAATGAGTAGTGGAATCAAGGTGGTATATATTTGTGGTAGAATGGAAGTGGTATATATGTGTGGTAGAACTAAAGTGGTATATATAAGTCTTTAAGAGTTTATTTTGTATATATGTGTGGTATAATAGAAGTGGTGTATATGTGCAGTAGAATCGAAGTGGTATATGTGAAAGTCTTTTTTAAAATTCATTTTGTATTTATGAGTAGTAGTAATCGAAGTGGTATATACATGTGGTAAAATCGAAGAGGTAGATGTGAAAGTTTTATAAGATTTTAAATTTATTTTGTATATATTGTCGTGTGGTAGAACCGAAGTTTCATTATACCACACATTAATGTAAACATTCCCATACAAAAAAGATATACCTTTCTATCTACCTCAACTCTGATATGGTGGTATAACGCGAAAGACAAAATTTCAGGGAAAAAAAAACAAAAAAAAACGTAGATGAATCTGTAAAAAAATTCGAAAATTTGCGATAAATTTCACTTTTGTGGTTTGTTACCAATAATTGTGAAACCTTTTACACCCTCAAAGCAACTAATAATAATTAATTGTACATACCTTCATGTTCTGATCATCATCAACCATGTATCCTAGAACAGGTATAGATAAAGTATCCGCGACAATGTTTACGGCCCTTATAGTTGGACCTTTTCCTACCACCAAAAACGTGTCCACATTTACTTCTTTAACCACATCACAAATTTCGTTGATCACTTCGTAAAGGTTCGATGTGGTTTGAACCTCAAATCCGTCCATTCGTATTCGAGATGTTTTATTTGTTTGAACTTCCGATATAGCTTTGGCGAATATTCGAGAAAGGAGAGGGTATTCAGATGAGTCAAACAGTGCTGCCACACTTCGGTTATGTTGGGCGTTCATCCCTTGCATAAATAAAATCCACATTAGAGGGATGACCATGAAGAGAGAGCTCAATTGTCGGCACAACAGGAGCCGCATTATGAACAAGGCTGAGCACTGACCAGCTTGTCGAAGGGCTCTTTCTTCCTGGTCATATTAGACCTTCTTCAAATCTGGCAAAACACAATTCAATTTTTATTTGATTTGATTTTTCAAACTCCTTTTTAAAATATTTCTTTCTTTTTTTTATTTGGCTACTATTTATTCCAATAGTTTCTTCTAGCTATAATTAATGTATACACATTGTTTTTGTTTTTTTAAAATGTTGATCCATTTTTGGCTGTCTATTTTCTATCAGGTAAAAACATTCTCGGTTTTCAGATGTTCATTCATAAATTTATATACATATGTATGTTTTGTGTGTGTCTGTATCTGTCTGTCTGTATGGGTGCGTGCGTTTTTATAAAGATTGATGTAGAATATATGTGTGTTATGCATGTAGTTCTGATTATAGATAAATATTGTCAAACAGGTGTACACATTTGTATAAACGTATGGCTATATACATGGGGATAAAAAAATTATATTATTTGTATAAATATTTTATTACTAGAAAGATGATAGAAAGTGTTTGAAAAAATATTTTTCTGATATTGTAAAATCATTTTTATAACGGAAATGTATTTGACTTCTTCAAGACTATGGTCACTCATACATTTATATTCATAAACATATTCAGGTATGCATTCACATATATCATTAGGTATTATACAAAACACATTTATGGCATTTTAACATGCATATTTATGTATATATATATATATACACACATATATATATAATATATATATATATATATAAATTAATATATATATATATGAATATATATAGAGAGAGGTATAGAGAGAGAGAAAAAAGGAAAGAGAGTGACAGAAATAGAGTGTGTGTGTTTTGGGGAGAGAGAGAGGGAGAGAATTACGACCATATAAAACCATATATGCATGCACATTTATAAATATACATATATATATGTATACCTATAAATACACAACATATATGTATATATTTATGTGTGTGTGTATGTGTGTGTGTGCGCGCGCGTGTGAAATACACTGTATTTACCTTATAGACTTTGATATCAGGTTAATTCTCATAACCTGTCTTAGTGACTCTTTTTTTATGACAGATCATGTTGATATAGAAATTTTGAAAAACTTCCCAAAAATACTCGACAAGATCTGATTGTATATATATATATATACATACACACACACACACCTATGTATATATATATACAGAGAGAGACACACGCACACACACACACATATATGTACATATATATGTGTGTATATATTTATTTGTTCTAGCATTTGCAGTTAGGAATTTTGAAAATTCCTTGAAAAAGATTTTTTTAAGAATTTTTGTCAATTCTTTGAACACCACGTGGTTTTTCGATATTCTTAAAATGGGATGATGAAGAAGAGAATAAGAGATATAAAGTGAGAGAAAGATTGAGAGACAGAAATAGAGAGAGAATATCAGTATGTATGTGTGTGTGTGTGTGTGTGTGTGTGAGAGAGAGAGAGAGAGAGAGAGAGAGAGAGAGAGAGAGAGAGAGAGAGAGAGAGAGAGAGAGAGTGTGTGTGTGTTGTGTTTGGGAGAGTGAGGAAAAGAGAGAGAGAGAGAGAAAGAGGAAATGATGTAGAGAGGTTATGAGGGAGATGTTTTTTTTTTGTTGTTGTTAATTTGGGGCGCACATCTTTAGAAATAAACGAATCTGTTTATAATTCAGCATGTTTATCTTCTGAAAGTTTTTATTTTATTTTATGAGCGATGCAATTGATTTAATGATGAAAGAATGGTTTTAAGAGACAAGGAGTTAGACTAAATGTTTATTTTCCTTAACTATGGAAGACATTTGTTTAAAGAAGCTTAATCAATTTATGTCGTATAAATCTGGTGCAACCATATATTTTTTTAAAGATTATTGCCCGTTTTATGTAGATATATATTTAGCAACAATTACTCATACACACATGTACATACATGCACACACGCACACACACACGCACACACACGCTCATAGAGATACGTATCAACTTCTATGTATGAATTCTTTGTATTGCCTTTGTGATATGTTTTTATCAAGTGGCATATGATTTTGTATACCATAGGTCATAAAACCATTTGTTTTAAATTGATGATTGTAGGTGTTATAAATTCAAATAGGCCAACTATTTCTATTGTTATCATTTAATGTATTTAGAAAATCATTAAAAATCAGAGAGGAAAAACTAAATCCTCTAATCTTTTTGATCGTATTTTTTCTTTCTTTTTTTTTTTTTTTTTTACTTAAAAACTGCTTAAGTTAGATTGGACAAACATTAAGCTGGAATAGTTTTTTTTTTCAAATTTAAATGCACAAATTATTTACATGTATATTAAATACATTGATCCTGTTCTTCTACAAATTTATAATTGTTTCATCAGTCTTTCTTTCTTTTTTTTCTTTTTCTTTCTTTTTTTTACACTTTGTTCTGCTGTTTTCTTTTCCGATAAGTAAGTTGTTGAATATTTTCCAAGCACTTAATATCGGCACATATCACGTGGTCTGAGAACTGAACAACTAGACGGGCCTACATCCATATTGATAAGCCGTGGCTACAGAAAGTCGCTTGGTGAAAGCTAGATTAAACAATTAAACACATTAGATAATCTGTAGTGCGAGTAAGTATCTCTGTTATTGGGTGCCATCTTATAGCCGTGCCTTGCTGATTCGATGTATATGGTTAATAAACTCAATTCATTGTTACAATTAATTTCTATTTGCAATTACGTCCAGAAAGGATTTTAACTGGCCATTTCCTTACAATACTCTTTGATAAACTATATCGATATGCTCCAAATTATCAATTTATTTCTACAGTTTGTAGTTTTTGTAGATACAAATTTACATTCTATTTAAGGGCAGTATAAATGGGATTAACATTCATTCACTTTAAGATTGGAATTCTAAGTAAAATCTCTTTATAGAGTCAATGAGAACGGACTGGATGTAAATGACAACAATTTTAGATAAGGCTCATTAGAAACAAATATTAATAGCCTTGAGATTGTGAATTATTTGAATGTAAAAATCATAAAGGGAAATTTATCCAGAGAAGCAAAAATTGCTTAGAAATTGACTATTTATTATGCAAACTATGAGAAAGAGAAATATCAAAATTTAGTCTTAAAATAAAACCGTCATATACATACACTAAAAACCTGTATATATCTGCAATTATAACTAATTATTCTAGAATATAGATATTTTCCATTCGTTTATATGTAATTTATAAATCAAGTAAATATGATTTGCTATAAGATTTTATGCAAATTCATACTATATTTTATACGAGAAAATATAATATTCATATTTTCATACTTTAGATATGTGGAAGTAAAAAGAAAAAAACGCATTGTATAAAAGTGTAAAGTAATATCTATCTATTTATCTATCTATCTTCTGTCTGTTTTTTTTTTCTGTCTGAATTCATGTATTTCATTTTGTCATTATGTTAGTATGTTTGAATTTTTCACATTTCATTCATTTTTTGTATAGTGGTTATGCAGAATTAAATCTTTATCAAGATGGCAAAATAGTTAATGCTACAGATATAGGAATAAAAACAACAAAAACAAAAACAAAAAAAAAAAAAAACCTAAACAAAAACAACTGATCTTGAATAAAAATAACCAGTAAATTTAAACATGCATTTCAAATGCACACACATACACACTCACACTCACACACACATACACACACGCACGCACACAGACATACACTAGTTGAATAAATCAACTCAAATTTTGGAAAGTAAACCGGATAAAGCCGTTTGTTTTTACTTAGGGTTTTTTCTTTTCTTTTTTCTTTTTTCTTTAATCCTATTGTAGTCTCTGTACTGCTAATGTAATTAAAATTCTACTGATACGCCAGGATGAATGTTGAGTGATATCTTTAAAAAAAAACTAACTGGCCTTTTCCTACTCTTCGTGTCTTAATCCGTATTATTTTCCCCCTCCTTTTTTTTTATATATATCAACAACTACTTTCCTAGAAAACGTTACACTCTCATGTGCTTTATCGTCTTTTTTCCCTTTTATACTGTCTACGCATTTGTTCGTATATGCAAGTGATAAACCTGTTTTACACAGTAAGGACATTTGTCGATATCATTTCCGTAGAATCACCCTTTAAAGAACCCCATTAAACATTGAACTAAATCATAATACTTATATATTTCCCGTAACTTTTCAATTACTTTGTATTTGAGACACTCTTTTCCTGTTATTATTATTATTATTATTATTATTATTATTATTATTATTATTATTATTATTATTATTATTGTTTTTAGCGTTTTGTTTATCTTGTAGTCTTCTTTATTTTTTTTTCTCTCTCCTCACAACACAACCGTTTCTTTATATATATATATATATAAATATGTATACATATATATATATATATGTATGTGTGTATATTTCAAATTATCTAGGGATGGACACTTTTTTCTCTCCTCCCAATTTACACCTGCTTCACAGTTCCATCTAATGAAAACACAATACTGTGGTCCTCTTTCCAAAAATTTAAATTTCCAAGAATTTCGAAAAATTCTTCACAGCGTATCCAACTAGACCTGTCGGGTAATTTCGCCTCCGTGGCCACTCGAATCATTTCTCGCCAAATGCAAAACTGATGGACTTGTTCGGAGAAATGCTTTGTATACATACACAAATGACAGATAAATAAAGAGATGATGATACGTACTTATATAAAAGAGTATATTTTTCCACTTGAATCTATTTTGGGTAAGAATTCCGATTTGTCCTTGAAGATTTTGTTACATATTTCTATGCATTTTCTACACAATAATAATGTTGTTTTTAATGTTGCACAATATTGCATGTCCTTTGAATGTTACACTAAAAAGACACAATCATTTTTGTTTACATCGGGTTTGAAAATTATTGTAACATTTTCATTTTTTTACAAAGGAAGAGAAAATGAAAATATTTCAAAATTTTAACATTGTGAATTAATAGATACTTTATACACTAGAACCTAATTTCGATCTCTCTCTTTCTCTCTCTCTCTCTCTCTCTCTCTCTCCCCTGTTTCTCTCTATCTCTCTCTCACTATATATATATATATATATATATATATATGAATATATAAATGTGTGTCTATCTGTATGTATGTATGTATATATGTGTATTTGTGTGCGTGTGCGTGCGCGTGCGTGCGTGTGTGTGCGTGTGCGCGTGCGTTTATGTATTATTTATACATGCATGTTAATTGAATAAATATTCATTTATGGGAACAAATATAAGTATATTTTGAAGCATCAGTGCTGAATAGTCTATGTGTGTATGTATGTGTGTGTGTTTGTGTTTGTGTATGTGTGTGTGTGTGTGTGTATGTAGATGTGTGTATGTGGGGGGTGGGCACGTGCGTGCGCACACGCACGCGTTTATATGAATTTTGTATAGTTGTATAGGCACATGTAAATATATATATGGGTATATGTATATATATATATATCATGTATCGGATGACATTTCATACGCGAGTATTTGTGTTTTGATTACTGTGAAGATACATTTTGATTATGCAAATGTATGTATGTATGTATGGGTGTGCATGCACACGTACTTGAACGTTTCAACACAACTGTGAGACCATCATCATCATCATCACCATCATCATCACCATCATCATTATTTACCTCGTCCTCGCCTTTACATCCTCATTATTACGAACATTATGATTGTTACGTGTGCGTCTTCCTTATGCTTCTTGATGTCATCCCTGATAGCTCCTGGTGACCATTCCTTGCGTATCCTTTTCCGATGTTTTTCTTCTTCTTTAGCTTCATTTTTTCTCGTTGCTATATTCTTCTGTATCCATCGTTTTTGGTTTTTGTTTTTTTTGTTGTTGTTGTTTTTTTCTGGTTCTGGACTTCTCTTAAAGCAAACCTGTGTCTTCCAGACTCTTAAGCATACCCGCCCACTACTCGCACTCACTCGTCGACTCTTGTCAGCCTCTGCTAGTGCTCTTCTCTCTCTCTCTCTCTCTCTCTCTCTCTCGCATTCTCTCTCTATCTCCCACTCACTCACTCTCTCACTCACTCCCTCGCTTTTTCGCTCGCACTTTTGAATCTCCAATAGACAGGCTTCTTTTTTCTCTTTCTTTCCGTTTTCAGTATATTTCCGATCTTACCAATTCTTAAGCTTATTTAGTTTTTCCATACAAGTCACTCGATTACATGCACACCTACCTACGTCTATAAATCCGTACACACCTGTTTAAACGCATAAATACCACGGAGATTTTGACGCGCCAGTTCATTGCGTGTACAAAAGTGCAAATGAAAACACGATATTTATATTAATTCACCAAACATTCAAAGATCCTTTTCTTCATTCCAACAGTCTGCTTTTTTCTTTTTTTTAAATAACTACCAAGACGGATTTGTATTTTATTGGTCTCACCCTTTAAAAAAAAGAGAAGAAATTCTATGTATACATTCAAGTGCACATCCGCCTGATTCTTTTTGTAAGACTTATCGCGCGCTTCTTATACAATCACGCAAATTTAAGTAGTCAACCTCAAAGATTTCTTTGATGAAAAAAAAAAGACAAAAAAAAAAAAAAAGAGAGAGAGAGAAAAAAAAACAACAACAAAAAAGATTTCGATTCAATGTGGACATTGAATGCATGACATCAGGTCTTATTTTTACAAAAGTCTTATTGCAAGTTGATTATCATCAACTAGCTTCTGTTTGAATATTATAAATTACATGTAAATTGTAATGTAATATCTAGCATTTGATTTTTTTTATCTTTAATCTATGAAATTAGTTCTCTTTTTTCTTAATCGCTAAATCTCTATTTCCCTTCTCCATACCCTTTTACCTCTTTCTCTCTATCTATCTATCTATCTATCTATCTCTCTCTCTCTCTCTATATATATATATATATATATATATATATATATATATATATATATATTAATATACCTCTCTTTCTCTCCATACCATCTGTCTATCTATAAATCAATCTATCTCTATCTCACTCTATTTTATCTATCCTTCATCCCTCTCATCTATCTATCTATCTATCTATCTATCTATCTATCCCTCCCTATTTCCCCCTAACCCCTCTCTATGTATATCTCTTTCCCTATCGCTCTCCCTTTCTCTCCACTTCATTTCTTTCCTCTCCCCCCCTCTCTCTCTCTAAATCTCCACCTAACTTTATTTTATCTTTCCCCTTATCTCTCCCTCTCTCTCTCTCTCTTTCTCTCTCTCTGTCTCTGTCTCTCTCTCTATTTATCCCACTTTCCCCCTATTTTATCTCTACTTTTTCCCTTATCTCTCTCTCCTCTCTCTCTCTCTCTTTCTCTTTCCCAGGAGTGTGGAATGTGTGTGTATGAAAACCTATACACTGTCTATACAATAGAATATTCTTTCTTTCTTTCCTTTCTTTCTTTCTTCTTTTTACTTTTTTTTCTACACGCTTTCATCATTTCCTTTATCCTTTTCCTCTAATATTTTCCCCCTCTTCCTTTTACATTCCGATTTCCTGCTCCTTTCTAGTGTTTGGCAGTCTGAAGACAACAATCGAATCATTCTCACTCTTTTAGTAGTATCCTTTGCAATATTTTCTAAGAAAGTAGTTTTTTTATTTCATTTTTTTTATACCTCTATCTAAACAGAGGCGACTACACATCTCTGATCGCATATCCTTCGCCCCAAATCTTACAATTAAATAGTCTTAACATTTCTCATTACTTGAACGTCTGAATGAATTACAATTCTGTTTGTTGGTAGATTCAAATATCCGCCGTATCACAACCATATACTCTTTCTTTCTCCTATTCAATTTTCTACCCTCCTTCCACCATGTTTTTCCCCCTTTTAAGTTCGACTTTCTCCCTTCACTTTCCAATTACATTTTGGTCTTCTTCACTTTTTAATTTATTTTTTTCCCCTTTTCATTGTTTTCCTACTAATTACATAAATATTTCTTTTTTTTTTTGTATAGTGTTTCCTTTCCAGCTTTTCCCCTTTTCTTTGAATTTTTATCTTGTTTTAGTTCCCCTTTCACGCAACTAAAATTCTCTCCTTTACCCTCCCCCCCACACACACATCTATTTCCCCTTCTTTTTGTCTTGGCCTTTTTCTCTTGTGCACCACGTAAAACTGCTACTGCAGCAGCTGATCACTTAACTGTTGCTGTTGCTGCTGCTGCTGCTGCTGCTGCTGCTACTACTAAGACTTCCCTTTGCTTATGCGCGAAAGAGAGCTTCGTCTTTCTAGTCTGCTCGTTCAATCTCTCGTTTCTCATCTTCTTTTCTATTCACACCACCGTTCAGACTTTTACTTCCACTTTCTGTTTATTAAATATGAAAACACCGTTACGCGCACACCAATACACCAACACACTGATACACGTATACGAATAACCACCTCAGCCTAGACATCAGGACCGTAGCAAAAATAAAAAAAAAAAAAGAAACAAAACAAAACTAGACAAAAACTAAAAAACATACAACCAACAGAAAGAAACATATTGCACATTGCTGTACAAACGAGAAAAATTGCTCAAATGCAAGTGCACACACACACACACACACACACACACACACACACACACACACACACACACACACATATATATATATATATATATATATATATGAATACATATTAGTTTGTGTATATACATTTATTGCATGGACGTGATTTTGTTATCCTGGGTTTCATGCCTTTTTCTCGGTATTCATCGGGCAGATAAATAAATGCCTAAACTAATATATATTTATTTATTCTTGTATCTATCTATCTCTCTATCTATCTATCTATCTTTCTTTCTCTCTTCTCTCTCTCTCTCTCTCTCTCTCTCTCTCTCTCTCTCTCTATATATATATATATATATATATATATATATATATATATATATATGTAGTAGCTCTATCTCTGATATTGAGCACTCCTGTAATAATACCGTAAAATCTTGGCCCACCACTAACCCAACAACTGAGATAGCGATAACCATACACTAGGTGCTTATATATATATATATATATATATATATATATATATATATATATATATATATATATGTGTGTAAGTGTGTGTAAGTGTGTGCGTATTAAAAGATTGTTGTCATTATAAATGCTTGTACGTATCTATTCAACGAAATCTTCATACATATGTAAATTTGAATTTATCAATTAAAAAATATTTCTACAATTGAAAATATTTTAATACGCACAATCATAAAACATCTCTAACCCTCTTATATATATATATATATATATATATATATATATATATATATATATATATATATATATGGTGGTATCTGTAGATAGATAAAGGAGAGATACTTGATTTGTGCGTATTAATATATATTTACACACACACACACACACACACACACACACACACACACACACACATATATATATATATATATATATATATACCCTATCTAGGTAGTCCAATGGTTGGGTCCTCATACATCGAGATTCATCCGAAGAGTCCATCACACATACACAAACGTACACATACGCGCGTGCGCACGCACCCGTTCATGCACATTAGATTTTGGGGAACAAAAAACTGCTTTGAAAGCAGTTTATACACGCAATTACATCCAGAAGCACGGGATCAAAATCTATAGTTTTATCTATCTATGTCACCATCTCTTTATTTGCTAATCTTATCTTATTACGGCACATGTCCAAGTGTGCAGATATATTCACTTGGTTTAACCTAGTATGAAACAGCATTGCAGTTGTAAGCTCTCAATGAATATCTAACACATTATGAATGACTTACGATAGATGCTAATGATTGCCAAAAAGTTGTGTGTACGCATGCAAAAACACACGCAAATTTAAGTGTCTAAACCAATGGTTCTCAACCTTTTTTTTTACCTATTGGCCCCCTTTTAATCCTATTTTACTCTGGTGGATCCCCCATACCCATTCGTTGTTAAAAAATTCCATTGTATTTTTATAGTTAAATACATTTTACTTGCCTGGGTCCCAAAAAATGTTATATGGTCCCCGGCGGTCCATATGGACCCCGGTTGAGAACCACTGGTCTAAATGAATAATTCATTCGTTCGTTCGAAATTAAAGAAGCTTCTGTCGACTGCACCTCTGTAGATGAGTAAGCATCCCTTCCCCACTCGACCCGCCTATGGGGCCACTTGTTGGCCGTGAATAGCTTTTAAACGGAATCCTGGTGGTTGAGCAGTCCATTACATACAACACTCCTCTTTGGCCCCTACTTTGACTAGACGGGTGGTCAGAGAGGCCCCCTCAGATCAATCGGCTGGTCATATCAAGCCAAAGCACCTATATGATTGTCCCGACTCTACCGCTATTGTAGCAAACCCCAAGCCTTTTTATCGTATATGAGCTAGAAGGCGGTGGCTCTATTACGTTTACTTTCGGACTAGTACCCCTCATCCCACCAGCTATGTGTTAAATAGTACCCCTATATATCCTAAATTTGGAATTCAATCACCCCCGAAGGTTGATATGCCATTAAACAAATAAAGCAAACCAAGCCCCACCTACTGGTGTCCTGTGTATTACACTAAACTGCATCTAGTGGTGAAATTCCAATTCTGGAACAGTGGGAAGTGGGAAGTACCTATTCATTGCCATTACTCCCAGGTCCACGCTATCTGGTGTGGTAGTACCTGTTAGGGTCCCATCTATGGGTTAAATAGAAAAATGAGTTTAAGGATCAGTTTTTAAAAAAAGTTTTAAAATATTTGAATACCCAACAAGAATGAATAAAGCAAAAACATCTTCAGCATAAAATAACTCAAGGGTTGACATGCCATAAAACCAACCAGCCAACCAACCAACCAACCAACCAGCCAACCAGACATTTAAATCTTGAAAGTATTTAAAAGTAAATGGAGAAAATGAATAGGAAAATAACCGATTACTGATTTAGAAATTAACACAAATTAACACATAGTCACACTTTGCTTTTGTTTTTCTTCTTTTATTTTTTGAATGAGACACAAAAGTGAAAATAAATGAATAAAATGAATAAATAAATAAAAAAAAATGAAATAAAAAAAAAAAAATGAAATAAAATAAAAAATAAATTTAAAAAATGAAATAAAATAAAAAATAAATTAAAAAAATGAAATAAAATAAATAAATAAATAAAAAAAATGAAATAAAAAAAATTAAAAAATTAAAAAAATGAAATAAAATAAATAAATAAATTTTAAAAAATGACAAGTAATAACATTTGCGTTGAAACAAATGTACACGTATGTATATATTTAATAATAATAAAACGAATGAGAGAATCTTCTGAATCAAGACAAAGATGAATTCAGTCAATTACGAACATCTAAAAGATGATATTCTACAAGAGATGAATATTTAGAAAGACCCCCTCCAAAAAAAAAAAAAAAAAAACCCAACAAAACAAACTACACAAATATACATAAAGAAAATGCATTACTGTTCTAAGACATTAGTCATAAACAGAACAAAAAGGCGCGAAAGCGTGCAAAATATAATTCACTAGTTCAATTGCAACATAACTCATAAAAATGACATTTCAAAATTGAACGCTGCATTTAAGTATTACATTAAGTTTTAAGTTTACCTTTTAAAAGTTAAATGGTAATTCTTCTGCTACCACTTTATTTAAAGACAATTTGATGTATGTAGGTCTTTACTTAAAATACAAACAATTATTTCTATTTCGTGAGTGACTTCCGTTGGAGTTTGCAATTAATTTCAATTATACCCAAATTTATTTCCAAGTTATAAAATGTGTTATCATACTAAAAAAAAAAAAATGTCGCAAAAAATCGCATAAAATTCGCCGAAAACAATCGCTGTGATTAAAACTTGAGAATCCAAAATTTCCGGATTGTGAGTCTGGATTCAGCCCAGAACATATCTAATTTGCTCACAGAGTCGACCTGATTTCAAAATGGTATGATACGTTCGGCTACGGCCTCTAGCAGTGAAGCAGAAAAAAGTGACACACTGACACACTAACATTCGCATTTATTATGCGCTCACCTCGAGGTGAAAAACAACACACACACACACACACACACACACACACACACACACACACACACACACACACACACACACACACACATCAATAAGAATATTTGGTTGGTTGGTTGGTAACAAAATTGGTTGGAATTTTACGACATGTCAATTTTATGTTATTCTATGCCGAAGATAGTTTTGTTTTATTCCTTCTTGTTGGTTATTCAATTAAAAAAAAAAACAACTCATTTTTAAATACATATTTTAAAACTCATTTAAAAAAAATATATTTAACCCGTAGATGGAACCCTAACAGGTACTACCACTCCAGGTCAGAGAGGACCTGGGAGTAATGGCAATGAATGAGTACTCCACACTCCCCAGAACTCTAGAACTAGAACCTTGTCAGTAGATGCAGTGTAATGTCCTACTTATGACACCCAATAAGAATAGACATGAAAAAAAAAACAAAAAAACACCCCCCCCCAAAAAAAAACATTGATATTATTTTATCACACCTTGCGAGTATTTTTCCTCACAAGCATCAGCTGGTAGCTTCTTTGTTGAAGTCTGACTGACAACAATTCTCAACAGGTCTCCAGGAGTCTTCTGAGTATTCTAGCCGATCTTAACAATGCTGTTGTTTGGATGGTCGAGTCTTCCCCTGACTTCTAATTAATCCAGTCTCTTTTTTTTTATAGCCTTAGGTATCGCTCCAACTACAATTGGGTCAACATTCACCTTCATGTTCAACATTTTTTTCAGTTCTCTGGCAAGGTCCAAGTATTTGTCTATTCTTTCGTATCATTCTTAGATGGTCGCATTAGTTGATCCGTCTGTATCTTAAAGTCCACGAGAATTATTATTATTATTATTATTATTATTATTATTATTATTTACTCCTTTTAAGTTTTCACATCAGCATTAGCTGATGGTCTTTCACTGGAGTCTGAGTGACAGCAAGTCTCCCCAGGTCTCCAGGACTCTTCTGAGTATTCTGGCAGATTGCAGCAGTGCAGTGTTCTGAATGGTTTCAATCCTTCCTCTGATTTTCAGACTTTCCAAACCCTTTCCCAATCCTTTTGGGACCGTCCCAAGTGCACCAACTACAATTGGTATCATTTGACTTTCATATTCCATAACTTTTTCAGTTCTCTGGCAAGGTCCAGATATTTGTCCATTTTTTCATTTTCCTTTAGCTTCACCCTGTGATCTGCTGGAACTGCAAAATCCACCAGTTGACAAGTTCTTTCTTTTTTGTTTATCAACACTAGGTCTGGTCTTCTTGCTGGGATAAGGTGATCCGTTTTTATTTCAAAGTCCCAGAGAATTTTATGCGTTGCGTTCTCAAGAACAGATTCTGGTTTATGCATATACCATTTTGTTGTATGGTCAAAATTTAATTTTTTGCATAATTCCCAGTAGATCACCTTCCCAACCCAGTCGTGTCTAGTTTTGTACTCACGTTGTGCTAGTTTGCTACATTCACAGGGTACATGGTTTACAGTCTCATCTCTATTACCGCAAAGTCTACATTTACTATTTTGTTGGGTCTTATCAATTTTCACTTTGATATAGTTTGTCCTTATGGCATTATTTTGTGCAGCAATTATTAGTGATTCAGTTTCTCTTTTAAGGTTTCCTTTTCTTAACCATGTCCAAGTCTTTTCATGTGCAACCTCTCGAATTTGTCGTTTGAAGTGTCCATATAATTGTTTTTCTTTCCATTTTTGTTTTCTAGTCTTTGTTGTGTTTCTGTTTGTCCATCTGTCACATCTACTATTATTGGCCACCATAAGTAATCTGTCTTTGCTCTTTCTTGTGTAATTTTCAAGTTGTTGGATTGTGGTTTCTACGCAGTCCACTCTAGGGTGGAGAGCCTTGTGCATGGTCATTAACTTTCTTGTCCTTTGGTCAATCTGTCTGAGTTCTTCTTTTGTCCATTTTAAGAATGGTCCTGAGTATCTTATAATAAGAACAGCCCAGGTATTGATACCTTTAATCAGATTTCTACTGTTAAGTTTGGTTTCTAGAAGTTTTCTAGTTCTCCTGAGATATTCTTTTTTAACTTTTCCTTTCATTTCTGTTTGCTTGATCTTGCCCGCTTCTAAAATTCCTAAGTATTTGTAATTTTCATTTTCATCAAGTGATTTTATAGTGTCCCGATTTGGCAGTTGTATTCCATCCATTAATTTTCTTTCACCCAGTTTCATTACTAGCATAGCACATTTTTTAATTCCAAATTCCATTCCTATATCTTGGCTATATATTCTAATAGTTTGTACTAGGGTTTCTAATTCTTTTTCATTTTTTGCAATTTTTTTTTATGTCATCCATGTACATAAGGTGGTTTATCTTTTCTTGTGTGTTAGTGAATTTGTATCCCGCTGTACATTTTTAAAGCATATTATTATTATTATTTGCGAGTTTTTCGCACCAGATATAACTGGTTATTTTTCACTGGAGTCGAGCAAGTGTCCTCAGATCTCCAGGACTATTCTAAATATTTTAGCCGATTTTAGTAGTGCTGTATTCTGGATAGTCTTAATTCTTCCTCTGTCTCCAGCTCGCCCAGTCTCTTTTCCAGGTTCTTGGCACCCACAATAAATGCTCCAACTACAATTGGTATCACCGTCACCTTCATGCTTCAAAATTCTTTTCAGTTCTCTGGCAAGGTCCAGGTATTTAAAAGCTTTTCAATTTCCTTCACTTTCAGACTGTGGTCCGCGAGATTTTCACACCCGCCTAAGCAGATGGTTCAGTGGAGGCTGAGTGACAGCAAGTCTTCAAAATCTCCTGGATTCTTAGTATTCTAGCTGATCTCAACAATGCTGGATGGTCTTGATTATTTCCAATTCACCGAGATTCTTTTCCAAACCCCTGGGGACTGTTCCAAGGGCACCAATTACAGTTGCTATTACCTTTACCATCATGTTCCACAGTTTTTTTTTCAGTATCCTTGGAGACAGTTCCAAGGGCACTGATTACAATTGATACAACCTATACCTTCATGCTCCACAGTTTTTTCCTTTCTTTGCCCAGATTATTATTATTATTATTATTATTATTATTATTATTATTATTATTATTATTATTTATCATTATTATTATTATTATTATTATTATTATTATTAGTTTTCACACTAGCGTTAGCTGATAGTCTTTCACTAGAGTCTGAGTGACAACAACTCTCTTCAGATCTCCAGGACTCTCCTGAGTATTCCAGCTGATTTCAACAATGTTGTTGTCTGGTTGATATCAATTCTTCATCTGATTTCTACTACCGCTCGTCTTTTTTCTAAGCTGTTGTGGACCGTTCCAAGTGACCCAACTACTATTGGTATCAATTTCCCCTTCATATGCTACAGTTTTTTTTCAATTCTCTAGCAAGGTCTAGGTATTTGTTTATCTTTTCCTTTTCCTTCATCTTCACCCTGTGATATGCTGGAACTGCAAAAATTATTATTATTATTATTATTTGCAGGAGAATTGATAATGAGAAACTTGTATATAATAAACACACACACGTAAGTATACTATATACATATACACATGCATATATATATATATATATATATATATATATATATATATATATATATACATATATATATACATATATATATACATATACTTTCTCTCTTTCTCTGTCTCTATATTATATATTACATACATACATACATACATACATATATATATATATATATATATATATATATATATATATATATATATATATATATATACTTTCAATTCCTTTTTAGTTTTGTTCTTTCAATTCTTTTTTTATTTTTTAAATTCCTAATTTGACCTTATATATATATATATATATATATATATATATATATATATAATATATATATATATATATATGAGAGTAAGTAAACAAACAAATGTGTTTATTTTTATATGGCTTTAAGCCGACAATCTTTGGAGGATATGTGCTTAATTGAAGTCATACCCAATTTTGAAAATTAATTAGTTAATAATTAATGAATTTGGGTGGGCATATATGTTCAAAATGTAAGGCTCGATTTGTTTAGCCTCATATTTTGAACATATATGCCCGCCTAAATTTATTAATTATTAACTAATTAATTTTCAAAATTAGGTATGACTTCAATTAAGTACATATCCTCCAAATATATATATATATATATATATATATATATATATATACTTCCTATATATATAAATACTTTCTATTCCTTTGTAGTTTTATTCTTTCTGTTCCGTTTTTATTTTTTAAATTCTAATATAACCTGGTGTACCCCCATAGCAATTCAATGTTTATATGTCTTATCGTATTTTTATACTTAAATACTTTTTGCTTGACTTGACCCCCAAAATGTTATATTGTTCCGGGGGGGGGCATGCAACCCCCGGTTGAGGACCACTGCACTAAACCCACTAAAGGCGAGACTGATTTTAAAATGTAACCTATAAAACATGCGTTTTCAAATCATATATATATATATATATATATATATATATATATATATATATATATATATATATATATATCATATAAGTAGATAGATATAGACATTCATTTCCGATACTGGATAATTAAGGTGTAGATCTTATCTGACTTTTTACCTGAAATTCTCACTGTATAAAGTTCATTCTACATCAATAATCACTACTGAATTAGATCAATTCCTAATGAAATATATTATGTTGAAAAATAAACATGTTTGGTGTAAAATATATATTTTTTGTCATCAACCCGGCAACGGCCTTAACGATGTACCTACGTATATACAAAGGCTGTTGTTCACAGATGGAGTAAGGCACGTATGTACATAAGCAATACCAACATACTCAAGTGTTTGGGCGAGTCTCAATATCTCGACTGAACTTTTACGGGATGAAATGCGTGGCCGTGTCGATGCCAAATAAAACAGATGTGTTGTGTGAAGGGAAATTAGCAACAATTGAAAAGGGAGAAAAAATGAGAGAAAGGAGTCTGCAATGGATATCGTTGAAGAAAATCTATAAAAGAAGATGCTTGGAGTAATCATTAGTTTCGTTATTTTTTTAATGGCATATAAACCATTGTAGGTTATTTAACATCAAATAGTGTTCATACATATATACACGTGTTTTATATATAATTATATATACGAGCAGTCAATTTCTGAAGCGGAGTTTAACAGGTTTGAATTTAGAGTTTTCCTTCCCTTAGACTGGTTAACTAGCCAAGGTTAAATAACCCAGTCTGCCCTACTATTTACTCATAGCTGGTGGGATGGTAGTTGGATGCATACCTTTTCCAAGGGTATTAGCGCCGTGTGAAATGTAAACAGAATCGTCCAGAATTTGAACTCTGGTTGAGGAATCCATGTCCTACGACTCTAACCATGTGTCTCCTGTTTTATGGGTAATATTTTAAAATGAATCTTGCTTTCGGTAAGTTTAGTGCAGTGGTTATCAAACAGGGACAATATGAACCCCCGGGACTATATAACATTTTTTTTTGTTCAGGCAAGCAAAAAATATGTAATTATAAAAATACGAAATTTAAACATTTAAACCAGAGCAAAATAGGAATCAAAGAAGTCCATAGGTAAAAAAATAAAGTTTTGATAAGCCCCGATTTAGTGTCATATCCAGGGCTTTCGTTGGAGTAGTCTTATCCCTCTGTAGAGATGCAATCGGTGTATTCTACAGCCCCAGCCAACTTGGATTGAGGAAGGATTAATAAAAAAGGAAAACATTAATTGTATAAGAGTGAAGGAATTGAATAAAAAAGTGATTTTGACTGATAAGAAATTAAAAAAAAAAGCTTCCGTTCTGTTGGCTGGGGCTGTAGAATACACCGACTACACATTTGTAGAGGGGGAAGACCCTACCCCCAATTGGGCCACCTGTTGTTCAAGAGTAGTGACCCATGATACTTAAGGACGGAATCCTAGTGGCTGAGAAGTCCATGACATGCAACACTCCACCTTGGCTATTACTTAACCTAGACGGGTGGTCGCAAAGGCCCGGTCTGGTCAATCGGCTGGTCACGTTAAGCCCTAGCATCTATATGATTATCCAAACCCTATTGTTCTTATGGAAAATCCCGACTCTTTTTTATCATATATGTGCTATAAGGCGGTGATTGAGGGTCTTAGTGTCTTGGGTATGACGTTAAACTGCATCAAGAATAAATAGAAGAAAACGTCGTCGGTATAAAATAACCCAACAAGTGTTGACATGCCATAATATTAAAAAAAATGAAAAGAAAAAGTAAAAAAAAAGAAAATCTTTTCATAAACGAAAAGAAAGAAAAATGTGAAATAATTATGATGCAAATTAAAGAGAATTAAAAAGTTACATGATGAAATCGTATGATGACATGAAAGAAAGAATTGTTCAATAAAACAAGTAAGATAAAAAAAAAATCTCCGATAGAGGGGTAAGACTCCCCCCTACAAAAAGAGCTATCCTGAGTATGACACTAAAGAGCATCCGATGGTGAGGCTTCAGTTCTGGAGCTCTGGGGAGTGTGAAATACCTCTTCGTTTGCATTTATTCCTGGTTTACTTTGATCCATTAATACCTTTTAATGTCCCATCTATGGGTCAAATATAAGTTTAAAAATGAATCGTATTCAATAGGGTCTTGTGGAAAAAACTCTAAGAAATAGAAAATTTAAAACTGAATATACAATAAATGCGATTCCTAATATCTAAGCACCAAATAACCCCTAATGGACTGTCATGCCATTAAAATCAATCAATCAATAAAACAAGTGAGATAAAAAGGATTTGATAAATTGAAATAAAATGCAAGAATTAAAAAAAAATAATGACATATCAACATTAGCGGGTTATTTAATGCTAAAGCCATCCTTATAGAAGTATTGGTACTATCTAACTCACAGATTGGGGCATGAGGGGTTCATGCCTTTCCCAATGGTATTAGTTCGAAAGTAAAGGTAATAGGGCGACCGGATTTCGAACTCAGCTTATAATGCTGCAGAGCAGCACGTTAGCCACACGCTTTAAAGAGAAACACGTAGAGTGATGAGAAAAGGATGAGAATTTCGAACGGAAGGAAAGGGTAGCGTAATTGTTGTGGTCTGCGGAGAATTTGCGGACTGAGGGGAAAGCGGTGGTCGGATTTCTGGAAAGGGAGAAGAGAAAAAAATAAGAACAAGGGTTAAAGTTTGGAAGGGTAAACATCCAACGTGGGGGTGGGGTGGGGGCAGCATTGACCGACGCATGACCTCGGAACTGGATTTGGAAATAAAAGCGGAAGTTTCGGGTTGTTTTGACCGGAAGCGGATGTGACCTTTCCTCACCCCTGAGACCAAACACGGAAGAAGTGAAAAATCGGTCTTTTTCGGCTGGGCCTTCGTAAGAGGCAGACGGGGCTTCCTGGGTTCCCCGTGATGTGTTTCGCATAGAAGTACCGAACATAATTTACGATAGAATATTTTGACCTTACCCCCCCCTCTCTCTCTCTCTCTCTCTTCTCTCTCTCTCTCTCTCTCTCTCTCTCTCTCTCTCTCTCTCTCTCTCTCTCTCTCTCTGAAAAAGAACCCACGAGCCTAGAAAGGAATAAACAACCTCTTTGTGACTATACTTGCGTATGTTGTTTCTGAACTAACGACGTCTACTACTACTAACGACTACTACTACAACTCAAAATTGAACCTATGCAACAAAATTATCAATCTGAAAAGATCAAGTAAATCGAAGGAATGTTTCCCTAAGGCTTTTTTCCTGTTTAGTTTAATAACTAAAATTAAATACTAAAATATTCCTTACTTCTGGGATTGAATTATGTTTTTAAAAAATCAATTTTCATAGTTTTAATTACCAGTAATTTGCAATAAAGTCATAAAGTAACCCATCTCTCACTTATCATCTGCCTCTCAATTTCACCCTCTTTATATATATCTTCCCCTCGCTGTTATATCTTAGTATCTATGTGAGAAGAATTTGGAATACTTAGAGAGTCACTAGCTGACTACTGGCGTTATTTGACACCTGCCACCACCACCAAAACCAGCAGTCGAGAGAAATCTCTGTTTACTACCCCCTTAGGAATTTTAAAAATCCTAAACATCTCCACTTCCCTTTCATTTCTATCATGGTAAAAATTGCCTATAGTGTTCTTTTTGTTTTGTTAATCTAACTACCGAAGCAGTATAAAATATTTTACTTTGTTTTCCAAAAATTTTTCTCTGTACTTTTTTTGTCAATTAAAACTATGCTGAAGTAAATTAAAAGGAATTATTTTTGATATTGCATAAAAAAATGGGTAATTTATGAGGAAGTGCATCCCGGTCTCCTGCCTCAAAAATTGCTACCCGGTGACTATTGAACCAGCTCAGTCTATTCAAAACTATCCATCTTCATATCTATCTATCTATCTCAATTTGTTCATATTTATCTATATTACTTTAAATACTAAGATTTTTTTTATTCAGGTTTGTTTAATGTCTTGTTTTTAGATTAGATAAACAAGAATTACGACAAAAAAAGATGCGACCTCCCCCCAAATACATTTACTGGTCGAAAATATCTATCTATCTTCATTTGTTCATATCTATCTATATTAGTTTGTTTGTTTGTCTATCTATCTATCTCAGTCTATTCCAAACTATATATCCATCTTCATATCTAAACAAGAATTACGACAAATTACGATAAATAAATAAGAATTACGACGAGCTGGGGCTGTTATTTTGATAGTCACCGGGTAGCAATTTTAGAGGTAGGAGACCGGGACGCACTTCCTCATAAATTATCAAAAAATGATTTCCAGTCATCACCTAAGCTATTAATAAACTTCAGGAATCAGGTCCATTTAAATTTAAATTTGGTCAAACTTTCCCTTTCTAAGGAATGGCATGGCCTTTCAAGTATGGGTTAAATAGTACCACTACTGTTCTTCTGCAAGGATTGCTTATCGTTGTAAGCGATTTCGAACTTCAGTCGCGCTATTACCTTCACTTTCGGTCTAATACCCTTCAGGAAGTTATGAACCCCCAGCTATGGGTTAAATAGTACCACTACTGTTCTACAAGGATGGCTTTGCCAATAAATAATCTAAGAGCGGGGTCTCTGTGGCCTAGTGACTAACGTGCCGGACTGCGACGTTGTAGTAAGCGAGTTCGAACTCCAGTTGCGCTATAACATTCACTTTCGGACTAATACACTTGGGAAAGGTATGCACCTGCTCACCCCCCAGCTACGAGCTAAATAGTATCACTAATAGTTTTCTAAAAGGACGGCTTTGGTATTAAATAACCCAAGCGGGGGAGTCTTCGTGACGTAGTGGCAAACGTGCTGGACTAAAGTAATTGAAGTAAGTGAGTTCGAACTCCAGTATTACGTTCACTTTTGGACTAATACTATTGGAGACGGTATGACTGCTACTGTTCTGCGAGGATGACTTTAGCATCAGATAACCCACGAAGGTTGATATGCCATTAATGAAAGCAGCAAAATCAAAGCAAACAAGTTGCAGCTGCTGTACATTCACAGCATTAAAAAGAGAATTCATTGTTATAATAATAATTTCAATCTTTTGTCCTATTATTTTCATCATGCTTATTTGTTGTAAATCTGTAATAGTAGCGAGAGCAACATTTCTTGTAGTAGCAGAAATTTGTTGCAATTATTGTAATTGTAAGCGATGCCTTTATAAAAGCTTCGATTGACGGTAGTAGCAGTATGTCACGTAGTAGGCTTAGTAGCTCTTTAATTGTAGTCATTGTGGTAACAGCAGCAGCAGCAGCAGCAGCAGCAGCAGCAACAGCAGCCGTCGTATTGATTGTACTATCAGTCTTAATAGCAGAAATAACGACATTACAAGGAATTTTAAAAAGAAAAAAGACGAATCGATCGACGAAATCGTATAAATATCATGAGGTGCTGGGAAAAATCTGATGGACTATTGCAACTGAAGTATCAATGACAAAGTAATTGCGGCAATAAAATTGAAAATGCCGGGAAGAATTCGAATTGCTGGAAATATTGGATGTTCCTCCAGTGAAGCTAGTTGTGACAATTGGCTGTCTCTCAATTAAAACAAACGATACAAATAAAAACTCAAAGTCAATGATGTCGGTAGTAATATCAATTAATGGAGTTAATCAAATTGTACTAATAACGTCCGCCCCGTTGGCTGGGGCTGTGGAATACGTCGACTGTACCACTGCAGAGAGTTAAGACTCCTCCCCGCCCCCACCAACCCTAATAGGGCCACCTGTTGGCCGTGGGTGGCAACCCATAATGCCTGACAACAGGATTGTAGTGACTGAGCGGTCTGTAACCCGGATATTAAGAGGTCCCGTGACATGCAACACTTCCTTTTGGGCCTTACTTGGGCTAGTCGGGCGATCGGAGAGGCCCCATTCGGTCAATCGACTGATCATGTCAATTAAACCAACCACTAACCAATCAACCAGACAATTAGTAACGTGCAAGACAACACACACTCGCACCCCCCCCCCACACATATATATATATATATATATATTTTTTTTTTTTAAATATTTTTTTATTACTTATAAACTCCGGTGTGGAAAAAACCAGGTAATTCAGTTTGTCAAAATAAAAATAAAAATTTCAAACTGAAATCTGGGGAAAAAATTTAAAAAAAAGAAAAGACCGGCACATTTGTACTTTCTGAAAATAATCATCAGTATTCTATGTATTAGCCAAAAGAAAAAAACACCGGGGGAATTTTCTAAGCTGTATATGTAAAAAAGTGCTCAATACATTAAGTAGAGCATAATATATATATATATATATATATATATATATATATATATATATATATATATAATATGGTGTTCGTGATAAATTTGACAGTTTCATAAGGAAAAAGAAAAAGTGCTTGGTAACTACAAAATTTAATGGATTGTAGAAAAATTCAACAGGCACGGAAATCACAATACTGTCAACAAGTTTCACTCAAAATAATCGGCGTTAGCGTCGATCACAGCCTCAATCCTGCTTCGGAACCTGGAGCAAGCTGTTGTTACAGTTTCCCTGGGAAGGGTCTCAAAAACTACCTTAATTCTGTCGATTAACTGGGTTTTGGTAGTACTGGCACGGCGATTGGTGTCTTTCTCAACAGCGTCACATACATAATAATCTATGGGGTTAAGATCTGGGGAGTTCGGAGGCCAAACATTGGGACTGGTATAGTCGTAAAAATTCGCCGACAACCATTTTTGACTTTTCCCAGAGGTGTGGCAGGGGGCCGAATCCTTCTGCCATACATATGGCCTAACATTTACTACCCTTGTTATCCAGGGCTTGACTACAGTGTTTAGCAACTCCACGTCGGAATCTGAGGGTCCTCTAACACTTTTCGATGAATTCTGCTGTACGAACACAATCAGATCGTCTGTTATGTTGCTTTCTTCTAGCCACAGCCTCGTAGTCTCCATTGCAATTCTCCAGTTCATGCCTGATTGATTTTACAGTGTTCAGGGAGCATTGGGCAGCAAACATTATCTCCTTATTTTGATGGCCGGTGCAGATCATCATGATACAAATTATTCTCTTCCATGATTCAGGTGGGTTCCAGTCATCCATTCTATCTGTCATCAAGTATATGAATGAAGAAGGGTCCAAGCTTTTAAATGATGCGTAGTGTGCGTCAATCCCTCCAGCCTACGGAGAAAAATAATTAAAATAAATATGTCAAATTTATCCGAACACCCTGTATATATATATATATATATATATATATATATATATATATATATATATTATATATTATTTTTACTTCTAGGTAGATAGTCTCTGACTCATGTAGGTCCTTATATATATATATATATATATATATATATATATATATATATAGGTCCTTATATATATATATATATATATATATATATATATATATATATATATATATATATATATATATATATATATATATATATATATGGTTTTTATAATTTTGCTTAAAGTATTGTTATATTGGTTTGGAGGTTGGTTTTTGAAGGCTGTCACAATGCAGGTGTAAAGAAAAATAAGGTAACAATGGTGTTGTTTGTTAACCTGTGATTTATTCTTGATATTAATATTTCGAGATAAAATCTCTTCTTCAGAAGAACACTGGAACTGAAGTAGTTGTCGTCTTGCTCCAAACCAATATATATATATATATATATATATATATATATATATTAGATCCACAGACAGTTGTTTCGACTTATCAAGTCTCTTCAGTGTGGCTAGATATTTTGTAAGCTACCTACAACCGGAATTGAAATCCGATCGGTAGGGGATTTCAACTGTTTTAATGCACACATCGCTTTGTGTGTAAAGGCCGTCACAGAGTGCTCCATTCCTTATATAGAAGAGCGTTGCGTATTGACCAACTCCTCCACACGAGTAGGATGTGATACATGGTCAATTTCTAAAGCTCAGTTTAACAGATTTGAATTCAGAGATTTCCTTTTCCTTGACTGGTTGTCTAACCATGATAAAAGAGCCCAGTCTACCCTACTATTTACCCATAGTAAGAAGCATGACAACGTATACTTGTAACGCACATTTTATGACGGTAAATGCTATCCGTCATCTTCTTTCTATTTTCTTCTTATAACGAGTAGACTTATTTTATTTTTTATTTTTTATTTTTTTCCATGTAGCCTTTTTTTAGTGCTATTGTACGGCTGCACCACTTGGACCCTAACGAAGCGCTTAGAGCAAAATCTAGACTAGAGTTGCACAAGGATGCTACGTGCTGTCTTAAACAATTCCTGGAAACAGCATCCCATAAGAAAATAGCTTTGCTCCCTATGACACAAACCATCCGAGTAAAACGAACAAGACATACTGGAAACTGCTGGAGAAGGAGGGACGAACTCATAAGTGACGTTCCCAGGTGGATACCTGTACATGAACATACCAGTGTGGGCCGACCAGCAAGGACCTACATCAATCAGCCTCAGATGGAGGCGCGTGATGTAATAGACTCGTCGACCCAAGTTCGAATCCTGGATGACACTGTTTGCATTTCACATAGCCCTGATACACTTGGGAAAGGTATGAATCCAATTAATTTCCTTTCAATTATGGGTAAATAGTAGGGTAGACTGGGCTTTTTAACCATGGCTAGTTGGTTGGTTTGGTCAGTTGGATTTTACGGCATGTCAACTCTGGTCTTGATGAGAATTTCAATTTTTGAAAAAAACTCTATTTTTTAAAAAAAACACATTTTTTAAACTGACTTTTTTTCCTATTTAACCCATAGCTGAGACCCTAACAGGTACTACCACTCCGGGGCAGAGTGGATCTTAGAGTAATGGCGATGAAGAGGTACTCCACACTTCCCAGAGCTTCAGAATTGGAAATTCACCATTAGATGCAGTTTAACGTCATACCCAGGACACTAAGACCCTCAGTCACCGCCTTCTCACACATATATAATAAAAGAGGTTTTGGCGTATACCATAAAGACATTAGGACTGGGACAATCATATAGGTGCTATGACTTGACATGAACTGCCGATTGGTCAGAGGGGACTTCTTCGACCGCCCGTCTAGCCTAAGTAAGGGTCAAAGTGGAAGGTTCCATGTCATGGACTGCTCAGCCACCAGGATCACGCCCTTAAGCACCACGAGTCTATTCACAGCCACCATTGGGGTGATTTTACCCTCTGCAGAGGTGCAGATAGGGTGGTCACAAAGACAGATTTTTGTTACAGTATAACAACTACCATATTAACGTTTATTTTTTTACGACTTTTATCAAAAAATATTTTGTTTTTAAATTTACAATGGGAAAAAATAAACAAGGTCAATTTTTTAAGTTGAGTTTTCTCATTATGCCACGTATGGATTTACCATGACTTTCTCTCTCTCTCTCTCTCGCTACCCGTCCCTATTGGTCATCGCTCCTAACAGGTACTCCTCACAACATCCAGTATCCGCACAGAGCTGATCAATGTAAGTCTTAGTTGGTCAGTCCGCTCTGGTGTGATCATGTATAGGTGTTCACAGGAGAATATCACTTATGAGTTCGTTCTTACTTCACCAGCAGTGTCCTGCATGTCTTGTTCATCTTACTTAGATGGTTTGAATGGTAGGAACAGGCTTGAATTCAGATTGTCCCTTCTCCTTAATTTGTTGCCATACCAAGGTTAACACTTTGCCAACCAAATTTCCCCCAGGGCTGTTCCAAATTTTCTTGGTATTTTTCCCTATTGCAAAAGGATCTAGTACAGTATCAGGGTTGGTTCATAGAAGAAAAAAAAAGATGGCAGGGTCTTCACGTAGTAACTTTTCAGTGTATACGAGTGACACGTGTGAAACCGCTGCCAGTGGTTTACGGTAGGATTTCAGCGGTGAGAGAGCCGCTATTAGCGGTTTAAAGTTGGCAAAGAGATAAAGAGTCCAATCTGCTCTACTATTTTATCTACAGCAAGTAAGAGAATATTTTGCATTTTGATATTTCTCAAGGGTACTAACGCTATGTGAAATGTAAACAGCCTCGTCCAGGATTTGAATTCCGGTTGCCATATCCATTTCTTAACACGATATCCATTAGACACAAGTGCCTCTTCGGTTTAGTAAAACATTTGAGATCAATAGTGATAAAAATCTTAAATTAAGAATGATCAATGTTATACGACATATAAGCATAACTAGCGAGTGGTGTAATGGTTAAAGTCATAAGAAATGGACTCGTCGCCCCGAGTTCAAATCCTGGACGTAGTAATTGCATTTCACTTAGCGCTAATACCCTTGGGAAAGGTATGAATTCTACTCTCCCTCCAGCTATGGGGAAATAGTAGGGCAGACTGGACTCTTTAACCTTGGTTAGGCAACCGGTCTAGGAGAAGGAAAACTCTGAATTCAAACCTGTTAAACTCCGCTTAAGAAATTGACCTTGTGTCACATCCTACTCGTGCGGAGGGGTTGGTAAATATATATAAGCATAACTAGCGGAAACCGTAGATATACAACGATATGATAATTTGACTATTACAACATTTGATATGTTTACTTAAGAACTATTGAAAAATAGTTCAATATGTAAAATGTGTAATAATCTCTGGCAAAATTCTTTCTTTCTTTTCTCTTCTTTTTTTTTCCTTATTTTTTCTAAGTTTCCTTTTCTTTCTTTCTTTAAAGCTTTTACTTTTTCATTGAAACAAACAATAAGTGCTATCGTTTCCTATCTCTCACCTTTCATTATTTATCTATTTATTCATTTATTTGCTTTCTTTTTCCCTCTGACGTGTAGCACGCTTTTTTTTTCTCACCCCTTTCTTTCCCCACAGTCACAGCAATATGGTCTATTATTCATCTGAGGTGATGACAGGGCATAACATTTGAACACATACATTCATATCTTATGAATCAAAACGGAATGGTCCATTAGTTATCTGAGGTGATGACAGGACTAACATTTGAACTCATGCATTCATATCTTATGAATCAAAACGGAATGGTTCATTAGTTATCTGAGGTGATGACAGGACATAACATTTGGACTCATGCATTCATATCTTATGAATCAAAACGGAATGGTCCATTATTTATCTGAGGTGATGACAGGACTTAACATTTGAACTCATGCATTCATATCTTATGAATTTCAAACGGAATGGTCTATTATTATCTGATGTGATGACAGGCATAACATTTGAACTCATGCATTCATATCTTATGAATCAAAACGGAATGGTCTATTATTTATCTGATGTGATGACAGGTCATAACATTTGAACCCATGCATTCATATCTTATGAATTGAAACGGAATGATCTATTATTTATCTGAGGTGACGACAGGGCATGACACTTGTACGTAGGTACCAGCGTGTTTTCTAAACGATGACAGAGTATTGACAAGGATAATTTCGAAAGATGATATGACAATAACAATATGGGGTCTTTTATTTTCACTTGACCCTTTCACTGTTTTGAGAGTCATATGTGTCCCCCAGTGTTTCCTATGACACGTGTGAGGGCCAAATTTGGCTCTCAAACCATGTTTAAAATAAAGGATAAAATCCTGTGAAAACGTGTGAGTAGACACTTATTTTTGCCTTGAACAGTGAATGGGGATTAATAAACCAAAATAACTTTTGCGTAACCCAATATTCTTTTGTCAAATGTTAAATTTTTCTCTCTCTATGACTTGACTAGCAAAATAACTCAGTCATCATAAAAGGTGATGTCGATATTTTCGTCTTTGGTCAAGAGGAAATTGGAAAAGCTGAATGAAAGAAGAGATTAAAGTGTTAGATGTGCGCAAAGCGCTATCAGCACTATATTGATTCATTCACTTGAACTCTAATGGTAAGTTCGAGATGACCAGCTCAGTTGCAGCCAGCATCTTGGCAAACTCCAGTCACTCGTCGAAGTCTGTCTTCACCAGAGATGCAGCACGCTCGTTGGCTCCTGATTTTGAATTTAGAATTTCCTTCCGCTTAGAATAGTTGCCTCCTCCCCATAAGGCTACAGACCCCCAGCCTGCTCTATTAATCTACTGTAAGGTGATTATGAAGGTCCACCGGAGTTTTATAGTAGAAATAAAACTCTGGACGGACTGCTATAGAAAGGAAGGAAGAAGAAATAAGAGAAATAAAGGTTAAAAAAAAGGAGTAATGGACACACAACGGGTTGACGGTAATTTAACCGAGGTATGACCCCCGGATGAGAATTGGAAGCCAACCGGGAGTTTCGGGTGTTGACCGGAACCGGAAGTCACGTGGTAACGAGGAACAACAAGATCGGCCTCTTTTTGCTTTCTGGTGGCGTAGAGTTCGGACGCGGGGCTGCTGGTCCCTAGTGTGGGATTACAGTAATTTAACAGTGTCCCCTCTCCCTCTCTTTCTCTTTGCCTTTCCCCCTCTCCGAACAGAGCCACGAGACGAGCCCGAAAATAAAAGCTAACCCCTTGTGACGATATATCTCACACGTTGTACCTTTTTTTTATCGACAAGACGACGCCGCGTAACAAATACCTTTTTAGTGTGAATTTGGAGGCACGTTGACAAGCCGCGCTATACAACAATACCCCTAGTTATTCAGAGAAGATATAGAGCCATACCTATTCCAATGATAGATCAGTTTAAGAGTATTGCATTAACTTAGAGAATAAAGCAATTTCCAGTCCAATTTCAACTTAAATAATGTGCAGGTCATCATTCATGTTAATTATGATCATTATAAGTCCCCGCCAAATCAGTACTTGAGTAGAACATCTTGGGTAATTTGATCTATGTGATAAAGTGTGTGGGTGCAGCGGTAGGTTTGATGCTCCATAGCAAAAACAATCTCTCTTGCCGGTTGCTAACGAAAAGAGTATAGACTTCCTCACTGTCCTGTTGCAATAGCCCACACCGCCGACTTTACTTACAAACCAAGGTCGGTTTAGCTCAGTCAGAAGAACATCCGCCAATGGAACGACAAGGTTCCGGCTTTGATACCGACTCTCGTCAACTCAGCGCATGAATAGCACAGCTTGGATAAACTGGGGAGATGACGGAAGGTGTGACGCTCCACCTCAGTCCCAAAAGAAATATGGCCAGTCTAGTGCTAGTGAAAAGGGGATTACTGATAATAAGAGTGGTGCTCCATCTCAGACGTAAAAACAATATCCCTCGTCTAGCGCTTGTGAAAAGGGGATAGATTCCCTCGCAGTCCGGCTGATACTCACAATAGGTCACTCTGTCGATTTTACTGACTTCTCTCACACAAATTCTACAAGTTAACTTTGATCGTTAATGAGCCTAACCGTATTCCTGATGATGACCACAAATCTTGGTAGAAACGTCTGTTCTGTATTCCCGTTTGCTATCATCGCTGAATAAAAATAACAGTCTAACGTGCCATTCTACTGTACTGTCTTTAGATATTAAAAAAATGAATATCATAGGTTTTATTGTTTGGTTAGCACTCTAGCTTTCCCCTATATTAAAATAGATACAAGATTATATTTTTAAAGTGGGGTGCTACGCAGGAAGCAAGCCTCTCTTAATTATTGAAAGAGTGCGTATATATTTTTTAAGTCCTGAGACTGATTTAAAAGAAAATTTGTGTAAAATCTGTTAAGACAGATTTTAATAAGTTTTCTAAAAAATCAAGAAATGTGTATATATCACGAAAAAACAAACAAACAAAGAAACAACTATCAGTAAAATATGAACAACTAGCAGGGCTACCCAACATTACCTGGGATTTAAAAGGTTAATAACAAATCTAGCTATATTTATAGATAATAAGAATTCTTTTTGTATATATTTGGTTTATTATCTTTTACATAAAAAATATATATTCTTGTTTTTATGTTGTTTATTTTTATTAGTCTTTTTCTTGGTAATTTTTCATTTATTTGTCGTTTAGTTCCTTTTTATATGTTTTATTCTTTATTCATTTTTAAATTTTTGACTAATTTAAAAAATATTTAATGTTCTAATATACCATTGATTTATAGCTCAGTCGGTAGAGCGTTCGGCTAAAAACCACAAGGTTCCTAGTTCGATACCGGCCCTCGCCAACTCAGCGTTGACTTGGGATGTTTTCAAGGTTAAATATATAATAGCTGATTTTAAAGAATTTTTTACGCTCAATCCAAAAACCATGCTCAATTTTTCTAATCAGATATCTTTTTAAAGATACAAGCTCTAAGTTGAAATGTATAGAATGTATCATAGGTGTAACAAGTAGAGACCACGATCTTTTGAATTAGTGTTATTATTATGTACAACCTATTCAAGTACATCTTAAAAAACAAGACCTGACCAAACACAATGAATGGTATTTTTGAATTCGGCATATAATGGCTATCATATATCACTTAGTATCATCTATAGCTCAGTCAGTAGAGCGTTCGGCTAAAACCACAAGGTTCCTAGTTCGATACCGGCCCTCGCCAACTCAGCGTTGGCTTGGGATGTTTTCAAGGTTAAATATACAATAACTGATTTTAAAGCATTTTTTTACGCTCAATCCAAAAATTTACCCTTTGGAAAAAAATTATTATTAGTTATTATTGTTTTCGTTTATTTTTGGTTATTGCTTCTGTTATTTTGTTCGCTCTCTGCCAAGCTAAAATATGAACATGGCCATTTTTTAATGTAGGATGCCCCGCAAGAAGCAAGCCTCCCGCAGCAGCAGGTTTGAAAATTGTTAAGATGCCGTCGATATTCCCCTTGAGAGGCGCCTCACTCAAATACTACTTCAAGATCAGTAACATCCTTTGCCTTTGATTAGCTGCTTGCTGTAATTGATATCTTTATTATTCATAAGAAATGCCAACAGTAGCCTAATTCTCAATCTTGTTGCGGCCATTGTTCATCATATTATTTTCATCTTTACCGCCACAATAGATGGGATGAAATTTTTATAGCATTTCTAACTGTCCGCAATCGTTATCATCATCTAAGGCAGCCAGTTAGATTGATTCTGACTGGCCGAGAAAAGCTAAGTTCTCGCAAACTTTGAATAAACATTAAAAGTCACCAATACGATCCTTAGGTCATTACAGCTTCCTTAGACAAGGTTAACGGAATGAGAACTATATACCCTAATGGATTAAATAGATGTTCGGTTCGAAGTTCCGTGAAGGCTCCCGATTACGACATGAAGGCACTCGAGTCCGACAAGAAACACCTTAAGAAGGCCGAAAGGCATATCGGCCGAAACGTTGTGTATATTACAATAAAGATAGGATAACAGCCCGAAAAATCTAAATAATACGGAAGTTTTTCTAAGCTTTTAATTCCACTCTTGGCGAGACAAAAAATCAACTTTTCTATTTTGTAATGAATTTTCTAAAATTAGATTTTCAGTAAAATAGTTTTGCATCCAAATTCCAACTTAGAATCTAGAAATGCATCATTGAATAACCCAACAATGGTCGACATGCAGTAAAACCCACCCAACCAACCCCTCCACCACGGATTGGACGTGGCAAAGGCCAATTTCTAAGCGGAATTCAATTAGTCTGAATTAAGTTTCCTTCTCTAATGTGTCACGTCGTGGTGTAATCATGTTAAATATTGCCTTTTAAATTGACATACATATCTTATCCTTCCATTAAGTTGGTTCTGGGGATCTGTGTAGCTGGGCCTGGGCTGGCTTCTTCTTGATGTTTTTCTGAGGATTCCTCGTGTCGTTGTTAGTTTTTGATTAACGAATACAAGACGATGCTGCTTTTCTTTAGAGCTTTTTATTCTAATAAACCTAAGTCAAGACAAGCACGCGTGGAGAAATTGGCCTCGAACTGCGATTCCGAACAAAATTATTTAACTTTAGACCAGTGCTCTTTAAACTTTTTTCATTCATGACCCCGTTTTTTACCACGAGATTTTTCGCGAACCCAAGTATTAAATATGAAGTAATGCATACCTGGCTTTCTGGCACTATGTCCAGTGGCTTTGATCTCTGGACTGGCAAGATATAATATAAATCAGCATGTATCTCAGGTGCCCATTAGCCCAGGCAACACCTGCCCCTCATCTAAAAGGGGCAGGGCGGGGTGTATTGCTCGGTGCCTTAATCGGACAATTGGGGTTAGGGTTAGGGGTTAGTTTTATAATTAAAAAAACTCTAAAACTCGTCTGTTAACAAACAACCAGATGTTGACGGTGTAAATAAAAAAAATGTTCTTATGAACCAGCAAAGCAAAAGGGGTGCCTAAAGGTCATATGGTCCAAAAAACAAAAAAGTAAAAATCAATGTGACTGATGTGCTTGTTTTTTGTTTTGTTTTCTACCTAACAAATTAAACCTTGGCGTGATGTAAATCATCAACAAACTTTTCAGCATTGAATGATATTTGGTTTTAACAAGGGTTAATGCTGAAGAGTTCTTTCACATAAGTTTGTGGTGCTAAATGTCAGAAGAACCATTCTATGAACACAATCAACCGACTACACTGAAAATACATACGTCATCATTGCAATAGTCGTAACGGCGCCACAAGCGCGTTTTTATTAGACACCGCCTGCGTGTCGCATCACGTTCAATACTGTGCTTATTTGAAATAACCTATAAACTGAAATTTAATGTGTTTGAATTCAATTTTCCTGACCCAGAATATTGCTTCGTAACTTTATTTGGGATCGCGACCCATAGCTTCAGAACCACTGCTTGAGAATAAAATACTATTTTACTAGATTTGGAATATCTATGTTTGCTTGATCTATTATAACTCTAGTAAGCGCTCAATTATAGGCCAGCTAGTCCTTTTAATAGTAGTATTATTTTGGACTTTTGTATTATTTGGACTATTATTTTAAACGATGTGCAGTATTAGTTGTATAGCCATATATCGTTATATACCCCATCGTCGAGCATATACACGAGTGTTAAGTTTTTAAATGCCATCCTTGGCCAGTTGAAAAGGGCTTAAAGTAAGTAATTCCTGAGTTATGGAATCCTTTGGTAAGTGAATAAATCCTATCCTGCGTATTGTTAAAGGTCCAGTGATTTAATCCTATGTCCGTCGTCCACGAAAGTCAAATAGTTATGAGTAGTTATGGCCAGTACAGCCGGTATAAGTATTATATCAGCAGCAGAGTACAACCAGTGATTGGCCAAGAGAGATCACATGGTTCTTGCCGAGTCTATAAGTAGAAGTGGGCTTTTAACACACGCCTTATATCCCAAAAATCTCACCCCCCCCCTATTTTGATATAAGGTGGGCGATTCCAGTGACTTCGGTTGAGAGAGAGAGAGAGAGAGAGAGAGAGAGAGAGAGAGAGAGAGAGAGAGAGAGAGAGAGAGAGAGAGAGGACTTGTTCTTCATTTCGGCTTTACTGCTTCGGCTATGTTCTTGCTATGGTCGCCATTTTGTCTTATTGTTGCTGTCTCTAAGGTCTTCTTCTGGGCTAACTCTTTAGTCATGCAAATTAATAAATTCACAAGACTTTTATTTTCTTGATCAAGATTTGTTTCTGCCCATGTTCTTCTCATGAGATTCAATCTCAGCAAAGCACGTCTACTCTGCTTCAATTCTCAGGTTGAAACTAAAATCTAAACTAATTAAATCACGTGACGTGCGAGATTTTCGCCTCTGGGGTCAGGTGGCTATAACCGTCCTTGTAGATTTCCATTCCCTGATCTGAAAAAAAATGGCCCCTTAGAATTCTCTCTACAGGGTCCGTCAACAACCGACGCCACCACACAAATTATGTAACAGTATTAGTTGTTGTACCTTGCCTTTTGAATTTGTAAGATTTGGGTTATAGAGTCGATAAAAGCATTCTAACTTTGGTCATTGCTACCGCCAGCATTGACAATGTTCTTTCTATGATAGGATTTGGGTTGTGCTTGGAATTGCATTTGCGCAAGGTATGCATATTTATAATATAATATTAAGAATTAGTATTAGTGGGACACTAGATAGCAACTCCGAGACACTAACCATTGCTTTGGATACATCAAAGACTTTTTAACAGAGAATGGTACAAAGGCAATCTTCTCAAGCTCTCCACCATGAAGTCCTTTCTTACTTGTGAAGCTAAAAGATTATTTACCCAACCCTTTGACCAAAAGTTTAGCTACAGCTGCACAGAAAACATGATAAAAAAATAATTAAAAAATCACAACAAAATATATAACACACAACAAACAACAAATAAACCCACGTGCAATTGCAAAAACAAACATGTGTGTCCTTTGAACAATAACTGTCTCTAAACTCGTATAGTATACCAAGCCACGGTGCCACCTAAAAAAAGGGCCGGTTTTGCTCAGTCGGTAGAGCATCCGACTAGGAAAGACAAGGTTCCGGGTTCGATGCCGGCCCTCACCAACTCAGCGTATGAGTAATACAGGGGATCTGTGCGGTAAAGTGAGCAGCTGATGGTAGGTGTGGTGGCCCGCCTCAGATTCAACAACAATCAACTTGGTCTAGCACTAGGGAAAAGGGGATTGACACCCTCGCTGTCTGACAATAGGCCATTCATCGACTTTATTTTACTTACTTTATAAATGAAGGAACCCGGAAACAAAAAGGCTATGCACACATCATTCAACAATAAAAAATATGCAACATTACACTATAGGAAAGGCATGGGCCGCTATAAATAAATTATCGGTCAATGGAAATCCAATCTCACAGACAGGTTAAAGAGACAGACAGTTCTTCCAGGCCGTTGTTGTATCAGTGCTGTTGTATGGCTGCACCACCTGGACCCTAACAAAGCAACTAGAGAATAAACTAGATGGGAGCTGCACAAGAATGCTGCGGGTGATCCTGAACAAGACTGCAAACAGCACCCCACGAGAAAACAGCTGTACGGCCACCTGCCACATATCACCCAAACCATCCGAGTAAGACGGACAAGACACGCGGGACACTGCTAGAGAAGCAAGGACGAACTCATAAGCGACGTCTTCCTGTGGAAGCCAGCACATGGGCACGCCAGTGTGGGCCGACCAGCAAAGACGTACATTAACCAGCTCTGTGCGGATACAGGATGCTGCACAGAGGACCTCCTGAGAATGATGAGCGATAGGGACGTATGGAGAGAGACTGTCATGGATATCCGTGCTAACAGCGCGACATGATGATGATGACACAATCAAAAAATATCTAGAAAACAAAAAACTCAAACCAATATACACCTGAAATAACCTGACAAATAAAGAAAACACCACCAGCATACAGCAACCTAGCCCGTTAATGCAAACTTTGCATAGAAGAAAGATTAGCACTAATAACCTTCCCCGAGAAAAAAAACTAAAATTACTCAAGTAACGATCAGAACTTATATCGAAATGTAGACATGAAAATAAATACTTACTAAGCCAATTAAAAACTAATGACTCCTCCAGTCATTAGTTTTTAATTGGTTTAGTAAGTATTTATTTTCATGTCTACATTTCGATATAAGTTCTGATCGTTACTTGAGTAATACATGACTAAAACAAATTCCCCCAATATTTATTTTTAAAAAAAAAAAGAAACCAACAAAATCAACACCCAAATAACATACAGCAAAATGGCCCACAATTAAAAAGAAATAGAAAACAAGTAAATAGCAAAAAAAATGTAAAATGCAAAATGCAAAATGCAAAATGCAAGCAGAAAACCCTCAATTAGCAATCCATAAAACCCCGCCCCTCCAAACAACAAGAATGACCCCTAACAAGTAAAAGCAAAGTATAAAGACCCCAATAAATAAATCAACAAAATGCAATAAAACCCCAAACCAACGGCACTCTCCATATATCAGTACATACGTAGATAAGGGTGTAACGTGGTAATAGATTCACGGTACCCAAAACGGATATATACGTAACGTTCTAATAACGATATACGTTGTATAGCGGGTCTTGTCAACGTGCCTCCAAATTCACGACACTAAAAAGGTGTTCGGCACGTGGCGGTCATCTTCTCGATAAAAGAGTACAACGCGAGAAATATATCGTCACAAGCTGCTTATCTTTTATTTCCAGGCTCGTCTCGGGGGTTGTTTTGGAGAGGAGGAAAAGCAGAGAGAAAGAGAGAGAGAGAGAGAGAGAGGACACTGTTAAATTACTGTAATCCCACACTAGGGACCAGAGGCCCGTCCGTTCCCCAAGGCCTCGGAAAACAAAAAATACCGGTATTTTTCTTCGTCGTTCTACGTCACCGCGTGACTTCCGGTTGGCTTTCAATTCTCAATTCGGGGGGGGGGGTCACGCTCCGGTCAAATTCCCAAAACCTGTTTTATGTTCATCACTTTTTTTAAGCCTTTACTATCTCTTATTTCTTCTTTCTCCTTTTTAATAGTAGTCCTCGCAAAACCCAGGACCTTCCATCTCGCTACAAATGGAGCACTCTTCCTAATTAGATAACTGTACGTCCTACTACATACAAACCTGACCAATAAAAATCCTTCCCTTCCTCCTCCACTTTCCACTCATATTCCCTATCCTTTAAAGGACCAAACCAAAGTATAAATTGCTTCACTACTTTATCATATTTCACTTGGTTTGAATAATTGCATAGGCGAGAAACTCTCAGTAACCAAGCGCCACTGTCTCCATATCCATCTCACCCTCGGTTTATCTCAGTCGGTAGAGCGTTCGGCTAGAAACCAAATTCGATACCGGCCCTCGCCAACTCAGCGTATGAGTAGTACAGAGATCTGTGCGGTAAAGTTAGGAGCTCCACCTCAGACTCAAAAACAATCTCCTTAGTCTAGCGCTAGTGAAAAGGGATAGACTCCCTCGTTGATTGGCTGATACCGACTTTAGGCCACCCCGACAACTTTACTACTTACTTTCTATATATAATGAAAAACAACACTAACAACATTGAATTATTTAATATATGCAGTGCAAATTTACTCTCTGAAAATTGCTATCTCTACCGAATAAGTAGAACAAAATTTGGGAAAAATATGCATCATCTATAGGTAAATAGTAGGGCAGACTGGGCTCTTTAACCTTGATTATACAGTCTATCAATGAGAAGAAAAATTAGAATTCAAATTTGTTAAACTCAGCTTAGGAAATTGACCTTGTGTCACGTTCTTCTCGTGCGGAGGTGTTGGTAAATATGTAAATATATCTTCTTTGTTGTTCAACAAATATTTTTACAAGTTTTTATCATAATATTCTTAAGAATATATTTCGTTCTGTGGTCGATATTTTTTATTTTAATTTTATTGCTGCTTTGACTATTGCCAAATCCATCTCTGTTCTTTTCTATTTACTCTCTTGTGGGAATTCTGACCAACACTGATTTCATAGATGTGGCAGTGTGCCACAAGGAATAAAGTTTATGTTGTTGCCGGCGTTGGAAATCGTTATTCACAATCTTGCATTTATCATGAATTCGACCGGTCCTTAAGGGCTGGTTTAGCTCAGTCGATAGAGTATCCGCTTCGGACCCACAAGTTTCCGGGTTCGATACCAGTCCTTGCCCACCCAGCATATGAGTAGCACAACTTCTACGCAGTAAAGTGGGGGAACTAACTGTAGGTAAGGCGCTCAACCTTAAATGCATAAATAATCTCTCTGGTCTGGCGCTAGCGCAAAGGGGGATAGACTCCCTCGCTGTTCGGCTGATACCGACAATAGGTCACTCCACCTACTTTTTTTTAGAAATATACACTTACCTTACAATCATTTATTCGGCTTCCTACGCCACTTACCTATTCGCATGGAAATCTCGACCCGGTTTCAAATCCTGGACGAGGCTGTTTGCGTTTCACTTCGCGCTAAATTTATATGAATTGGAATCGCTCAGAAATATTGACTCACCATAGCATTTTTGGTCGTTCTATTGTGGAGTAATTGTTAGCAAGCTAGTCTCGCAGATCTATTATTATTGATGAGCGAGTTCGATCCTTGCTGGATACCCCAGACCTTGTGTCACATCCTACCCGTGGCGAATGGATTGGGTAATAATGGAGTCCCATTATGGTGTAATGGTTAGGAAGCTAGTCTCGCAGATCCATTATTATTGAAGAGCGAGTTCGATCCTTGCTGGATACCGAATAATTACAACCTTGTGTCACATCCTAACAGTGTTGAGTAAATACCTACATTTACCTTAAATGAAGAGAGAGATTTACCAACCTTTTCACCACGAACAGGATGTGACATAAAATCAATTTTTAAGCAGAGATTAAGAGTTTTGAATTCAGAGTTTTTCTTTCTCCCATACCGCTTGCTAAGTCTGCCCAATTATTTACTTACAGCTGGAGGGGCATAGATGAAATTGTCAAGGGTATTAGTGCTATGTGAAATACAAACAACTTTGTCTAGGAATTGAATTCAGGCCACCGTGTTAGTAGTATTTCATTTATGTTTAAACAATACACATTAATCAATAAGTTTAATTTTATTGGGTATTAGATTATCAAATAGCTTTTTAATTTTAATTTATATAAATTTTAATTTCTTTAGAAAATGAAATAAAGTTGTTTAATAAATTTAATGCTTACTCTAATAAATAAATGCTTTCTTTAATAAATATGAAATTAATTAAATCTCTAAGAAAATAAACTTAGAACGGGACCATGTGACCTTTAGGCACCCCTTTTTGATCTCGATTCAGAAGGACATGTTTTTCATTTAAACCGTCAATATCCGGTGTTTTTAACAGACAATTTTTAGAGTTTTTTTTAAATTATAAAACTAACCCCTAACCCTAACCCCTAAAAAACAACCGGATATTGACGATGTAAATGAAAAACATGTCCTTCTGAATCGAGATCAAAAAGGGGTGCCTAAAGGTCATATGGTCCTTAGAACGTAACAACAACATATATTACATTTACATTCATTCATTGATTGTACAAACATTTTTAAATAAATTTTATCCATTGAAAATAATTTTTAAAGAATTTATTTTTCTACAGAATTGAACGGAATAAAATTTAATTTATTGGCATTGAATTTTTAACTCCAGCCCACCTCAGGCAATACTTTAAAAAAATCATTTTACATCACCCGGAGGGTTTTTTTATTTTGCTAGTAAATATAAAAAGCAAAACTAAAGTTAGCAGTGTAGCCTATTGTCAGAGAGGGAGTCTGTCCTCTTTTCACTAGCGCTAAACCAAGGAGATTTTTTTTGCATCTGGGTGGAGCGCCACACCTAACCGGCTTCCCACTTTAGCCTGAGGGCCGGTATCGAACCCAAAACATTTGGGTTTACTAGGAAGATGCTCTACCGACTGAGCTAAACCGAGCCCATCCATAAATTGCATATCCTTAAATGATTCAAACGTTTAACATTATTTCCTATGTTTTCCTACATTGCTTTTTATTGCATTTTCAAGCTTTGCTAGAGTAATATCATCTCCTAAAATAGAAAGTTTCATATAGAAATATTACTTCCTTCTCCAATAATTTTTTTATGCTGTACACAAAGGAAGTATAGATTATCACAATAACAAATCTCTATATAGATATATTATCAAAGTATTTGATCAGTAATATTTTGATATTTTTCCAAATGCAGATAAATGTGTGATATTTATTTTATTACAAGTAAACGGCAAAATACTAGATGTTTCAATTTGAATTGGTACCAAAATTACACATTTTCTCTGTTGAAGCCGAATGCACTGCAGTTTAAATTGGATTAATTATTTCAAGACGGCAAACTGAAACTTTAGGGTTGTTATTGGTGATATACCCTATAGACTAATGGAATGTGCCGACGGTTACTATAAGTAACAGGGACAATTATGGCTTGAAGAGTAAGCCAATGCGAGTCAGCTCATAACTCTATTTGTCGGACGTAATTCCCACTTCTCTGTACTGTAATTGTCTACTCTTTTGTTAATACATTTTCCTACATTTGTTACCCGTCGTTTTGTTCTTATTTGACCTCGTAAAACCCCACAACAGGGGTCATGATTACTTATTGTGATTTGCTCTTTTGGAGTTCGAACACGCGTACTACGATCAGTTCAGCACTTTAGCCACTACGCTGCAGGTACTCTACCAATATACATAAAATGAACGACAAAAATAGTTGAAGACAGGCTAACCCCAAAAATAACTAAAGTATATACATAAGTTATTAGATGAATGAGACAAAGAAAATCTGCTAGTTGATTTGTTTAATGGTACATCAACCTTCGTGGGTTGTTCAATGCCAGAGCCATCCTCGTAAAAGAACAGTAGTGGTACTATTTAACCCATAGCTGGGGGATGAGGTGTCTATACCTTTCTCAAGGGCATTAATTCGAAAGGGAACTCAATAGCACGAACTCGCTTACATTAGGTACTGGCAAAATGAGCCTCTGCTATGAGTTTTAAAAGCGAATTAAAAATAATTAAATCTATTATTTAAGGTCAAACTTTGTCTAAATCGATAAGTAGTAACATAATGACCATCGTTAAAAAAGAAAAATATCATTACATTAGCAATTTATTTTTAATATATTTAAAACGATTTGTTTTGGTCAATTTTGTTCGCCGACGCCATTTTTTGTTTTTTTTAAGTGGTTTTATTGGCTTGTTTACAATTTTTATGTAACATTCGCGATTTATCAATTAATGAATTTTATAATGCATCAGTTATTTTATTTCAAAACTTTAATTCAGTATTTTTTGCTATGAAAAATTAATATATAAAATTCATTTAAAATGTGAAAAACCTGATGTTAAGTTTAAAATGTTATATTTTTAGATTATAAAATAAATATCTATTTAATGCAAATCTTATTTTAGATACATAAAGTAATAAGTTTTGAAGAAAAACTCTATTGAAAATGTACCCCCCACTTTTTAAGCAGAAAAAATATCAATGTATATTTTTTTCTTTTATAAGGTAATAGCCAATTAAATAATTATCGAAATGAGTAAAAAAAAAAAAAATCTCCAAAAATTTGATTATTTATTATTTTTTTACATTTTATTTTTCAATTTTCGGTACTTATTTTTTCATGAAAAGCCACCGTAAATTATTTTTTGTTTCTATTCATAACTTCGGTCTTTTATCTTTTTTATTTATACTGTAATTATTACAGTATAAGACAAACTCGAAAAAATGTTACGTCCCCAACATAAGGGGGGGGGGTAAAAATTAAGTGACCTGAAAAAAATTAGAAAGTTTTGAAATAAAATAAATAATGCATTATAAAGATCATTCATTGATAAATAAACACTGAAAATTTCATTAAAATCCGATAATTCCCTGATTTTGGTAAATTATTTTCTATAAAGTCATTTTGTCAAAAACGCATTTTAGGCTTATTTTGCCAGTACCTAGCTTACATTCTATAAGGAAATTAATCATGATGAATTAAAATAATACATCAAATCGATATTATTAGAAATAAAACGAAATGCTAAAAAATGAAAAAAAAGTTGAAAAATTTAACAACTTATTATAGTATATGTAAAAGGGTATTGGTATAGAGCTTGTCCACATAGAAATGGACACGGTGGCCCGAGTTCAAATCCTGGGCGAAGTGGTTAACATTTCACATAGGGTTAATATTCTTGGGAAAAAGTATGAATCCAACTATTCTTCATTTTTCTCCTCTCAACATTTTCTTTCTTTTCCCCCGTCTTCTCAACCCCTGTATATTCAAGACTCTCTCTCCTCTCTCTCTCTCTCTCTCTCTCTCTGATTGTCTGTCCGTCTTTCTCTCTCTCCTTTTCATTCTCCCTCACTAACTTCCTAGTCTCGTAAATTTTGTTAAAGCGTTGAGTTGAAAAAAAAAAAAATTCAGCCGACGCCGTACGTATATTTATTAACTGAAAGCGTAACGCACACGAATGATTGGTTCATAGTTACATGCGTATTAATATAAAGATTATTAGAATTTTTCGATTGGTTTCGTTTCTACTTGATCAGATTGCATAAGACAAAAAAAATGCAATATACGTTCGTAGCTCTGAGTTAACCCATATAAATTCCCATAGTGATCATTGCTGTGCAGCTGCATAATCACGTACTTATTAAGAAGCTACGCATTCAAGCACAAACGTATTCACACATTTCTTTTTTTTTTCTTTTTTCTCTCTCTATGATCAGAATGAAATCCTATTCATGGTGGACTCTGTGCGTAAAAGTGATGAACGAGAGGGAAACGGGAACAAGATTGTTCACTTGCCGTTTTCCGAGAGGACCAGAAATCGAATTTGGACTAATCACGTTTTTGGAAAACTGAATTTGTCCTTGGGATATACATCACTAGCAGTACAATGTCATATAGTCAGTCACACACACTTTCGTTAATTTAATAAATTCCACGCAGAATAGTCTTAACGATCCTCACGGTGAAACTCGACAAGACATATTCTGACAATATTGGTTTACTAAACCTGCTCTACAAACGTATTGAGCACTTTCATATTCATTTATAACTCTGAATTATTCGGTTAATTATTTTTATCGGCTGTCGAAATTTTTATCGGCAGTCAAAAAACGCGATATTTTGACTTCTCCGTTAAGTCAACTTTTTTCACATACACACATATACAGACATAGACAGAGACAAACAGACAGACAAACAGATACACACACACACATACACACACACACATACACACATAAATATATCATCGCCACTGAGGGGTCTTCAGCACGGCATCCAAACCTGATATAGGGTTTTTTATGATGTGTCCATGTGTAGATGGCATCTCCAGCAGTTTTCAGTATACCCCGTTCGTCGCATTTGAATGGTCTGTGTAATAGGAGGCAGGTGGCCGTACAACCGTTTTTGTGAGATGCTGCTTCTGAATGTTGTTCAAGATAGCATGCAGCATCATTGTATATTTTCCATCCATTTTTTTTCTCTGGGCACTTCATTAGGGTCCAAGTTGTGCAGCCGTACTGTAACACGGTTATGGCTTGGAAGAATTCTCGCAGCTTCAATAAACGCCAATGTGCAGCAGCTCAGGAAAGATAGAACTAACAGACTCTCTCTCTCTCTCTCTCTCTCTCTCTCTCTCTCTCTCACACACACACACACACACACACACACACACACACACAAAATATCTCAATCAGCATGGAAGACAATAAACGAAGTTAATGGTAGGCAAAGCACCCCCCCCCCCAAGATAGAACACAAGAAAGCAGCATCCTACAAAAATCAGCTATACGACCACTTGCCCCTATCACACAAACCATCCAAATAAGATGAACAATTTTACATCCAGATGACAATTCAGGCTGTTCTTTACAGATCATCATCATCATCATCATCATCATCAAGTCATGCTGATGGCCCAGATTCCCATGACTCTTTCTTTCTCGCCATCCGTTCCTATCGGCCATCGCTCTTGGCAAGTCCTTCAGACTGCACTTTAGCAGTGATGTATGGCCCAATGTTGGCAGTAGGTGCTAACCCGTAATGCCTGAGGACAGGATTATGGGAACTGAGCGTTGGTGACCTGAGTACAACATCCACTTCGGTCCTTACTCGGGTGCGCTGGCAGTCGTAGAGACCCCAGCTGATCAATAGGTTGGTCAAGTCAAGTTCTAGCACATATCTGTGTGTGTGTGTGTGTTACATAACCTGACTTAACAACAGAATAAGGAATATATTTTATAACATATAATATATTGAAAGGATGCCGTATTCTTCAAATTGCTCTTATGGCAAAACCCCAACTCTTTTTATCATATGAATTCTAGAAGGCTGTAGCTGAGGATCAACTACCAGTTTATTAATAAATATGAAGTCGTTTTTTTAAAACTATTTCTACCAATTTGTTGATAGAAAGAAAGCTAATGAAAAATCTAAGAATTATTTCTACCAATTTCCTGGGTATGACGTTAAACTGCATCCTTTGATGAAGCTTCAATTCTGGAGATTTGGGGAGTGTGGATTACCCCGTCATCGCCATTACTCTCAGTTGGGGTTCCACTAACGGTTAAATAAAAAAAATGAATCTAAAAATAAAAAAAAATTATGTTTAAATAAAAAAAAATTTAATACCCATCAAGAATGAATAAAACAAAACGCGTTCGGCATAAATAACCCAACAAGGGTTGACATGCCCTAAAATTCAACCAACCTAACCATGTAGAGGTTCATTGGTACACATGAAGTTAATGAAAAATGTAACAGGAAAATTATTTATTTTATAAACACACTAAGGTTAATGAAAATCATTTCTACCAATTTTTAAATACCAGTTAAGGAAAAACCCAATATACAAATTATTTCTACCAGTTTATAAATATATATGATGTTAATGGAAATTATTTTTCCAGTTTATGAAACAAACCCAAACAAAAATATTTACCTAACTATTCAAAGTCAATGAAAATTATTTCTACCAGTTTACTAATATACATGAAGTCAATGAAAAAGCTAACATAACCACAAGTTTATTAAAACACATGAAATTATTTCTTCTTATTTATTAATACACATGAAAATCTAATATAAGATAATTCCTACCAATATATTGATACACATTGAGGTTATGAAAACTATTTCTACGTGTTTATAAAACTAAACCAAATAAATATTTACCAACAAACCTAATCATCTGTTGTATCCTTGAGGTGGCAAAAGGAATACACAGAGAATACAGGATGTGTGAATATGTATTTATTCAACACTTAACATAGAACAAAGAAGTACAAATCACAAGATAAACCTACAAATAATGAGGTTCAAATGGTTGGAGTTGACGCAGTAATTTCGTTCGAATAAATTCCGTCCTCAGTCATTGCTGCGTCGACTCTTAAATGCTTCTGGGTCAGTCCACCTTGTAGGGGTGTTCACTCCTCTACAACATCATATATACAAAAAAATAGTATTTGCCATTGGGTGGCCCACAAGGGTTAATATGTCATCAAACAAAATAACCCTAAACAACGTAAATGTTTATTCATCTTCAGAATCAATTGCAATTTTAAGACTTCTTTTACATAAAGTGCGATATACATATCAGTTTAAAATAAACGAGAAATTCTGGGGAAGCCAGCTAGTGTAGTGGTTAGAATGTCCGCCTGTCAGCCTGACAGGTAGGGTTCGAATCACGCACAAAGCACTGCCCTGTCTATAGCTCTGCTGATGAGGCCTAATAGGCTGAAATGTACATACAGAGATCGACTTTTTCTCGATTTGTTTACGCTTTACATTTAAACCGATTTGCACGCCTAATTCATTTAATTATAATTAATTAATTAACAAATTAGGTATGAGTTTAATTAAGCACATAATCTCCTACAAATTGTCGGCCTTCGCCATTTCAAACACATTGTTTGATCACTTCATATACATATATGTTGGCTTTTCAGATAATAGGTTTGCCCCACAAAACTATCAAATAACATTTTAGTCACTAATAAATAATCATGGCATATTATTTATCGGATTTAAATGGGCAGGTTTAGCTCAGTCGGAAGAGCATCTAACTTGTACTTCACAAGGTTCCATGTGCTTCACAAGGTTCCAGTCTTGACAGCGACCCGCGCTAACTCAGCACATGTATAGCATAGCTTGGATCTGTGCGGTAATGTGGAGAGATGGTGGTATGTGTGGCTCTCCGACGCAAAAACAATCACCCTAGTCTATTGCTATGGGAAAGAGGATAGACACCCTCGCTGTATGGCTGATATCAAAAATAAGCAACACTGCCAACTTTACTTTATCTATTACTTTATGTTTTAATGAATCTAAAAATGAATGTAAATAATGTAAAAAAATAAAAAAAATTAATTGAGGGCTAAAAATATGGGATTAATTAGGGTTAGGTGGTAAATGACATAAGTGACATTTGTTTAAATGTCTCCATTTGGAAACTAATTAACTTCTTTTGTTCAGTAAATTCACATTCATATTTTGGAGAATACACAATTTTTCTTCGATGCATAATCTACAGTTATATTGTCTGCCTTTGTAAGCTTGAGCTTTTTTGATAATTTCCCATTTTATTATAGGTTTTTACCCGTTGTGTCTTTAATGTGTCATACGTGTTTGGATAAGGTGGTACTGTTTGAATACCTTCTGTTATTGAAGCTTATATTGTGATTGTACCACCTATTTTTCCAATATCGTTCAATGGCACCAATATATGTTTTTCATCGTTGCTATTTTCACATTCTTTTTTGGTGGCCTATTAAACGATGTTGTTAATTAAACAATTGCCATTTAAGGGGCATTTTGTTCTATCGAAGCAGTTGTATCTATCCTTCGAGTTGTTATCATTTTCATTTAAAATTTAAAAATTGTGCTTGTCGATGATTTTTTTAATATTATTCATACAACAATAACTGATTTTAGAATTATTCTATTGAACAATTTTTTCAATATAGAGGATTTATCAACGTGTTTTTTTTTTTCTTAACTGGAAAAATATTTTCCCCACATTCATTTTGACGGTTCTGCTGTAAGGAAGGTTAAACCAAATGATGTTTCTCTTTTTTATTTCTTGTATTATCATCAATGTTATTATTATATTTATATTCTAGTTTAGAGTATAATCCACTATTTTATTAGGGCACTTTCATAAATAGTTTTCAATTTACTAAATATGTCGGTATTGGTTGAATTAGTGGCGAGTCTATGTTCTCTCTCTTCGAGTTACGAGCTGTCACTTGGTCGATTGCTTGGCTTTGTTTTGAGAGCTAAAATTTGAGGTACGTGCGAGTTTCTAATACGCTTATGTTAATAAGTTCACTAAAACATTTAAGTTTCTAAATTCATTGCGTTAAAAAAAATATTTATAAGAAAACATAAACATTAAAACATATTACAGCACATAATTCATTACATTCTATTTTATTATTATTATTTTATGTTTCACGGTGCTATTTTTCTTATTTTAAAGAAAGTAACAAAAACTTAAGGTGCATATGAGTCTGGAACGGATTAATGGCATTTCAGTTTATTTCAATGGGTCAAATTCATTTGATATACGAGAAAATTAAGTTACAAGTAGAACGAATTAAACTCGTAAGTCAAGGTACCACTATATATATATATATATATTATATATATATATATATATATATGTGTTGTGTGTGTGTGTGTGTGTGTGTGTGTGTTCTAAAAATAATCATTGACTTTTTCTCAAAATATTCAAATTTAATGCCCGAAATATTTTTTTCCTGAAAATCAATAGCGAAAAATGCAATTGAACTTTCACTCCAAGAAATTTTAAAGTTCCATAATTCTTAGTAAAATAACAAATTATAATTAAATAAGGTATTTATATAGCATTTTCTTAATTGGTCCCACAATCTCTCTTCTTTTAATGAGGCCAGTATATTTTTAAATCAGTACTTGGAATTCTCATTAAGCATGTAAGCTTATTTCTCCAGATAAATTACATAAAAAAACTGTTCGGTGTAAAGCTTATATTGAAAAAGGATAGATAGATAGATAGATTGATAGTAACTTCAATAACAGTGAGATTAGTAATAAAAAGAAGGGTGTACTGTAACATCAAGATTTCATGACCTTCACTTAGTAAGGAAAAGGACTGGATAATAAAGACCACACTTATGCTTCTGAAAATATTGATTTTCACTTATATATATATATATATATATATATATATATATATATATATATATATGAAATTTAACATTAAAAAAAAACAAATGATGTTATATCTATAAATGTTAAATTTCATACTGTCGGATTAATTTCCATCTATTTTTCATATATATATATATATATATATATATATATATATTATATATGTGTGTGTGTGTGTGTGTGTGTGTGTGTGTGTGTGTATGTGTGTTATAAAGAAATTTAAAAATGAATCTGACAGTATGTGGGTATGTGGAAAAGTAATGAATAAATGTGAAAAATAAGAGCTGTGAGGATGATTTATTAATATTTGAAAATTATTTTCGACGTTCAAACTTTTCGATTATTAGATATATATCAAATGTATATCTACAATATATATATTCTTCAGGACATTCAAATATCGCCTGGTGATGTTGTCGTGTTTGTTTATCAAATCTCTTTTTTCGTATCACTCGATAAACAAACATGCCATCATCTCCATCCGATATTTAAATGTCCTGAAGAAGATTATATATATATATATATATATATATATATATATATATATATATATATATATATATTTGTGTGTGTATGTGTGTGTTTTATATCTTATCATAATGGAGATTGTGGGTTTGTCTGTCTGTAACCGAAACTATATTACTATACAAGTCACAATTCCTTTCGTTATTTACATCATATTCTCCATGATTTTATTTTTATTTAAACCTCAATTATTAATAAAATTGTTTTACATTACTTACACAGTTGACCATATATACATACTAATAACATGCAATTGTATTTATATGTACAACAAAATAGAGGTTTACAGTGTGAATGGGAAGGCTAATTTGCATATTGATCTTAAAAAATTGATTTTGATAAATATATGCTTAGTACTATTGATTTCTAATTGTTTGGTTTTATCTTATTGAATATGAGCAAAAATCTCTTCAATAAATCTTAAAAGAAATCCATTAACAAGAAGAAATAACTGTAATATTATTCTTTACTTTCTATTTTAGCTAAACATTTTAATTAGGAAAATTTACTAATGAAAGACGAGAGTAACGGAAAATGATGGAAGAGTTAGTTTCAAAGTTGTTCTATTTTTCAATCATACCCCCTCTGCTCAAAATCTTTTTATCTACATTCTTATTCAGTTTCATTAGCCTTTCTAATTTAATATGATATTTTATTATAAAATTTAACTAAAATACTTGCACCCGGAGGGTGCATATATTTGCTAGTATACTTAATAATAATATCATCTTAACAGTGCTCTTGTTTTGTTGGTCTCTATTCTTCTTCAGATTTCTATTTCTTCCAGACTCTTTTCCAAACACCTGGGAACCATTCAAATGGTCCCAATTACAATTGACACGGCCTTTACCTTCATGTTCCTCACTTTTTTCAGCTCTCTGGTCAGGTCCAAGTATTTTTCTATCTTTTCGTTTTCTTTCACCTTCACTCTGTGATTCACCGGTACGCCAAAATCCACAAGATAACTTTTTTTTTTTTTCTTAATTGATATTTGGTCTGGTCTCCTAGCCATAATTTGGTGGTCCGTTCGTATCTCAAAGAATTTTATGCGCCTCATTTTGTAGGACCGAATCCGGTTTGTGCATATACCATTTAGTAGCATGGCGTAAATTGAATTTCTTTCACAATTACAAGAGGATCACCTTTCCCACCCAGTCATGCCTTGTCTTGTCCTCTTTTTGTGCTTATTATTATTATTATTATTATTATTATTATTATTATTATTATTATTATTAGCTAGTGTAATGTCCCTGTATTGCGTTAAAAACCGATGAATTTCAGTCCCTGACACTCCTTCCGACCAGAGAAATCGGGTCACTTCCTTGGTGCATACTGCTTAGTGAAGCGGTTTTGTTTACACTTTAAATATGATTACGTCACCACGATAATCCCAACTATAAGTACGCATGCGCGGGACGCAGTGTGACTATAATAAAGATATGTTATGGTGAAAGTGGGGATAATTTTCACCCTCCTGAAAACAGTTGAATATAGGTATTCATGCTACAAAACTTAGGACGCAAAACATACAAGAGCGTAGAAAAGATAATGCCTTTTTCTTGTGGACTATCGTATCTTATCTTTTCTTGGAGTAAATTTAAATAGTCCAAGACTGCTTGCTTACTGATGTTTAGATCAGTCGGAGAACCTTACGGAGATCATTACGATAACCGTATATGTAATACCAATTCTTAACACTGCTGCGAAGTACCTACTAGTTAATTAGTTGGTTGGATTGTACGGCATGCCAAACTTAGGGTTATTCAATGCCGAAGCCGTTTTGCTTTATTCATTCTTGTTAGGTATTCAATTTTTTAAAATCAATTTTTTAAACACATTTATCAAAAATTCATTTAAAAAAAATCTATTTAACACATAGATGGGACCCTAACAAATACAACCACTCCGGTTCAAAGTGGACCTGGGAGTAATGGCAATAAAGGGATAATCCACAGTCCCCAGAGCTCCAGTATTGGAACTTCACTAGATGCAGTTTAACGTCATACCCAGGGCGCACGTTTTTGTTAGCGTGAACCTTTATTTGTATGTACTAGTACACCAAAACATTCTATGGTCCTGTATAAAATGCTCAGTGGTCTTTAAAGTGACAATGCAAGTTTCTTTTATAGGCAGACAGAAAGTGAATGTTTGACTTGTCTCCATCGATCGCTTTATTTATTTATTTATTTATTTTTAACTTTATTGTTTTTTGTTTTTTTGTTGTTGTTGTTTTTTTTCAATTAACCAGAGTAGCGAAAATGAATCAAGATCTACAGATCGATTAAAGAGGTTTACTTTTTTCAGATAATTCAAGAAATAACCGAAAACAATATAAATTAGAAGCATCACAAAAAAGTGAAGTTGACGCTAATTAAATCCACTACTTACTATTCAATGTCGCCCTATTGTCCAAAGACATGATCAGAAGATTTAAGTCCTCATAAATAATTCATAATGCGATGTTTGAAGCGATATAATTTCCGAGAAGATACATAGTCTGACTAAGCAAAATAATTATTTAAGGTTCGTTTCTTTTTCGCTTGTACGTGTCCCATAATCTATTAGATCGTCACAGTGGCATGATGGGTAATGCCATAAAGGTTCCATTTCTCAAAGCAATCGAAAAGATTGATTCACTGAAGCAAATAAAGCTGTAAAAAAATCTGGTATTCTTTGAGAGGATATCACTTATACTATTACGAAAGGAAATGAAAAATCTTTCACATAGATTTGACTTGATACGAAAATGCAGAACAGGGTTTTTAATGACTATAACTAATAATGGTTAATAACAATCCGAATATATTTTAACGTCGGATATATATATATATATATATATATTTCCTGAAACTACCACATTTCAGCGAAACAATCACAAATGAAATACGCAAGGCTATTCGTAAAGAGGGACTAGATATCCAACTAGCACACTCTGGACCCTCACTACGCCAGCATTTAACAAAAAAACATAAAAATGATATTACAACATGCACACTAGCCAACTGCCCAATAAAAAACCCTAACATATGTCACTAAAACCTATACAGTTTACCGTTTAACTTGCTCCAAATGCCTTAATTTCTATATAGGAAGTACAATTAGACCCCTCCACATTAGAATCATGGAACATATCCACACATGTGCATCCTCATTCCACAAACATTTAATCAAATGCAAAAATAAAGACAATAGTTTTTCCGTTAAGATAGAGACAGTAATACGAAACATTGGTAATCTCAGAATTAGAGAAAGTTTATTAATAGCCAAATTAGGTCCTAGTATAAACAATAGATTAGAGCTAAACACTGAATACATAATTAATTAAAATACACGTTCCTCACAGTATATAGTACATAGTATGTACATTTCATTATACATATATCAAATGAGCAATACATAAATATATAAATAGATGAAAATAATAAAATTGAAATTGAATGAATGAGTGTGTGTGTGGGGGTAGCAAGACGTTTTGGTGTTTCAAGGCTCAAAGGTAGCTGGATACTATTGGTGCGCGTTCTTAGGGTTTTGCTCTCAACCCTATCTCACTCGGTGGTGGTGCTGAAAAGGAAGGAATTCAGGGAACGAAAAAGAAAGAGACAAAGGCAGAAGGTGGTTTTATGACTAAGGCTTTATTCACCGGTCATAGTCGTCCGTGGAAAGGAGATATCCCCCTAGACGTGGTAGCGACTACACACCGTTTCAATGACACGATGTACAGGTAGATTGATGGGATCTCGATGGGTAGCCCTCTTGGCCCCCCTAATGGCTAATATTTTTGTGGGTTTTCTTGAAAAGAAATTATTTAATGATTTCTAAGCCTTATTTTTATATACGTTACGTGGATGATACCTTCGCTTGCTTTAGCTCACGTAACGAAGCTCTTAAATTATTTCAGAGCTTGAATAATCTGCATCCCTCTTTTAAGGTTCACTATGGAAGAGGAGGAAAATAACAGTTTGCTCTTCCTGGTTGTTTTAGTTGAAAAACGTTCCTCGTCTTTTGTGACGAGTATTTACCGAAAGCCTACATTTACTCGGCTTTACTTGAGTTGGGACTCGTTTGCTCCCAAATCACGAAAGGTGAACCTAATTAAATGCTTAACGTACAGACATCAATGATTTGCTCTGATTGCAAGATTAAAGATGAACTTTAAAAAATTACAAGCATCTTTGCTGATAATGGGTATTCGGGGGATTTGACAATGGATCGGATCAATAAAACCATATCTAAATTCAATTGTAATAAAGAGTTTGGACCATCTAAATGCCCTGTGTATTTAAGATTGCCGTGGATAGGACTTGTTGGTCAGACGTTGGCTTATAAGATTACATTGGCCGTAATACACTGTTTCAATGCAGTTAAGGTTAGAACAATATTCACCACTAGATCTACATTTCACTCAATTCAAAAGGATGTTCTGCCAATCTTTGAACAGGGTTTATTAATTTATAAATATTATTGCTGGTGTGATGCCAGTTATATTGAGAGGACGACGCAGAAGTTGAGTGTAAGAATAAACCAACATGTCCCGAAGGGACATGAGAAGTATTCATCAAACAACATCCGGGCTCTCACAGAGCTCTGCCATTGGTGATCACCTGTGCAGTATAAATAGCTGCAAAATTAACTATAGTGATCAGCAATTTTCTGTACTATACAAGTTTAGGACAAATCACCATCTTCATCTCCTCGAGGCAGTCGCAATTTTTTTTCACTGCCCGACCTTGTGTAGACAACGCCATTTGAAACACTCCCTGGTAATTTTTGCTGGGGATGTTGTTGCTGAAGTTGGGATGACGGGAAGGAAAATTTATTTTTTCTTTCCTTCTTGTTGCTCCAACCTGTACATAATTCTGACCCCTTTTACCCAATTTATACATTTTGACTTTTAAACGATCCACCGGTTGTTGAACTTTTAAAAAAGCACCGGTCGAAAGGGTCCTTACGTTTCTATCTTCTTTCGCCCTTTTTCTAATTAATTCGTTTAATAGCTGATCCTATAATAAAGTATGTTACTGTTCAAATTGACATATAAATTCAGCTGTACCAAAAACTTGTTTATATATATATATATATATATATATATATATATATATATATATATATATATATTATATATATATATATATATATATATATATATATATATATATATATATATATATATATATGGTGATTGCCGCTTCTTCACAGAATAAGGCCATTTCTACAAATATTTCAGTTGTGAGTAGTTTTGAGTAGTTGTGAGCACGCAGATAGCCCACGGATCCAGCTTGTTTTTATGTACCCTGTCACACATATGAAACCCTCGGCATACAGGCCCTGCCATACAGGTCAGACTTCAATGTGGGAAAGGTTTCCATGGTGTGTCATGTGTTACTTCAGGGTGGAGGGCTCAAATCACCTTGCCTTATTCTTACAGCTACCATGAGGATGTATATCCAGCCTACCCTCTTCTGTCAATTGGTCCTTATCGCTGAACTGACTTCTGCAAGGGCATCAATGTCGGCCCCATATCAAGATGCTCCCCTGTCACGATACCAGTACGTAGTTTGGTGTTTCCCAATCTCTCAAGATCGGGAAGTGTCCAGACATTCCTGGTGGCTATTCTTTGCCTTGTTTTGTGTTGTAATATTTTCTTATTTTCAGCCCAGCTAATGTGGACATCTGTCGAAACGCTGGTTTCTGGCCAGCTTGATAGGTGAACCGGTATTTGTTTAGGTCACCTTTTCTAGACATTTCCCAAATGGCTGGGTGAACAGTAGTATATGCACGCGAGTGTGTGTCTGTGTGTGTATCTGTGTGTGTAAAGCTGAACTTAGAAATTTTGGGATTTCTAACTGATCATTATATTATAACCATCATTGAATATTTTTCGTTGATATCTTAATTAAGTCTGTTGTTCTATAGAACCCTTGGATCTTATAGAATGGAAACTCCTAATCCTTTTTATATTTCGTGTTTTCCATTCACCAATCTCTCGTAATATTATCTATTCTTCTTTATGTGTTATGCCCTTTGTTGAGATTATTAGATATAAGGCGTGTGTTAAATGCCCGCCTCTTATTTATAGACTCGGCGGTAATCATGTGACCATATTCTTGGCCAATCACTGGCAGTACTCTGCTGCTGATATTGTTATTCATACCAGCTGTTCTGGCATACCTACTCATAACTACTTGAACCTTCGTGGACGACGAACATAGGGTTATATCACTGGACCTTAATACCGCAGGACTTATTCACTTACCAAAGGATTCTATAGCTCAGGACTTACTTACTTTAAGTCCTTTCCAACTGGCCAAAGATGGCGGTCAGAAACTTAACACCCTTGAAGCACGAAAGCGTGAAACTATTAATTGTAATATTTGGTTTTAAATTTTGTTTATACAGTTTCAAGCAGGGATTGAATTATATGTTACATAATTATTGGATTCCTAATACTTTTTTAAGGTAGTGTAGAATCATAATGGCGATTAGTGCAGCTGATGGCCTTGAGAGTGAGTGACGGCGCATGACCTCACTCTCACCTTGTCTCCCGGGGATAAATCGTGAGAACTGGAAGGCATAGAAGACCCTGTTCCGGTTTAAGGATACTAAGTAACTCAGTCAGTTAGAAGGTAGGAGCCCGATAGGGTAAGTCGATCTGCGCAGATGTCTGGGTTGGGTATTGAAAATAAAGTAACATCAACGTAAATCGAAGTCTTGTGTTTATTACCTAAAAACTAACAATGACACAGGGCTTCTGATAAGGAGAAATCCCTAACAGAAACCAGACCCGAAATCCCCATAGAAGATTCCAGACCAGATGCAAGATGTTAGAAGATATACCAAGTCAAGATGATAGAAGAACCAAAGCCGACCAGAAGAAAAGACGACAAGAAGTAAAGAAGTAAGAAAGGGTATACAACATTATATCGATTTGGTACTGTGAAAACGTCAGTATGCAACATATATATATATATATATATATATATATTATATATATATATATATATATATATTTATAAAGTGAAAAATAGGAAATGTCAGGATGATTTATGGATATTTGAAAAAATATACTTGTGAACAATCAGTATTTTGATTGATATGTACAATATCAAAACATATTCAAGATTAATAAATATCCGATATGTAACTCCAATCTTATTTATGATAAAACAAATATCGACTGTTGATGTTATTTTTTGTTTTTGTTTGACTTGTTAGACAAAAACTAACATCAACAGTCGATATTTGTTTTATCCTGAATAAGATTGGAAATGCATATCTGATTTATATCTATTTTAAATATATATTCGATACGGAACATATCAACCAAAACGCTGAGTGTCGACAAATATATTTTTAAATATCAATAAATCATTCTTGCATTTCTTATTTTTCACAGTAACTTATTATTCTTCCATATACTGTCGGATTCATTTCCATTTTCTCTAATGCATACAAATAAAGATGAATATACAAACATTGTAATAGGAACTTGTATACCTTTTGTTAATATACATATAGTTATTTACTCCCTCCATACGAGTAAGATGTGACACAAGGTCAATTTTCTCCTAGAAGCGGTTGTCATACTAAGGACAAAGAGCCCAGTCTTCCGCACTATTTACCCATAGCTGGAGGGAGAATAATTCGGTCCGGCACTATGTGAATTGCAAATATCCTCATCCAGGATTTGATTTCGGTTTATTGTATCCACTTTCTACGATGATAACCATTACAATACAAGGGCCTATGTGATTGCACATATATGTTTTATTATAAACGTGTTTTAATTAAATCTATTCACTTAAAATAATTGAAAGAACTAATTTTTCCATTCGTCCGATTTTTTTATAAGTATTAATTACGATACAATTCATAATTTGTTTAGAATGTCTCCATTGTACAATACAGATATGAACGTACAATGAATGCGATTCCCTCAGCTTTTCACATAAAATAACCATAGACGGTCAAATAATTTTTTTCACGTGACATATTGTTAGTCTATTATATGATTTGGTAATTGAATTTTACGTAGGACTATTTCAATGAAGGCGCGTTGTGTAATGGTTATCTCCGTAGAAAATCGAAACGGCGACTCGATTTCAAATCCTGGTCGAGATTGTTTTCATTTCACAAGCACGAATAACCCCGGAAAATGTATGCATCCAACTATTCTCCTTCCAGCCATAGATAAAATAGTAGGGCAGACTGGGCTCTTTAATTTTGGGTGGGCAATTAGTTTAGGAGAAGAAAAACACAGAAGTCAAACCTGTAAAACTCCACTTAAGAAATTTGTGCGGGTGGGTTAGTTTATATATATATTATATATATATATATATATATATATATATATAAGTTGAAAATGAAGGTTGTGGCTGAGGGTCTTAGTGTCCTGGGTATAACGCTATACTGCATCTAGTGGTGAGGTTCGAATCCTGGAGCTATGGAGAGTGTGGAGTACCCCTTCATTGACATTACTCCCAGGTTCATTCTGGTCCGGAGTGGTAGTATCTGTTAGAGTTCTATCTAAGGGTTAAATAGATAACAAATTGAGTTTTAAAATGAATTCTTTTTAAATTGAATACCCAACAAGAATGAATAAGACAAAAACGTCTTCGTCATAAAATGACCCAACAAGGGTTGACATGCCGTAAAATACAACCAACCAACCAACCAACCAACCAACCCAATGCAACCAGAATAGAAGATAAGAGATAATCGAGATAGTAATAATAATAATAATAATAATAATAATAATAATAATAATAATAATAATATCCATATGCGATCAAGATCTAATGGAAGAAACTAAGGAAGAGTAAGTTAGGTGAGCCTCCTGTTCTTACGAAAAGCCAGTTTGTCTTTTTACTACTTAACTGCATTAAACACGTATTTCTTTTTTTTTTTCTCTCTCTCTCTCTCATATAGAAACAGAAAGGCATTAATCTCCCCCCCACACCAAAAAAATAAGATGATCCCTCACAAAATTTCCGACATCTTTACGTGACAGAATATGAAAGATTTCGGAGCATGTATTCGGGACCCACCAACCAACCCCCATCCCCGCTCGCCACTTAAACATTTTAAAACATGACAGCTCTATTCGCAACAGCCGAGTATTTTCTTTCTGTCTTCACTGAGTCACCCAACCAAAATCCCGTTTAACTAATTGGGCAAATCTTTTTATAAAGCACTTGTCTATTCTCGACATCCACAAGCTCAACCGGATCCTACATCAAGCTGGATCACAAAAATAATTTCATAATCCGATTCCTTTTACATCATGGCTTTGGCTTCCGTTTGTTTGTTTTTCTTCTAACCGCCTCAACTGGGAAGATTTAGCGGTGAGCTCCTTTATCCTGTTATCTCGAACAGTTGAGCAGTTGTTATCCACTATCGGCCTGCTAAACCTGTCACAGCTGATATGAATTAAGAGTTTCCCTTTTCCTAGACTGGTTACCCCGCGGAGATTAAATGTTGCAAGCATTCTTCTTTATAATTGTTTTTCTATTTGCTTTTTAACTATTTTCGATATTGGCCTGTTGCGATTTTATTGGCCATCCTTTAGGCTTCAGGCAAGAGTGCTTGTTCAGCGGAAATCCTTTGGTAAAGAATCCTTTGGTTATAAGTTCCTTCGTCAATAATTGCAAATGGACGTCGGTCAGTATCAGTGATTAAGTAGTCAACTAGCCACGCATTATAGCTGTTGATTGGCGAAGAAACAGACCACCTAACCTCGCCCAGTCTATAAATTTAGGTGGTGAATTGTAGCACACCTTATATCCAAAAAAAAATCTATTCCAACAGTCAACAATATATAGCCAATGATTCATAGCTGATAATATGAAGCCAACATTCGATGACTAACAATCACTATATAGTCAATGATTAATAGCCAATGATTTGTAGCCAACAATTCATAGCCAGCATATCGTTGCCAATATTTCATTGTCAATGTTACGTTTTTCATGGGCCATCCCTTAGGCTTCAGACAAAAGCTCTTGTCCAGCGGAAATCCTTTGGTAAAGAATCCTTTGGTTATAAGTTCCTTCGTCAATGATTGCAAATGAACGTCGGTCAGTATCAGTGATTAAGTAGTCAACTAGCCACGCATTATGGCTGTTGATTGGCGGAGGAATGGACCACGTGACCTCACCCAGTCAATAAACTTAGGTGATGAATTGTAGCACACAATTCATCACCTAAATTTATTGACTGGGTGAGGTCACGCGGTCCATTCCTCCGCCAATCAACAGCCATAATGCTTATATGAACAAAACAATCCAGCACGACTGGCGCCCATATCCTCACTTCTTTTCCTTGTTCTCGTGTCGCTCTGTCTCAGGATGTGTGTCTCAAACTCTCCCCATCACCGCTGTTTTCCTGATATCATCTTGTTGTGAATTTCATTATTATCGTTTTTTTTTGCGGAATGATCAATGACACACACTTTTTATGTGCACATATTTTATCAATTACTTGGCAACAATTTCCATCTTAGCCGTGGTACCACACTAAGAATCGGTAAATCAGAGCATGGTAGAATATCGACTGATTACCTAGTGTCGTTTGATCATGTGACTTTTTAATCAAATCAAAGCCACAGTTTCAAACGATCCCTGGGTCATTACCCATCACTCAATCTCAATGTCCCAACGGTTTTTCGACACCGTTTTAAATTATACTACGCTACGTGTCAATAATAAATTTCGTCAATCTAACATGTAACATCCACGTAATTACCAAATCCATCGGCATGCGACACAAGGTCAATTTAACAGTTTGAGTTCAAAGTTTTTCCATCTCCTAGATCGGTTGCCATACCAAGGTTAAAGAGCCAGTTTGATCTACTATTTACTCATATATGGAGGGAGTATAGATGGATTCATACCTTTCCCAATGCTATTAATGCTATGCAAAATATCCCAGTATTTTATCAGAGGCACACAAATTATCAGATGAAGTTTCAGTAATATAATATTTTCATATGATTTGCTATTTTCCTGGGCTACTACTGCCCTGTTAGTTGGGCTTAGGATATAGTATCTGTATTCCTATTAGATGCGTAACACCCCCCCCCCAAAAAAAAGAGGGCGCTCTGAGTTGGACACTAAAATGAATCTGCTGGTAAAACTCCAGTGTTGATTACCATTACTCCCAGGACCAATCTAACTCGGAATGGTAGTACATGTTAGCGTCCTATCTATAGGTTAAATATATATATTCAAGAAATGTTTATATTCGATAGGACCATGTGCAAAAAAAAAGAAACAAATGCTGAAAAAATATGAATATGAATGTATATTGTACAATGAAGGCGATTCCCCAGGATCTAAATAAAGTAAAAAAAATAACCGTTATAATCAATTGATCAATCTGGACGACAATATTATTCTTCCTGTGGCATCATAGGTGACCCATTGTTGGTTTCTTATTTAATTCGGCTATTGAATATTGCGTAGGGCAATGCCATGAAGTAAATCCTAAAGATCTTTCTCACTCTGTAATAATTTCAGGATCAATAACGCGTGGGATATATAATCGATTACTATCTGAAAAAAAAAAACGTAACTGCGTTCGCTTGTATTTGATTACAAGGCATCTAGTGCGTATATTTGCAAGACAAAGTAAGACTGAAAGAGAGAGAGGGAAAGAGAGAGAGAGAGAGAGAGAGAGAGAGAGAGAGTCAAGCGGAGAGAGAGACAGTGTGTGAGAGAGAGAGAGAGAGAGAGAGAGAGAGAGAGAGAGAGAGAGAGAGAGAGAGAGAGAGGGGGGGGGGTAGGATTAGTTTTGGTTTGGTTTAATTTGTTTTACGGCATACCACAGTTGGTCAGAAATAGTTATAGAATAATAATTCTTTGTTGAAAAATCTGGTTTTGTTTGCATTCTTTGTAGGGAACCATTTTGGTTGAAGGGTTTGATTTTGTTTCAACCAAACTATTCCTCTACAAAGAATACTAAGATCTGGTTTTGTTAGCATTCTTTGTAGGGAACCATTTTGGTTGAAGGATTTGATTTTGTTTCAACCAAACTATTCCTCTACAAAGAATACTAAGATCTGGTTTTGTTAGCATTCTTTGTAGGGAACCATTTTGGTTGAAGGATTTGATTTTGTTTCAACCAAACTATTCCTCTACAAAGAATGCTAAGATCTGGTTTTGTTAGCATTCTTTGCAGGAAAACAGCTTAGTTGAAATATTTGGTTTTGTTATCGGATTTTTGTAGAAAATAACAGTTTGTAGAAAGCCGCTGTAGTATTAATATTTTGTACAATCCTAACTCCTAACACAATGTATATAAAAAATTAGAAGAAATAACTACAACTGTGTTAATAAACTGGTAGAAAACATTTTCATTAACTTTATGTATATTAATAAACAGGTAGAAATATTTTTATGCTAAGTTTTCATTTACTTCAGGATTATTAATAAATTAGTATAAATAATTTTCATTATCTTCATGTTTATTAATATGTTATTAGAAAAAATCATGTACGATTTATCTTTAATTTCATGTGTATCAATAAACTGGAATAAATAATTCTCATTAACTTAAAAATAGACCTATTTGATCCATAGATGGCACTCTAACAGATATTACCCATCTTGGCCAGAGTGGACCTGGGAGTAATGGCATTGAAGGTGTACTTTAGACTCCTCTGAGATTCAGAATTTGAACCCCACCACTAGATGCAGTTTAGCGTCATACCCAGGTCACTAACCTGGAAGAAATAATTTTATGTTAGGTTTTTGTAGAAAATAATTTTTATGTTAGATTTTGGTTTAAATAATCTTTGTTAGGTTTTTCATTAAATTCATGAGTATGAATAAATTGATATGAATAACTTCATTAACTTCACTAGTACAAAATAAAAAACACCCTCCGGGCGATGTAAAAATAGATTTTCGAAACATATTGCCTGAGGGTGGGAGTAAAAAATTCAATATCAGCGAGTTTGTACACTAAGTAAGTAAAATCATCAAATTCATTAAAGGATTAAAAAATAAAACAATTTGAAATGTAAACTTTGAATATGTATTAAAATAAAACAAACTATATATAGATATATAATACCAGTCATGTATTTATTAAAACTTGTTTAAAAAAACAATGAGGACTGTCTAATGTTGCATGTTCAAATTTTGAGTGTATCTATTCTGTTATGACGATTTTGGGTAACGTGACGTAAGCAGTGACGTAATTTTTGTTACAGACAAAAACCGGAAGCGAATCTCCATTATTAATAGATGTGTATTAGTAAGTTAGTAGAAATAATTTTTTTAACTTCATGTCTATCAATGAATTAGAAGAAACAACTTCATATTGTTATGCACCCACACTCGTTAGGATCGACCAGTGTGCACACGCAACAAGAAATAATAATAATAAAAAAATGCGAGAAAAGTCCCAGTTGTAATGGACCTTAAAAACGTAACATATCACGATTCAGTTATTTATAATTATTCCATATAACTATGTATAAGATAATATGAAAATATTTTGAAAGTCTTTAAGTTTAAATGTGATCAACTGAATATTATTTGGTAATTTATGAGGAAGTGTGTCCCGGTCTCCTGCTTCATAAATTGCTACCCAGTGACTATTAAAATAACGACCCCAGCTACGGTGTTACTTGAAAGAAAATAACCAACTTAGTGCGTTAAATGTATTTTAGGGGAGGCTTCTCTTTTTTGTCAGAATTCTTATTTATTTATCGTAATTTGTCGTAATTCTTATTTATTTATCATAATTTCTTTTATTCATATTTGTTTAATGTCTTATTTTTTGTTTAAATAAACAAGAATTACGACAAAAAAGAAGCGACACCCCCCAAATACATTTACTTGTCGAAAATATCTATCTATCTATTTATCTCCATTTGTTCATATCTGTCTATATTATTTTGTTTGTTTATCTATCTATCTCAGTCTATCTCTATTCCAGACTATATATCCATCTTCATATCTAAACAAGAATTACGACAAATTACAATAAATAAACAAGAATTACGACAAATTACGATAAATAAATAAGAATTACGACAAATTACGATAAATAAACAAGAATTACGACAAATTACGATATAAATAAGAATTACGATTAAAAAGAGAAGCCCCCCCCCCAATACATTTAACACCCTAAGTTGGTTGTTTTCTTTCAAGTAACACCGTAACTGGGTCGTTATTTTAATAGTCACGGGGTAGCAATTTATGAGGCAGGAGACCGGGACGCACTTCCTCATAAATTACCGATTATTTTTACAACAACACATGATGTATTTCATATAAATATTCCATCTTGTTTGTACAAGATCAAATGTGATCAGTTGATGATTATTTCTATTACAAATCATAATGGCTTTTATGTAAATATTTCATCTGTGCAAAATTCCAATAGGATCAATTGACGATATAAGCACATAAAAGCTTTCAAGTAATTATTTCAACTAGTCTGTGCAAGTTTAAATGTGATCAATTGTCAATTATTTCTACTTCAACATGTGTTGTCATTCATGTAAATATTCTATCGCGTCTGTGTTAGATCAAATGTGATCAATTATCTCAATTAAAACCCGAAAAGGAATTCATGTAAATATTCAATCTTGTCTTAAGCATCTTGTCTTAATCATTTGTCATAAGGAGATGTTATTATGTAATATAAACCTAATTTTTCGTTAGAACCTATTCATATAAATTTGACCTTATTCTATATCATATATTTTTCCGTCAGTATTTTGGTCTACCTGGAAATGACTGGGCAGAATCGGAAGCAAAGAAAGCTTTGAAAGACACAATAACAAAAACAAAAATACCATATACTGATTATAAAACAGTGTTACATAATTATTAGATTCCTAATACTTGTGTACAGTAGTGTAGAAACCAAAACGGCTGTTATAAGTTGCAGCTGGTGGCCTTGAAGGATGGGTGACAAGGCTTGACCTCATCCTGATCCTTCCGGTGGATACCGTGAGAATCGGTGGAGAAGACCCTCTTCCGGTTTAGATTTGAAAGAGATTTGTTTAGCCAGATCGGCAAAAGCCACGACGGTGGTAAGTCGTGTTATGCACGGTGCCGACTCAATCTGCGCAGGTAGTCTGGTGGGGATTTCGAAATAAAATATGATCTAAGTAAATCGAAGTCTTGTGTTATTATCTAAAAACTACCAATGACACAGGGCTTCTGATAAAGAGAAATCCCCAATAGAAGACCAGACACGAAGTCCCCAAGACGAAGTCCAGACTCTAGAAGAGAAGCTAGAAGAGACACTGGAAGAAGAATAATAGAAGTAAGAAAGTAAGGAAAGAGAGTCTACAACAACAGTTGTGAAAAGATATCATAGAAAATGGCAAAATCATTGAAATGCACTCATTAATAATAAACTTCAAAGCATTAAAACTAACATTGGAGAATGGAACTTAAAATACAATAAAAACAGAAGAGAACAGGTTGTGCAGACCCACCTTCACATACTACATATCTACATCACCCATCATCATTTACTAGAGAGCACAGAATCCCCAATATGCACTACATGTCAAGAGAGATTTACAGTGAAACATATACTGCCAGAGTGTGTAGACGTTGATCTAGTGCGAACAAAATACAACCAAGTCAGTAATTGAAAATAACTTTTCACCAAAAATAAAACCATTCAGAAATTTACATTTCCTAAAAGAAGTGGGATTGTACTAAAAAATATAAGTAAATGACCAATAGTTCCAATATATATATATATTTGTTTTCCATCAAACTATCGCTACGAATCAAAAACTTAGTCTGCATTAAATGACCCACCGAGGTTGATATGCCGTAAAACAAAACAAATAAATCATCAGTATTAAAAGTTTCATAAATTATTCTTGTAGAATTCTAAAAATGTGAAATCAGAAAATAAAACTACAATAAAACGGCATACATTTATGATAACACATGTGTAGTAGTAGTAGTAGTAGTAGTAGTAGTCTGCAGAGTTGCCCATTCTTCTTATCAGTCGAACAGTGAGGGAATCTATCCCCTTTTCGTTAGCGCTAGACCAGGGAGATTTTTTTGTTGAAGTAGAGCGCCACATATACCCTCAGCTCCCTGGTGCTTTACCGCACATATCAGATTACCCAAGCTGTGCTCCTCATGCGCCGAGTTGGCGCGGACCAATATCGAACCCGAAACCTTACGATTCTTAGGCGGACGCTCTACTGACTACGACCCCTTAGCTCAGTTCAGTCAGTAGAGCATCCGTCTAGGAATCGCAATGTTCTGGGTTCGATTCTGGCTCTCACCAACTCAGGGCGTGAGTAGCACAGCTTGAATCTGTACGGTAAAGTGGGGAGTTGATGGTAGGCGTGATGCTCTACCTCATGAGCAAAACAATCTCACTTGCTTGGGAAAAGGGGAGAGACTCCCTCGCTGTCCGGATGATACCGACAATATGCTACTCCGCTGATTTAACTTTTTTTTACTACAGTACATAATTCCTGATTCTATTCTATTATGTTTTTATACAATACAGTGTTATTTTATTTATAAAAAAGTACAAAAATCATGGCGTTTGTAGAGACTGGAACGAATTAATGGAATTTCAGTTTATTCCAATGGGGAAAATTGATTTGATATACGAGGAAATTGAGTTCAGAGTGGAACGAATTAAGCTCGTAAGTCAAGTTATCAGTGTATATAGGTTTTATCTTTTTATCTCATGTCTGTTGTAAACTAGGATTTACTAGAAAGTATTCACCACAAAACTATCTACTTATTTAGTCTGCTGTTATTTATAAGGAGGAGATCTATTTGCTTATGAATACGCATACAGCATTCTCCATCACTTTTACTTTTTTTGACAATGTAATTTAGTTATTTCAAGAGAGAGAGAGAGACTGTGTGTGTGTGTGTGTGTGTGTGTGTGTGTGTGAGAGAGAGAGAGAGAGAGAGAGAGAGAGAGAGAGAGAGAGAGAGAGAGGGGGGGTTGGAAGAATACGTTTTAATGTTAATAACAATGTTTACAACCACTACGTCCATCTTCGATACGTGTAATTTGTATTTCAAATTTGTCAATCGCTTTGCCTTCCTACTTCTTTTTCCAGAAAACTTCGTTTCATTCCAATACTGTTCTGTTTTTTTTCTTCTCTCTTTCTTTTCTTCTATTGTTCCTCTTAATAGAACATCTCACACGCTATAATTAGGATGCTTCATAAATGATAGCTGTCTTCATCTTCTTTACACGCATAGAATATCTGCGGATTATATTCGGTATGTAATAAGAAAACAGAGAAGCTAATTACTACGACTTTCGTGACCTATCCACGCTAATCAACAAAAGTCTTAGAAGGTAACTCGGTAAATTGGCATATCTTAAAATTCTGTAAAGTGTCATGAATTCTACTACAAATATTAATAAAACAATAAAAGAAATAACCATTCTATCTACTTACAAAAGTAAAACTTTAAAGGGTTTTAGTTTCTCTGTTTAATGGCACTTCAACCTTCGTAGGTTATTAAATATCAAATCCACCCTTGTAGAAGAACAGCAGTGCTACTATTTAACCCATAGTTGGGGGATGATTTTCCATGAGTATTCGTCTGAAAGGGAACGTTGTTGTATAGCCTTTTTCTTATCTTCTTACCATCTTAAAATATTTATCTGAATCAGGTCGTTTATTCTGCTATCCCTTCTATGTTGTCTCGTCTATGCTGGGTGGGTTCTCTGTTTTTCTGGTATGATTCCTTGGGACTTCTTAGGACTTCCTCTTTGTGCCCGTTGTTGTTTTTAGCAACGAAGACAAGACTTTTGATTTCTTTTCAGCCGTCTTTATTTACCCCAAGTTAGCCATCATGCGTGGGAGAAATAGCCATTTTGGAGACACATCTTCCTCCTTCGAAAACTTCCGGTAAACTCCTCTTTTCTAAGTTTACTTCGTGTTTTCACGCATCGCTGTGACTAATCCGAGACCTGGTACAATAGGGTAGGTCGATTTTCAACTTTTTTGAATATCAAAAAGATTCACCTGAAAAAAGTTGGGTATTGGTATTATAAGTACTGACACCAAAAAGTAGATTTCTAACTTGCACCAATTTTTGCGCATATAACAAAAAAAATTAACTGTTTTACAATATCTTGCAATGTTTTTACTGTCGTATCTCAATTAATGAGGTAAATGGAGCACCTGTTTGGGGGTGGGGTGGGGTAGGGATTATAATTTCAATTTGAATGCTACTTTTGATATATCTTATTAATTTTATTTGAATAGAATAAATTGATAATCTTCTGGATTGAAATAATAAGATTTTGAGTAACTTTATATCTAAACGTATTATAAACAAAGATTTTTTTGTGGGGGAGGGAGGGCTTCATATTAGATTGGTGCAAAATAGAAATCTATTTTTCAGTGTCAGTACTTATCTTGCTCGTCCGGAGGAGTTGGTATATATATATATATATATATATTATATATATATATATATATATGTGTGTGTGTGTGTGTGTGTGTGTGTGTGTGTGTGAAGAAAATGTTTTCAAAAATATAACAGACACAGGATGTTACGATCAAAGGAAAAATTTTACATGTCTATACTTAAGTATTTCGGTTTATGATAAACTATCATCAGGACAATGCAAATGAAATTTGGTAAGGGTGAAAATTGAAATTATATTTTTGAAAACATTTTCTTCATATATTGTCGATTAATTTCCTCATCGTATTTCCATATATATATTATATATATATATATATATATTATATATATATATATATATATATATAGGGGATAACTCTGAATTCATTCCTCCAGGTATGGGTTAATAGTAGGGCAGACTGGGCCCTTCAGCCTTAGGTAGGTAACCAGTCAGGAGAGGGATACTCTGAATTCAAAATTCCTGAGATCGGTCGTTGATTGGGTTTGTGCAACCCTTGATGCACCAATTCTTTATCGACTGTGCCAAAAAGTGTGGACACAAGCCTTCACACTATAAACAAATCACTGTGTGGGTGTTCATTGTGTGTGTGAACCCTCATGCGTCGAAAATCGACGAGAGAGTCCATAATATATATATATATATATATATATGAAACGGGTTGTGTTTTTGTGTTTTCCCTCGTCTCCCAGACGATCAGTTCATCATCATCACCGAAAAGAAACACTCTTTCTTGTTGTCCAATAAAATGGTAAAGAAAAACGTCAGATATGATTGAGTGTGTTGAAATCAATTCACCAAAGTCAACACAGAATTCTCATTTCAACAATTTTAAAAGCAGCGAAAGTAATTTCTTAACTCTTTGCCTACAAAAATTCCCCCACGGCTGTACCAAATTTTCTTGGTATTTTTTACCTGTATGATCGAATATTTTAAAGATCACTATTCACCTCATCACTCATTCTAATCAAATAATGTCCTATTATTATTTACTCCTTTTGAGTTTTCACATCAGCGTTAGCTGATGGTATTTTCACTGGAGTCTGAGTGACAGCAAGTCTCCTCAGGTATCCAGGACTCTTCTGAGTATTCTGGCAGATTGCAGCAGTGCAGTGTTCTGGATGGTATCAATCCTTCCTCTGATTTCCAGACTTTCCAAACCCTTTTCCAATCCTTTTGGAACCGTTCCAAGTGCACCAACTACAATTGGTATCACTTTGACTTTCATATACCATAACTTTTTCAGTTCTCTGGCAAGGTCCAGGTATTTTTCCTTTTTTTTTCATTTTCCTTTAGCTTTACCCTGTGATCTGCTGGAACTGCAAAATCCACCGGTTGACAAGTTCTTTCTTTTTTGTTAATCAACACTAGGTCTGGTCTTTTTGCTGGGATAAGGTGATCCGTTTTTATTTCAAAATCCCAGAGAATTTTATGCGTTTCGTTCTCAAGAACAGATTCTGGTTTATGCATATACCATTTTATTGTATGGTCAAAATTTAATTTTTTGCATAATTCCCAGTGGATCACTTTACCAACCCAGCCGTGCCTAGTTTGTATTCCTGTTGTGCTAGTTTGCTACATTCTCATTGGTGGCCACTATGGGGCACGAAACCACAACATTCGCGTTCATTATTATTATTATTATTATTATTATTATTATTATTATTATTATTATTATTATCTGAGACCATTCCGCTCAATTGTAATGAATGAACCATCAGTTTTTGTACTTTGCTTGGGTGTGGTATGCGTAGAAACAGTTCCTGATGGGAGAACCGCTGTGAGCAGATTAAAGTAGGCAGCAATTTAAGCCAGTAAACAAATATTGGAGAACTTGAGATCGTAGAAAGCCTATTTGAATTTTATCATGAATTTTTTTCTTTCCAGATCAACCTTCATTTACCCATTTTCTGAAGGATCCAATTAATATGGCTCTACAAATTGCTGTAACACACACACACACACACACACCACACACACACACACATATATATATATATATATATATATATATATATATATATATATAGTAAGATCAAAAAGTAATAAGACAAACAGAAATATTTCTTATATGTTATTTATTCTTAACTAGTTTTGACCTTAGGTCATCGTCAAGAGAAGATTTTTGTTTGAAGAAATTGGTTTTAGAGAAGCATTATAAAAGAACTATAGAAATTGAAATATTTTTTGAGTGTTTGACATGCTATTATAATCCGGGTAGAGGAGTGTGTTAGTAGTAGCAAGTCCATCTGTTCCGTGAGTATATATATATATATATCTGATGAGACTAGACTCATATCTAGTCTCTGGTCGAAATAAATTATTTTCGTCTGCCAAGTCCCTTACCTTTGAGGCCGTCAGTCTGAAGTTAACAATTAATTGCTAAATCCCTACGCGAATATTTTTGCAACCACAGAGAACTCAAATCTATAAACAGACGAGTAATATATATATATATATATATATATATATATATATATATATATATATATATATATGGGAGAATGTGCTTAATTGAAATCGTACTAATTTTTGAAAATTAATTAATTAATAATTAATGAATTAGGCGGGAATACCTATTCAAATGTAAGATTAAACAAATTGAGAAAAATCAATCTCTGTATGTACCTTTCAGCCTTGATTTTCTCGATTTGTTTAGCCTTACATTTGAATAGGTCTTCCCGCCTAATTCATTAATTATTAATTAATTAATTTTCAAAAATTAGGTACGACTTCAATTAAATTTTCGGCTAAAAACGACATATCAAAACACATCGTCTGTTTGTTTACTTCTATATATAATATATATATATATATATATATATATTATATATATATATATATATATATAATTTTTAATAAAGCATAAACCAATTTGCGAGGCCAGGTCATTCTCCTGGCATAAACATGCCTGTACTTTGAGAATTATGGAAATCATCCAGATAATATTCTGCAAAATAAAGATTTTAGGTGCCGACTTTAAAAGAGAAAAGCCGCACAGATGAGAAGATTCATGAAATACGATCTTCTTTTGCCCATCCTTTCCCATCTGGCGTTGTATCATACGATGATACGTAGTAAATATCAATATCATATATTAACTCCTTTAGGCATATGAGAGTCACTTAACTAATATTGGAATTTGATTCATTTGGTTTGGTTTGGTTTTGCTTTACGGCATATCAACCTCAGTGGGTCATTTAATGCCGATAAAGTTATGAAATAAATCAATTCTTAATGGATAATATAATTTTTTATAAATACATTTTTCTATTTAACCATAGATGGGACCCTAACAGGTACTACCACTCCGGGTCAGAGTGGACCAGGGAGCAATGGTGATAAAGGGGTGCTCCACATTTCCCCAAACCTCCAAAACTGGAACCTCACCATCAGATAGAGTTTAATGTCATTACCAGGATATGCAGACTCGCAGCCACCACCTTCTAGCACCTATATGATAAAAAGGGTTGGGCTTGCCATAAGGCAATAGGGTTGGGAAAATCCTATAGGTGCTAGGGCTTGACATGACCAGCCGAGTGATCGGAAGGGGCCTCTCCGACCGCCCGTCTAGCCCAAGATCGTACAGCTGTTTCAACTTTATTAAGTCTCATCAGCGATGTATGCTTACGATTTCCCTCCGTTCAGCTGTACGATATTCTACGTAGGGGTCAATATTTGTCAAGTTTGCTTGTCATGATTATTTTCATTAATTATCGAATTTTATACGATATACGCATTATAACTGCCTTCAAGCAAAACATATAAATAATAATATACTTTACTCAACAATGCTTCTAAAGCAAATTATCTTAATATATATATATATATATATATATATATATATATATATATATATATATATATATATTATATATATATATATATATATATATATATATATATATTATATATATCAGCTATGAGCAAAGTAGTATTGTATTCTGGGATCTCTTGTCTTAGTAGGACAAACTGTCTATGAAAGGCAAATGCAATTTTTTTTTAAACTTGTAGTTGGAGTTGTTAAAGTAATCCAACTTCTGCTAAAAACAAAACAATTTTCGTGCAAAATTAAAGTGCCAATTTAATATGATTTTCTGATAGAGTTTGATGAGGAGTATCACATAGTAAAAGATGGTTGAGTTTGTTGAGAATTGGGGAGATTTGGGGCTTCAAAGATGCCCCCAAGATACCATTTTCAGCCATTATAAGTCGTAATTTGATGAAAATTTAAGTTATCGATTTTACTCGATTTTACTGATGGAGAAAAAAGTGCTCAATTCGGAGTTTTAGGTGAAATTTGAGGCCTGATAATCCCCTGAGAGTGGGTTAAAATGGCCAATTGTATAACACATTACCATTCCCTTGGATAATATTGGTGTCGTGAAAAGGGGAGGCCTGCTGCATGGGTAACTGTTTCTTCCATGTAAACCCACCCAACTTCGGCCCTGGATCTTTACAAGTTAATAGCGTCGATCCCAGGGGGATACCTGCCCCCTTGACTTAAAGAGGCAGGGCTGGGTTTATTGCCCAGCGCCTGAGGCGCCCCTTGAGAGGAATGCCGAAGGGATCGACGCAATTTTTGTTCTTTCCCACCCATGATCTTCGGCTCGTGGGTGGGCCCACGTTAAAACGAGGCCTTGTGCCCAGCCCATACAAGTAAGGTATGAGGCAAATACCCGTAACCTTGCCCAAGTATGTGCCAAATCTGGACACAGATTCGCAGTCTTTTTGCCATAACATGTGTATGTATGAGTGTATGGAAAAATGTTTTTCGATCGTATATAAAAACAGAATCATGTCCTGGGTATAACATTAATCTGCATCTAGTGGTGAAGGTCCATTTCTGGAGCCCTGAGGAATAGGATGTACCCCTTCATCACCATTACTCACGGTCACCCTGACCCGGAGTGGTAGTACCTGTTAAGGTCTCATCTATGCGTTAAATATAAAAGGAATATGCGTTTAAAAATATGTTTTAAAAAATTGAGTTTAAAAAAATTTGAATACCCATCAAGAATGAATAAAACAAAATCTTCGGTATAAAATAACCCTAAAAGATTTGACATGCCGTAAAATCTAAGCAAGCAACCACCAACCAAAAACAGAATTCTAATCTTTTTTTTTGTATTCAACCACACAACTGACTTGCAAACAAAATCTCGTAAAAACAAACAGATATATAAATGTATGTAACAGTTATCGCCATAGAAATAGACACGGTGACTCGACTTTAAATCCTGGATGAGACTGTTTGCATTTCACAATCTCCTTGGAAAAAGTAGGCATTTACCCAACTTGTTTGCCACGGACATGATGTAACACAAGGTGGCAAGAATAAGACATCCAGGGAGGATCGAACACGCTATTTAATAGTAATGGATTTGCGAGACTAGATTACTAACCATTACAGCACGACGAGACGTTCAAACCCTTAGGAAAGTTATTTATCCAACTATTCTCCTTTCTCCTATAAATAGTAGCGAAGACTGGGATCTTTAATCAATTAAACTCCGCTTAAAAATTAAAATTGTGTCGCATCCTGTTCTGAGGCTGAGTAAATATACAGTTTTAATTCAATAAACGTGTACAGCTTATCTCATGGAAAAATCTCAGAAGTAATCATACATACGCTCACAGTGTAATGGTTATCGTCGTAGGAAAATGGAAACCTAGCATTAATACCCTTTGGAAAGGTATGAATCCAACTATCCCCCCATATATGGGTAAATAGTAGGAGAGACTGGTTTTTTTAAGTGTTTGTATAGTAACCGGTCTAGAAGTAGGAAAACTCTAAATTCAAACCTTTTAGTCTCCATTTAAAAATTGACCTTGCGCCATATTCCACCTGTGGCAGAGGGTTTGGGTAAATATATATATAATTTCAAATTTTAAATTATGTACAGCGTCTTAAATATTAGGAAGTTTATTTCGTGTTCAAATCACATACCGTTCTTTCGAAGAGAAACGCTGTTTTTTTAAATGGTGTTGTGACGAAATTCAAACTAATGAATGATCTTTTTCTCGTAACACTTGATAAACAAAAGACAACATCAACAGTTGGTATTTGAATTGTCCTGATAAAGACTATAGCACATATTTGATATATATTCAGTTATAAATAGATATTTGATATGAATTTAACAATCGAAACGTTTTAAATGCCGACAATTAATTTTCAAATATTAATAACGACTCACACTCTTATTTTTCACATTTATTTATTAATTTTCCACATGCATATATAAGTATATACTTATATATATATATATTATATATATATATATATATAATATATATATATATATATAATATATAAGTATATACTTATCTGGCACAGAGTACCCTGTGTCCAATAGATTCGGCTTTTGTACCGGTAACATAGAATAAATTGCGTGATCCCGGGAGCCATCTCCCCCAGGCAACACCGGCTGCCTCGTCTAAAAGTGGCAGGGTCGGGTTTATTGCCTGGTACCTGAGGCGCACCAAAAGAGGAATGCCGAAGGGATAATAACTTTCTGCATTTGCCACTGCGTGAGCTTCTGTTTGTGCATGGTTCCCCACGTTAAAAAGTCCTGTGTCAATCCGGCTGGTAGGAGACCTGAAAAATAATTGCTCATCTCTATTAATAATGGAGATTCGTTGTCTAAGTCTGTAACTGAAACTAAGTCACTGCTTACGTCACACACACACTCAGGAATTGCCTAATTTTATCGATGTGTATGTAATTTATATTCAAAATCCTTAATACGAAGAATTTGAATATGGAACATACGTCACTGCTTACGTCACACACACACACTCAGGAATTGCCTAAGTTTACCGATGAATATTTAATTCATATTCAAAATCCTTAATACGAAGAATTTGAATATGGAACATTAAACGGACCACATTGTTTTTAAAACAAATTTTAATAAAGGCATGTCTGGTATTATATATCTTATCAATTAAAAAAAAATTCTAATCTCGTTCCTTTTTTTCAGTAACAAGAAGTTAACTAAAAAGTTTACAAATAAATAAAAACCTACGATTTTGTGTAAAATTTATGTGTAAAATATTCAAAATAATTATTTAATTAATAATTAACAGATGCACGCAACATTTTATTTGAGGGGAACAGAACTAGGTTTCCATTTCAAATTGTTTTATTTTCTTACTCCTTTAATAAATTTGATGATTTTACTTACTTATTATATAAACCCTCTGACAATGAAATTCAAACTCTGCCCCAGGCAGTATCCTTTAAAGATTAATTTTTACACCGCTTGGAGGGTGTTTTATTCTTTTGCTAGTATATATAAGTATATGTAGCCGTATTTGTACTAGTATGTTTATTGACCTGGGCACTTTTCACGTTTAGCCAAAAAGTCAGTTTGCATGCAGAAATCAGGTTTTAAGATGCAATGATATTTGAGTGTCATCAGTATCTTTTGACAAACAGAAAATAAGCCAGGATATTCTTATCAGGTGATAAATCGATAATGTAAGGTTGAATAACTATTTTCAACGTAGATCGGCAATAAAACGCCTCAGGCGCGAGCATTTGGTATTCAATTCTCAGTAAAAAAACAATAAAGAAAATAAAAAAGAAAAAGAAAAAAATTAAAATCAATAATGTCGGATTTAGCATCAGCAAACCAGCTATCTCGTAGAATAAAGAATAGCCTAACACTTGGCTGAGTAAGAGACCCGCTGATATTTATACACCAGTAGAAATACAGACAGGTATGAATTCTGTTTTCTTTTCTTTTCTTTTTTTTTTTGTTCTATGTGTAAGCAAAGAAGAATACGTATACATACTTTATTACGGTCAAGTTACGCTGAACGTACCTGTTCCCGTTATATCACTAACGTTAAGCAGCTGTTGGCCCGTTCAGTACTTGATCGGGTGACCACTTCAGCAAAAGAAGGTACTGTAAGCAACCTAAGATCTTTTTTTATCAAAATGTTTTTTATTCAGCAATAAATGACCCGAAAAGGGTTGATATGCCGGAAAACAAAACCACTATCAGCGAAGTTAAGCAGCTATGAACCTGTTCAATTCTTAATTGGGTGACCACTTCAGCAAAAGCAGGTACTGTAGACAAAGTGAATCAGCTATTTCGCGGACTAAATAATAGCCTAGTACTTGGCTGAGTAAGAGACCTGCTGATACTTATAGAACAATAGAAATACTGACAGATTTTAATTCTCTTTTGTTTTCTTTTTTGTTCTATGTATAAGCAAAAGAAAATGCGTATTTATTCTTTACTTTGAATCTCTTGGGAAATTCACTAAATTTCACTTTACAATATACACAAATTTCTTCCTTTTTTATTTTATATACTAGCTACAGTAACCGGTAATACCCGGGAAAGTATTATCTGCGTTATTCGGACTATTGTCCCCATCTTCATTGTTATTTGTACAACGTTTCGGCCGATATACCCTCCGGCCTTCTTCAGGTATTTCTTGTCGGACTCGGAACCTTCTCGGACTCGGGAACCTTCTTTTCGAACTCGGGAACTTTCTTGTCGTATTCGGGAGCCATCACGGAACTTTGAACCTAACCCTTTATTTATTCCACGGGGGTATCCTGTTCTCATTCCGCTAACCATAGCTGGGGTAGGAGTTGTGTTAATTAATTATTTTTCTAACTGCTTTCACTCAGGATTGAACTCGGGTTCCAGAGATAACTGTCACTTAGAACTGTCTTAACCTAACTGCCTTATCCACTCGGCCATGTGTCCAATTGGCTCCCGAATACGACAAGAAAGTTCCCGAGTTCGAAAAGAAGGTTCCCGAGTCCGAGAAGGTTCCCGAGTCCGACAAGAAATACCTGAAGAAGGCCGGAGGGTATATCAGCCGAAACGTTGTACAAATAACAATGAAGATGGGGACAATAGTCCGAATAACGTAGATAATACTAATCTTCAAACCTCATCTCAAACATTCAGAGAAATACCCGGGAAAGGTTTAAATTTCTCTTTACAATATACATATTCATACTTTATTACGGTCGTCATAGAGAATGCACCAGTTCCCGCTTGATCACCAAAATTAAGCACTAATTAGCCCGTTGAATACTTAATTGGGTAACTTCTTAAGCAAGAGCAGGTACTGTAGACAAACTAAGTCTACTATCTTGCGGAATAAAGAAAAGCCTAATACTTGACCAAGATACCTGCCGAAACTTATACTCCGGTAGAAATACAGACGTGTATGAATTCTGTTTTGCATTCTTGTGTTTTCATAGAAGAATAAATATTCACACTTTATTACGATCAAATCACAATGAAAGCTGAAAATAACCATCACCGAAGTTAAGCAGCGACGAGCCTGTTCAATATTTAATTAGGTGACCACTTTAGTAACGGTAGGTACTGTAGACAATCTAGAGACAGTTATCTCGCAAAATAAAAATTGCCTAATACTTGACTGAGTAAGACACCCGCTGATACTTATACACTGATAGAAATACAAATGTGAATGTGTTATGTACCCCTTTGACTCGGGTATATAAATGGCGATAAGTCTCTTCTTACTTACGTGTCTTTCGGGGAGACATCCGTGGTTATGTCTCCCGAATATTTAAGTTTTTTCTTGTCTTTCGGTGAGACATCCGTGGTTATGTCTGCCAAATATTTCAGTCTTTTCTTGTCTTTCGGGGAGACATCCGTGGTTATGTCTCCCAAATATTTAAGTCTTTTCTTACTTGTCTTTCGAGGAGAGATCCGTGATCATGTCTCCCAAATATTTGTCCTTTCTTACTTGTCTTTCGAAGAGACATCCGTGGTTATGTCTCCCAAATATTTAAGTCTTTATCTTACTTACTTGTCTTTCGAGGAGACATCCGTGGTTATGTCTCCCAAATATTTAAGTCTTTATCTTACTTACTTGTCTTTCGAGGAGACATCTGTGGTTATGTCTCCCAAATATTTAAGTCTTTATCTTACTTACTTGTCTTTCGAGAAGACATCCGTGGTTATGTCTCTCAAATATTTAAGTCTTTATCTTACTTACTTTCTGGTTGGGTACCTTATTTCTGTAGTCTGTTTCTTCATTTCTTCTAACTGGTTTGGTTCTTTAGTCTGTAAGATGTTGGTATGACTTTAAGATGCTGGTTGGCAATTAGTTCACAAAGAGACAACCAAGACTGATATTTTATGTGATCACATTTTAAAAAAAATTCAGAACCAGACATTCTCAACCACGGTGGAGTCGAAGCCGGTACGTCTTTACATCAAGAAGTATCCTGACTAACTGATTAAACTCTGTGCCTTCGTTCCCGCAGACAGTGTGTAACCGGAAAGAAGGTTACTTAATGGTTATTTCCTATCAATCTAACCCTACGGATTTTGAATTTCAACGAATTTTAATTCAACTCTACTCTAACCGTCCAAAAAACAACGGTTTATCAATATACAACATGAATTCTGTTTTGCTTTCTAGTGAAAGCAAAGAAGAATACGTAATTATACTTTATTACGATCGAGTCACGCTGAAAGCCCTGGTTCCCGCTAGATCAGCGAAGTTAAGTAGCGATGAGTTTGTTAGGTGACCACGTAAGCAACATCATGTACTCTAGACAACCTGTCAGGTTGATTAGTTGGTTGGGGTTTTACGGCATGTCAACTTTTGGGTTATTTTATGCCAAAAGCATTTTGTTTTACTTATTCTTGTTGAGTATTCAATCTTTTTAAACCAATTTTTAAAACACATTTTTAAAACTCATTTTTGATCTATCTAACCCATAGATGGGACCCGAACAGGTACTGCCAGTCCGAGTAAGAGTGGACCTGGGAGTAATGGTGATTGTTGAGTATCTGACCGTCATCCTTAGGTCCAGATGTAGTAAATAAGTAAGCAAGCCAATAAGAATCCGGTGTTATAGTATTCTTTGTAAGTCCGACGTCCAAGATAATCCAAATGTCAATGAGTTAAGATTAGAATCAGGCCTCTATAAATACACCAACAGCAGTAGCAGCACTGCCAGTGATTGGACAGTAGGAATCTTCGGTGGTCACGTGGTAGTCAACGAGTCTATATTTAGAAGTGACCATTTGCCCCATGCCTTATATTCAAAGATTCCAACAGTGATGAAGGGGTACTCCACATTAACCAGTGCTCCACAATTGAAACTTCACCATTAGATGCAGTTTAACGTCATACCCAGGATCCTGAGTCAACTATCTCACAGAATAAAGAGATACTTATATACCAGTAAAAATACAGACTAGTTTGGATTCTAGTTTGTTGTCTTTTTTATTCTAATCTTACGTAGTGCCTTTTTCACGGCACTAAATCGTGTATGTTACGTAGCGGGTATGGTCACAGTACCAAAAGCGATATATGTAGTAGTCGGACTTAAGAAAATCACAACACGTCTGTATAGTAGAAACTTCTGACTTTTATTTCTTCTCCCTCGGCTGTGCGGGGGTGGCGAGCGTTGACAATGGAAATGCCCGAGGGTTGACAATGACTGCTGAATTGGGTTGGTGGGGTAGAAGAGGTGGCTATGTGGGTATCACAGCCTCTCCGCCGTGGCGAACCATGGCGGCTGTCCTCACTTGTTCTCTGTCCCGAGTCTTCTGTCTCTAACTTCCCTGCTCGACTTTCTTTTATGTATATAAACCGCCCACGCATTTTCTTTTGTTATACTTATCAGCGGAAAAATCTACTTCGGATTTCTTTGTTCGCGTTAACCGTAAAAAGTCCTTTGTTATTTTTGTCGTCTTTTCTTTGTTTCGGTTTAACCGGAAAATCCTACTTCCGCCCGCACGATATGCAACACTAAGTGTAAGCAAAGATGGATTTACACTTTACCTTGAATGTCATGGGGAATTCACTAAATTTCTCTTTACAATATACATAAATTTCTTTTATATTTCAAAAACTTGCTACAGTAATCGGTAATACCCGGGAAAGGTTGTTTTATTTGCAGTACCAACAGAGAGGATATTCTCTGTTTTTTGGGGAAATAAAATTATACCATAGAATATTGGTTACTAAAAAATATAAATATAAATACACGATATGTATACCTTCCTAACCGTTAGGCATGACATAACCCCAGACGGGTTGATATGCCGTTAAAATCAATAAACAAACAAACTAACCAGAGTGCGCCTGAAAATGCCAGCGAACCTGGATTTTCAATAGCAACCTTTGCTTGGTGTGCTTATGTCAGATAAATTTTTGTGTCGAATTATCAATAACTGTATAAGTCACTAGTTCTTCTTCCATCCAGTTGTCTTCATTCAGAGTGAATAATCCAGACAAGTTAGAGCTCGAAGAGTATCGAATTTATTACTTGATTTCAACGTTACTAGCACTCCCCTTTAACCTCTCTCAATGAAATGTTTTCTCTTTTCTCCTCCATTGTAAAGATATCCCCCAGAGGTTCCATTATTGATTTTTACTGAAATTAATTTAGCCAATCTTGTTCCTGAATATTAGCTTAACATAACTGATGTAGGCACCAACTGGTAATACATAAACAGAGATTACCATTTATATATGTAAGTAAAGTCGTCGGGGAGGCCTAATGTCGATATCAGCCAGACAGCGAGGGAGACTATCCCCTTTTCACTAGCGCCAGACCAAGGAGATTATTTTAGCGTCTGAGGTGTAGCGCTACACCTACCATCAACCCATCACTTTACCGCACAGATCCCTGTGCTACCCATACCTTGAATTAGCGAAGGCCGGTATCGTACCAGAACGCTAGCCGAACGCTAAACCGGCCCTTTCCTACATTCTCTAATAATCTTCTTTGAGAAAAATTATCCGTTTTCAATTGAATATGTATATATTGTAGCGACCCGAGTTCAGATCCAGGACGAGGCGGTTAACTTTTCTCATAGTGCTAATACCTTTAGGAAAGGTATCACTCAAACTATTTTCCTTCCAGCTATGGATAAAATAGTAGGGCAGACTGGGCTCTTGGTATAGCAACCAGTTTAGAAGAAAAACTCAATTCAAAACTTTTAAACACCATCTTTTTTGTGTATGTGTTTTTACCCCTGAGGAAATACGCTTATTCCTAAAGCTTCCGGTCGTTATCATTCTGCAACACCCTCTGATTAAAAATGAGACCGTTCAAAAAAATTAAAAATGAGATCTGTTCAAGATGCAATGAAAAAATGTAAATGCAGATTATCTGGTGTTGCTTAATTGCAAAATTTTTTTTATTTGTCCCATTTTATTTCACCCAATTTTTAAAATGAAACATTCCAAATGGTCAACGTAAAATTAAAATGAATTGAAAAAAAAAATGAAGTTACATGTTTGTTTTATTTGTAATATTGAAATTGCCAATTACGGAATATATTTTGGTGATTTCCGGCTCAACTTAAGTATTTTCCGAGGCGTGTTTTTGTCACTTTTTGTCGGCAAATTAATGTAGATATCTTAAAGCCCCTCCCCCAATTTTTATCGGCAAATCAATGTAAATATTTTACAACCCCCCTTTTAAGAAAGAGTGAGAGATAGTTAAATCAAGATTATTATACACTTTACATATTGAACTATTTTACATATGGCTCTTAAGAAAACATATCAAACATTGTAATTATTAAATTATCATATTGTGGTATATCCACAGGTCCTGCTAGTAACATAGAATGTTTAACATAGCTCAAAACTTATACCCGTTCCACTTTTATTAAAAAGAAAGAAAGAAAAGAAAAGAGACATGCTACACAGAAAAAATATAATAAGAAAAAAAAGAATAGAGGAAAGATAGAGAGGGAGTGAGCACGCGGAAGCGATAAAACTAATCTGTTTCAATCGAACATAATGAAAAGAAGGAAAAAGACTGATAGAGAGAGATAGTTAAATCAAGATTATTATACATTTTACATATTGAACTATTTTTCAAATAGCTCTTAAGTAGACATATCAAACATTGTAATTATCATACTGTGGTATATCCACTGGTCCTGCTAGTTATTATCAATATACGACGAAAGCGTAGGATTTTACAAGCAATCAATAATAATTATGCAGATCCCCCCTACCCGAAAATCATGCTTTATATTCACCGAGGCAAGGAAAATAAATAAATCATTGAAATGTTGATAAATTTGGCCTGCCAAAATATTAGATCGGATCTCAAGTATGTGTCTGACCTGGGTTTAGATTTTCGGCCATTCTCCAAATATGAACATCTAGGCGAGGTCTATATATTAGGTTAAGAGAGAGAGAGAGAGAGAGAGAGAGAGAGAGAGAGAGAGAGAGAGAGAGAGAGAGAGAGAGAGAGAGAGAGAGAGAGAGAGAGAGAGAGGGAGAGAGAGAGAGAGTGTGGGAAGAGAGAGAGGGAGAGAGAGAGAGAGAGGGGGGAGAGAGAGCGAGGAGAAGAGAGTGGGAAGAGAGAGAGGGAGAGAGAGCAGCAGAGAGAGAGAGAGAGAGAGAGAGAGAGAGAGAGAGAGAGAGAGAGAGAGAGAGAGGAGAGAGAGAGTTCTGCATCAGAGAATATATTGAAAAATACTTTTCACATGAAATTTTGTATAAACAGATGTAATCTTGGGTTACAATTTAAACTAGATTCTCCCCTCAACTGTATCAGAGATACTAATCATCAATCCGAACAAGGGTAGAATATTTCTATTTGATATTTGATACAAGGCTGCAGAAACTGATTGCGTAATATAATCTGATCTTGTGAATGGGAAATGACGAATGTTTTTGCGAAATTCAATATTATTAATCTGGCAAAAAGAATGACATAAAGTTCGGTGTTTTTTAAAATGATATCTTTTTCAAATGGTAAGTGGAGCTTTGTCCTAAAAGAAATATAGCAGTCGATACTTAGCTTCTTAAATTTAGATACCAACTCTGGGTAAGAAATTTATTAACGACCCAACCAAAAAGGTCCATTTTCAACTCATTCAAAAGATTAACTAATAAATCGTCGGAAATTCCCGAAGTAACCTTAACCCGAACGTCTAAAAAATTTCGGCTATTTCCGTGAAATATCGGTATTGGTATCAGCCAATCAGCGAGGGAGTTTATCCCCTTTTCACTAGCGCTAGATCAAGGAGATTGTGTTTGCGTCTGAGGTGGTGCGCCACACCTACCATCATATCCTTACTTTACCGCACAGAACCCTGTGCTACTCATACGCTGAGTTGGCGAGGGCCGGTATCGAACTATGAACCTTGTGGATTCTAGCCGAACGCTCTACCGACTGATCTGAGCCGGCCCTTCACTTAATAAACACAGTACTAATACACGGTAATGTACAAAATATTTAGAAATCACGGAAACGTTTATTGTTTATTGTTAATTTTGTTTGCATCATATTAAAATTTGATCATACATCTATTTTTCTACATAATCACCATTTTGGTCGATACAAACTTCCTACACCAATTGTGGACGTTTTTGACACCCATGCTCGACTCACCATACACTTCCGTTAATTGGCGAAAAAAATAATTTTCCACATGTATCTATTTTTCTACATAATCGCCATTTTGTTCGATGCATTTTTTAAGCGTTGTGGCAGTTTTTTTATGACCATGTCTTGTTACATAATCTATGCGGTTGCATAAGATTATTGTCAATCCCCTGTATTTCTAAAGGGATGGCCCTTTTCATATCACAGGCGGGACTTTCCCTTTTCATTACTTTCTTCTATTCTTCTGCTGTTCATCTTCTAGCGTCTTCTTCTAGATCAGTGTCTTCTAGCATCTTGACTTCTTTTCGGTGACTTCGTCTTGGTGGTCGGTCGCACTTAACTCATTTCTTCTTCTATATCAGTCTTGTTACCAAGACATTCACCAACCACAAAACTGTGTTATTTTCTTAAGCTTTTATTTACTTAACTATACATTTCATGTAACTAAATATCTGACTAACATAGCGCGCGTACGCAGTGTGAGTTCCAGTTAAGGCAGCACATCTTCTCTGCCCGACGTCAATCTGAAACCTGAGGACCCAACAGGTCCCACGTGACTTCACGTATTTCGCGGTCTTTCAGTAGTATTCCATGGAAAGTCCCGCCCGTGATGTGAAAAGGGCCATTACCGACGTTTTTGACATCCATTCGTTAATTGGCGATGACTTTCAATTGGTTTTAATGCCTTTTGTGTTCAAAAACAGAATAACTGCACGAACTTCACAGCAGTAGTGTCAATCGGGAGCTCAATCAGAAACGAATGCCAGACCAAGAATGGGCGTGGAATATAGGATTTGGTATATTTTTGACGTCTTTATTTCAAAACCCATAGGAAACCACACACGTGAAGACAAAATATCTCACAGGAGCGACGTTATTAGCGTCTACTTCCCTCGGTTGCCGAGCTAACTCTGAACCTCTGAGTCGTTCTCATGATCGGACTGACCAATCAGAGAACAGTTAAAAAGGGGTCAGCTTAAAGTTAACACCTGTCAATCATTTGGATGGTTATTTTCCATGACACTTCTTCTAATGAATTACCAGTTAACGTTTGAATTCTACTCTTACTGTACATAAATAATAGGCCACCTATCTATTATGTAACTGTGCCAAACCCAGTCCTGTCGGCTGCGGCAGTGGAATTAGCCGACTGCACAATCTCCCCAGTGGTGCCACTTGTTGGACGTGGGTGGCGACCCGTGATGCTTACTGACGGAATCCTGGTGGCTGAGCAGTCCATGACTCAGTAATCGAGGATAGAAGAAAGGCTAGACTGAAGATTATGCGAACAGAAAGCAATAATGCTGGAGAAGGAATATATTTGGCACAGGTATATCTGCTCCAAAATATAATGATTACGATCAAGTCACACTGAAAGCACCCATTTCCCGCTAGATCAGCGAAATTAAGCAGCGATGAGCCTATTAGATATTTAATTGGGTGATCACTTAAGCAGCCGTAGGTACTGGAAGCGATCCGAGTCCTTTGTTTATCAAAAATTACTTGATTCGGTATTAAATGACCCGAAAAGGGTTGTTATGCCGTAAAACAAAACAAACAAAGCAAAATGTAACGCCAAAACAACACGATTTATTTAGGAAATATAGGTATATTCGCGGAGTTCTGTCCCGGCCTCCTGCCCCAAAAAACGCTAGCCGGTGGCTGCTGAAAATTGAAGTCCGTAGCCGAAGCGGTGTTACTTGAAAAAAAACTAGGGTTAGGGTTTAGGGTTAGGGTTAGGATTGGGATTGGGGTTGGGAAAAGGTTAGTTTAATGGGAAAATGAATAAATAATTTTGGCTCTGTTTTTTCTGGATCACCCTGTATACAGGGTGACCCCGAAAAAACAGAACCCACAAATTTTGTAATAAAGCTGTTAATTTTAACTAGGGGGTTTAGGGTTAAGGTTAGGGTTAGGGTTGGATTTTCGGTAAAAGCGCCCTAAGTTGATTGTTTTTTGGGTTTTTTATTTTCAAGTGACACCGCTTCGGATACGGACTTCAATCGTATCTGGTGTAGTTTTTCCAGCAGCCACCGGCTAGCGGTTTTTAAGGCAGGAGGCCAGGACTGAACTCCGTGAAGAGTACCGGAAATAGATACAGAGATGTGCCCAAGGCCTGGTTTATAGCATTTGATTGGTGGATGGGGGGGTCAAAAGCGGTCTATTCCTCCTTAGCTACTTCCACTCGCAGACCGATCCATGCTGCTAAATACAATCGTACCTGCTTTCACCATAATTCGTCAGGCACTCAATCACCTTTATCTCTTTGCCTATCAAATTTCCCACACGACTGTACAAAATCTTCAAGGTATTTTAACTGTATGATGTTCCTTATTGCAAAATTGTTGATTCACAGACAAAACAAAAGATGGCAGGGATTTTCAAGTAGTGATTTTCCAGTGTAAACTAGTGACACGTACAATAGCCGCTACTAGCGGCTTACGGTAGGATCACAGTTGTGGGAGAGCCGCTGTTAACGGTTTACAGTTGGCAAAAGTTTAACCTATTTAAAACGCGTGTTGGACATCAATGCATGAATTTTATTTACCAAACCCGTTCGCCGTGGGAAGGATGTGACACAAGATTGCAAGTATGGATCCTCCCCAGTGAGGATCGAACTTGCTATTCAATAGTAGTGGATCTGAGAGACTAGCTTGATAACTATTACATCACGATAAGACACTCCACTACTGGAGAAGAGATGTGAAAAGCACGAGAGAATAACAGGGAGCTCACCGAAGAGTTATAACTGAGTTAGACAGGCAATGAAAAACAAAGAGTTCTTAGAAAAGGCGGGAAAATGTTGTATATTGAAGATATTTAAAAGAAGGTGAAAACGGAAATAGGGTCTTCCGGTTGGATCGAGGCAGGGAGAAGACGAAAAGAGTTACAAAGGACTTTTGCCGGGTAAAGCGAACAAAGAAGGATGGGTAACAATACCTTCGGAAATAGATTTGTCCGCTGATAAAGATAATAAAAGAAAACGCGTAAGCGTTTGATATATATAAAAGGAAGTCAGGCATCCCAGGTCAGTGAGTCAGTCAGACAGCGGACGGCGAACAGAGCACAAGGAGCGACGGTCGACACGGTCCGTCGCGGCCAAGGGCGGTGAGACGCCACCAGCCCCCTTTACCTCACCATCCCAGCAGTAGTAGTAGTAGTCATTGTCAACGCTTGCCGCTCACCACATACAGCCGAGAAGAGAAATAGTCAAAACTCCTACTATACCCATGTGTTGTGGTTTCTTAAGTCCGACTACATACTTCGCCACGTGACGATATATACCCGCAACGTATGCAGAAACACGAAGTAGGGCCGTGAGTTTGAAAAAGCCGCTATATAACATATAGAATTTGATGCCAGTATGTAACAAAAATATGAATTCTTTACTCAGGTACTGGGGTTACGAAAAAATATATTCTGGGCCTCTTACCAAGCTGGATTAACACAAGGTCTATTTACGAACCTGCGAGACTAGCATGATAACTATTACACCACGACTGACAACTTCAAATTATTTTTCTGGGCTCCCACCAGACCGAATAAGAGAAGAGGTGGGAGCTCTCCTAAGGGGGATAACCGAGTCGCATAGGTGATAAAAATCAAAGTGTTCAGAGAAAATTCAAGAATATATGTATTATTTCCTCAGGTACTGAAACTACTAAAAAAAGAAATTGTGGTGAAAAGTATTTTCTGGTGTACGAAAACCCCTAAAGGAAAAAGCCCAATTTCGCTTCGGTGAGCCGATTCTGTGTTTTGGGAGGTACCAAGTGCAGAAGAGAGGGACAGTGAGACAGCAGAAAAAGTAAACAGGGAGAAGCAAGGAAGATCGAGTGAAGCTGCGAGGAACGTACATACGGAGGCGAAGACAGGTTTAAGGGAAAGCAAGTGAATAAGAGAGAACGAGCGAGTGAAGAGAAAAATAAATAAAAAGGATAACGGAGAGAAAGAGAAGACAGACGGAATAATTAACAACAGAAGGGAGAAAGAGAAAGAACAAGTTCAGAGCCGGAGAGAGAAAGAAAAACACAGAAAAAGCATAGACGCAGGTTGTACCAAATTCATTCTAATTTTTTGTTAAATCATTTGCTGTATTTATTGTTGTCAAATAAATCAGTGACTCTCAATTGAAGTGACAGTTTTCGTTGAGCTAATATCAAGGCACAGAAATATTTTCCTGGTCTCTAACCAAGTCGGATTAATGAGAGAAAGGAAGGGAACGTTCGTAAGAGTCACACCGGTGATAAAAAAAAAACATGTGTTCAGAGAGTAGGCAAGAATATATGATTTTTTTTTTTACTTAGGCACCGGAGCTACTAAAAGAAATATTTTCCTGACCTCCAGCCAGGCGAGATTAATGAGAGAAGAGTAGGGGGATCTCTTGAGAGTGGTAACCGAGTCTGTAGAGGCAACCAATATTATTGTTAATGACTGAGAGTAAATTTGTAATAATCAACAAAATTGAATGTTCAAAAGAAATAGTGTAGATATGATGTGGAAAGGTTTGCTACGAAATATAAAATGTAAAAGTTCGTCAAGAAATGTGTAATGTGAAATGTTTATGTAGTCGTCAAAGTTCGATTAGATATGGACAGAAATGAAAATTAAGTTTGTAATATATGACCTGATGAAATTGATTCCTGGTGTTTAACGAGGTGGTACGAGTGAATGGTAAATTCTAGTAGTCAGCTTGTGACTCAGAAGGGTGCCGTGTTTGTCTTGATATTAGTGAATCGTCACCGCAGGTATCTGTTTGTTTGTTGTTGTCCGGTGTGTGCGTCCTATCTGATGGCGAGATGAATTGTGTGTAATTGTTGATTTCTTCTCTGTCTTTTATGATACTCAGTGGGATCAAAAAGTAATTAATTTTTTGGGGCAAACGCGCGTACGTAGTTGAAAGCACACTGATTCCTCGAATCAACTTTGACCAATATATAAAAATTTGTTTTAGGAAAAGGACTGTGTTCCTGTGCTTGTTTTAATCACTTTTCCTTAAGTTTGGGAAAAGGACTGTGTTGTGTTTGTTTTAATTTCTTTTCCTTAAGTTTGGGAAAAGAAATGTGTACGCGTATTTATTCTTATTTTGATATAAAATATAGAATTGTATTCTATATTTACACAGACGATGAAAAAATACAAAGTGTTCAGAGAAAGGGCAAGAATATATAATATATATTTACACATAGATACCAGAGCTACTATGTACGGTGAAAGAGAATAGGAAAAAGGATAGAGACTTTGATAAGCAGTGGTGCGTCTGTGTCTATTGTGAAACTCGAGACATTTAAGAAATTATACATGAATGAAAGATAATTACAGCCTTCCGATTTGGTTGTTACGCAGACTGACGACAGCCAAATGCCCATAGACGACATGATGGCTTTGCTGATTAAAGTACGAAGAACCAAAGCTCTACAAAGGATATATGTATATCCGACATTGAAGCAGCCTTTGATGTTGGGCGGTGATTGGTTGATCGGGAACAGAGCACAGATTAATTATAGCCTGTTCAGAATCGAAACGGACAAAATGCCTTTCGTGACGAAATACTCTTTAGTCGAAAAGATGATACTCCTATCAGAGGATGATGTGAAGTTAGCTCCCTATGCTACAGTAAACTGTATGGGAAGATTACCCCCATCCAGGTATGACAGGAGGAAGTATTCTATAAAGTGGTAGCGACGGGTGAAACTCGGTTTAAGATTGAGGTGGGAATTCCAAGGAAAGGAACAGATTAGATAGGTACCACAACGAACATAACCTTGAAAGTTATCGATAGTGTGGAGGTGTGTGGTGTAATGGTTACCGTCGTAGGAAATGGACACGACGAAATGAGTTCAAATCCTGCATGAGGCTGTTTGCATTACACATAGCACTAATACCCTTGCAAAGGTATGAATCCAACTATTCTCCCTCCAGCTATGGGTAAGCAGTAGGACAGACTGGTCTTTGACCTTGGTTAGGTAATCAGTCTAGGAGAAGGAAAACTGTATTCAAACCTGTTAAGAAATTGACATTGTGTCACATCCTACTCATGCGGTATGGTTGGTGTATATATATATATATATATATATATATATATATATATATATATATAATGTGTGTGTATGTGTGTGTGTGTGGATGGGTCAGTTTAGCTCAATTGATAGAGCATCTGTCTCATAACCAAAAATTTGCGGGTTCGATACAGGTCCTTACCATGAACAGCACAGCTTGGATCTGTGCAATAAAGTGGGAAGCTGATGATTGATGTGGTGCTCTATATCAGATGCAAAACAATCTCCCTGGTTTAGCGCTAGCACAAAGGGGATAGACTCTGTCTGGTTGATACCGACAATAGATCACTCCGCCTACTTAACTACTTTGCTTACCAGACAAAGAAAAATTAGTGAACGTCGGCATCTCAAGTGAGGTATATATCACAGGAACACTTCTATACCTGTTTTGAAAAACTCCACACTGCTGTTATTTCGGAAGCGGGTACAGCATATATATATTTACCAACCCCTCCACACAGGCAGGATGTGACACAAAATCAATTTCTTAAGCGGGGTTCAATTGGTTTGAATTCAGAGTTTTCCTTCTCCTAGACCGGTTGCCTAACAAAAGTTAAATAGCCCAATCTACCCTACTATTTATCCATGGCTGGGGAGAGCAGGATTCATACCTTTCTCAAGGGTATTAGAGTTAAGTGAAATGCAATTACCACATCCAGGATTTGAACTTGGGGCAACGAGTTCATTTCCCATGACTTTAACCATTACACCATGAGCTTACAGCATATAAGTCGAATGTTGTGTTTGGCTGGTGGAGGGACAGGTGAACAAAGTAATCTTGCTTGCTGGTCTTATTCTTCTTTAGCTAGTTCCATTCGCCGACTAATCCATGCTGATAAATACCTATGTTACACAATAAATAGGGTTGTCTATTTATTATGCAAAATTAGTGTAGAATCGAAAAAATGGTTTAGAAGTGAGAACTCATGCAGGGGTTCATGTCGTTATGAAAGACATGACTTGACCCCTGGCTGACCTATTAGCAGTTCACTGATTGGTTGGTTTGGTCATGACCACTCGGTTGTGAGAACAGGTTAGTTAAAGATTCAGAGTAGTCCCAGGCGCTGTAGCGAATGGATGCGTAGAATAGATATTTCTCCATCCGTGCGATTAAGGTGGTTTAAGGTGAATAAAGATGCCGAAAAATAAGCTGTCTTTGTGTTCTTTCGAATTAGAATGAATCAACACGATAGACACAGAAATAAAGACAAACCCATGACCTGAGATTTTGAGATACAAGTGGATTGCCTAATCCCGAAAAAAGGCCAGACCTAGAATTAATTAACCAAAAAAGAACTTGTCATCTGGTGAATTTTGCCATTCCAGTGGATCACAGAGCAAAAATAAAGGAAAATGAAAAGATGGATAAATAGGTATGCCTAGCTCAGTCGGTAGAGCGTTCGGCTAGAAACCACAAGGTTCGATACCGGTCCTTGCCGACTCAGCGTATGAGTAGCACAGGGATCTGTGCGGTAAAGTAAGGAGCTGATGGTAGGTGTGGCGCTCCACTTCAGACGCTAAGATAATCTCCTGGGTCTAGCGCTAGAGAAAAGGGATAGACTCCCTCGCTGATTGGCTGATACCAACATTAGGCCGCCCCGACGACTTTACTTACTTTTACTTATTTATTTTGTAAGTTAGTGTAGAATTTAAAATAACGGTTTAGACGTAAGCACTTATGCTGGGGTCATGTTAGTATGATAGACAAGAATTGACCCCTGGCTGACCTAATAGCAGTTCATACATTGGGTGGTTTATCCTACCCGTGAGAACATATTTAGAGCTAACTGGGCGATCGAAGGAGTCAGACACTAATGGCGTCTCTCTTAAGAATTTCCTTTCTACGCGTGCGGTTATTCGGAGAATAAAGACGTCTTTGTGTTCATTATTAAGAAAAAAAATAGATGAGACCTAAAATCAAACCAAGCCAACCCAAGTCAAACCCAAGAAAAAGAAGAGGATTAGAGTAACCAAGCCAGCTTAGAAATTATAAGACGATAGAAAATAGGTGAAATGAGATGAATAAGAAAAAGGGCTATGCAACACATTCTTTACCTTTCGCAACCTGCTTCAACCAAAAATACCTCGACAACTCCACGTTTCTCAATCTACTTAAACAAAAAATTAAATAAACAAACAAACAAACAAACAAAAACAACAAGTGTGTCGACGCAGAACGGAGTGGTCTACCCGGGAAGATCTATATACAAAGAGAGTGGATGCATGTGGTGTAATGGTTACCGTCGTTGGAAATGGACACAAGGCTTTCACATAACGCTAATGACGATATGGATCCAACTATTCTCCCTCCAGCTATAGGTAAATAGTCAGGCATATTGGGATCTTTAACCTCGGTACGATAATCAGTATAGGAGAATGAAAACTGAATCGAAACCTGCTAAACCCTGCTTAAGAAATTTAGCTTTTGTCACATCCTGCTCATGTGGACGGGTTGGTACAAAACTCTACTCAAAAACAACCGAGTTTCTGATATTTATTTCTTGAATATTTATTTCTTGAATGCTTCATATAAATGCCCAAACCTGATATATGCTCCTCCAACAAACGGATACATATACCAAAATAATCTCATATATATATATATATATATATATATATATATATAGGTATGCTCAATTTACGGACTTTTCATACGTGCGTAAATTGTTGAAAAATATTCTAAAACGTCAATAAAAAGTGGAGAATTAACTTTTTAATGTTTTCGTTTACGTTTAATATAAAGAATAATTCCAAGTTTATGTGTTAAAAAAAGAAAAAACAAATTTCTTTTACATATAACGTACGTTTTTGCATTTTAAATAAATTTACGATAAATTCTTAATCTTTGTTGACACAGTTATAGCATCTTATCGCAAAGAATTAAAGAAACGTAATTTTCTGTGGAGAATCATAAATGTGATAATTTATAGTCTGAAACAAAAACAAATTACTAATTTAGCATTTCGTTGATGCCTAAGTATTTAACTCTTAATATTATTAAAAAAAGAGCTGGGAAAATAAAAATTAGAATGTTGAAAATTATTTACAACAAAATTCTATCAGAAATATTATAAAAAGCAAGACGTTTTCTTCGATACATTTCTAATAAAGTATCTAAGTTAGGGGAATGAAACATTAATTTACAAAACATTAATTTGGCCATTGTGCCTTTGTGTTGTTAGAAGTATAGTTCCACGGATTTGAAATTATTTGAAGTTATTAACAGCTGCAGCTGCAGTTGCAGCAGCTGCTCTCCAAACAAGAATAGAATGTATGTCCCCTACATACTTCCATTAAAAAATGATTACAATTTTTAATTCAAACATAATTTTCAATATTTTTTATAAAGGCCCTTAATTGTATACTCATTATTTTTAGCTACATATTTTTAATAAAATATTTTCTTTAATTAAATAAATACGATTTTGCTATACAATGAACGGGAGTATTTATTTTACATTTTATGAATTAAAAAAAATCCCTAAAAGAAATAAAAGAGTAGATAACTGGAACGTTTAATATAACCTTCCTTAAAAAATAAGCTAAGGATTTAGAAAAAAACAAAAAACAAAGATAAATTTTATTTCTTATTTACGAGAAAAGTTTCAAATGTTAAGATGTCCTACTACCAAAAACGTCAGAGTATAGATTTTTTTTTACGTATATTCCGTCATTGAATTATCTTCCCAAAAATAAAAAAAATCATTTTCATACAAAAAAGAAAAAAAAATTGTACGGGGGATCAATGCGCGAAACAAAAACTAACGAAAAAGAAAAATAGCCTTTTCAATTTAGTAAACATTTATTTACAATAAATGTATATCTTTTCTTATTTCATATTCCGAAAGTTTCATTAAAATTCGTTTATTTTAGATGATTTTTAGAAGAATTTCATGTGACTCCCCCCTTTATCAACAGGTGCGCGAAATTGAGCATACCTATATACATATTAAAGGGGCCGGGTTAGCTCAGTCGGTAGAGCGTTCGGCTAGAAACCATAAGGTTCCTAGTTCGAGACCGGTCCCCGCCAACTCAGCGTATGAGTAGCACAGGGATCTGTGCGGTAAAGTAAGGAGCTGATGGTAGGTGTGGCGCTCCACCTCAGATGCTAAAACAATCTCTTTGGTCTAGCGCTATTGAAAAGGGGTTAGACTCCTCGCTGACTGGCTGATACCGACTTTAGGCCGCCCCATCGACTTTACTTTTATATATATATATATAGGTGGAGAGAGAGAGAGAGAGAGAGAGAGAGAGAGAGAGGGGGAGAGAGTGAGAGAGAGAGAGGGGGGGGAGAGGCGGTCATTTGCACTTTATTCTTGGCATTGGCACGAGACGGTCGTCACGTTTTTTCTTATTCAACAAAGTGCAAGAGGGGGAAAAACGTAACAAAACATCCCAAACAAAAGCATTCAACCGAACAAAAATTTGGGACCCTTTGATTACCCTCATTCCCTCTGTGGGCAGCGGAAGTGGCTTTGCAGGAAGTAGCTTGGCAGGAAGTGGCCTGGCAGGAAGTTCGGTCTCTAACACGCCAATAAATAGCGGGAAATTTGGCGCTTGTGATATAGGAAAATCTACATGGGAGAATTTGAAAACTGCACCATTAAATGAAAGTGACATTCAGTCGCTATTGTTGTAGCGGAGAATGTCGAGAAAGCGCCCGAGAAAAGAAGGGCCGTGTGCCAGACTTGAACAGACTCGTGATAAAAAGTGGAGCAAAACGAGACGAAAGATATTCGGTCTCTTTTTCTTTCTCCAGTACCGATGGATATAGATCTATCCGCATTCGCTACATATCTCTCTCGACGGAGGCGTGTGGTGCAATGGTTACCGTCGTAGGAAATGGACATGGCGAGACCAGTTCAAATCCTGGACGAGAATGTTTGCATAGCACTAATACCCTTGGGAAAGGTATGAATCTAACTAATTCTCCCTCTAGCTATGGGTAAATTGTAGGGCGGACTGGACTCTTTAACCTTGGTTAGTCAACCAGTATAGGAGAAGGAAAACTCTGAATTGAAACGTTATACTCCGCTTAAGAAATTATCCTTGTGTCATATACGATTCGTGTGTAGGGGTTAGTAAATATGTATATATCTCTCGATTGAGGGCGAACCCCGAAACGGTACCTGAGATTTAATAATAATATAAACTATTTGTTATAAATTTGAGATTAGTGTGTCGTTATCTTTCATAGCCACAAAACACGGCTATATAACACTATTTTGGAAGCGCGTGGTGTAATGGTTAAAGTCATAGGAAATGGACTCGTCGCCCCGAGTTCAAATCCTGGACGTGGTAATTGCATTTCACTTAGCGCTAATACCCTTGGGAAAGGTATGAATTCTACTTTCCTTCCAGCTATGGGTAAATAGTAGGGCAGATTGGGCTCTTTAACCTTGGTTAAGCAAGCGGACTAGGAGAAGGAAAACTCTGGATTCAAACCTGTTAAACACCGCTTAAGAAATTGATCGTGTGTCAAATCCTGCCTGTAAGGAGGGGTTGGTAAATATATATAACACTACTGTTGACAATCTATTCGTCTTTTGTTTACGTAATTTAATGTCGGGAGTGTTGAAATCGAAGCTTTGTTGATTAGGTTTCTTGTATCAAAACTTAATGATATAAATAGAAATTTGATTTTTTTAAAAAGTGTACAGTAGCAACTATCAACGAAATGTCATATTACAGTTGTAACTGAGAAATTAAAAGAAGAGTTTAAAAGAAGATACAAAAAGGAATATTGATTCCGGTGTAACAGTTCAAAACGTCTCCTGAAGCAGTTTCAGTTAACGTACTTATTCTCTGTTCTGTTTTCTAGTTTTTTTTCTTTTCGACAAAACATTAAGCCTCAATGATAAACTTCTTATACCGCTTGGAATTTCGTTTGATTTATTAAAAAAGTTTATTATTTGTTATGCCTCCTTTTTTGTTTGTTTTTGTTTTGATTTGTTTTTACGGCATATCAACCTCAGTGGGTCATTTAATGCACCGATAAAGTTTTGGAATAAGTCAATTCTTAATGGATAATACAATTTTTTTTTATAATTACATTTTTCTATTTAACCCATAGATGGGACCCTAACAGGTACTACACTTCCGGGTCAGAGGGATCAGGGAGCAATGGTGATGAAGGGGTGCTCCACATTCCGCCAACTGCGCAAAACTGGAACCTCACCATCAAGATAGAGTTTAACGTCATTCCCAGGACTGTAGACAACGCAGCCACCGCCTTCTAGCACCCATATGATAAAAAGGGGTTGGGGCTGTTCTGTTTTCTAGTTTTTTTTTCTTTTCGACAAAAACATTAAGCCTCAATGATAAACTTCTTATACACTTGGAATTTCGTTTGATTTATTTAAAAAAAGTTTATTCATTTGGTTATGCTCGTTGGGCATGCACCCCTTTTTTTCTATCTCCTCACAAATCAACCTTTAAAAAAGAAAAAGAAAAACCTTGCACGAACATATAACATTATCTTATTATAATGGAGTATGCACATGAGTCTGTCTAGCTGTATGTCTGTAACCGAAACTACGTCAGCCGCCAACGTCACAATTCCCGCTAGTTATTTGGCGTTATATCTCAATGGTTAGGGCCGAGTTAGCTCAGGTCGGTAGAGAGCGTTCGCTAGAAACCACAAGGTTCCTGTTCGAATAGGCCCGGCCCTGCGCCAACTCACGTATGAGTAAGCAGCAGGGCATATTGTGCGGTAAAGTAAGGAGCTGATTGGTATGGTTCGGCCAATCAGCGAGGGAGTATATCCCCCTTTTCACTAGCGCAAGACAAAAGGAGATTGTTTTTTGTGTCCTGATGTGGAGCACCACACCTACCATCAGCTTCCTTACTTAGACGGCACATATCCTGTGCAGCTCATACGCTGAAAGTTGGCGAGGGCCGTATCGAACTAGGAACCTTGTGGTTTCTAGCCGAAACGCTCTACCGACTGAGCTAACTGCGGCCCTTAACCTTGAGAATATAAACGGGCCAAATAAGCTAGGGAATTGGTGACGTTGGCGTGACGTAGTTTTCGGTTTACAGACATACAGCTAGACAGACTTCATGATCTCATTATAATAAAGATAATGTATATTTCTGTGCAAGGTTTTCTTTTTTTCTTTTAAAGGTTGATGTGAGGAGATAGAAAAAAAGGGGTGATGCCCAACGAGGCATAACAAATGATAACTTTTTTAATAAATCAAACGAAAATTCCAAGTGGTATATAGAAGTTTTATCAATTGAGGCTTAATGTTTTGTCCGAAAGAAAAAAGACTGAAAACAGAACAGCCCCGAACCCCTTTTTAATCATATGGTGCTAGAAGGCGGTTTGGCTGCGGTCTACATGTCCTGGAATTGAACGGTTTAAACTCTATCTGATGGTGAGGTTCCAGTTTTGGAGGTTTGGGGAATGTTGGAGCACCCCTTCATCACATTGCTCGCTGATCCACTCTGGAGCCGGAAAGTGGTCGTACCTGTTAGGGTCCGCATCTTATGGGTTAAATAGAAAAATGTATTTTAAAAATGTATTATCCATTAAGAATTGACTTATTCAAACTTTATCGCATTAAATGAACCACTGAGGGTTGATATGCCGTAAAGACAAAATCAAAACAAAAACATAAACCAAAAAAGGAGGCATACAAATAATAAACTTTTTTAATAAATCACACGAAATTCCAAGCGGTCATAAGAAGTTTTATCATTGAGGCTTAATGTTTTTTGTCGAAAGAAAGAAGAACTAGAAAACAGAACAGAGAATAAGTACTTAACTGAAACTGCTTCAGGAGACGGTTTTGAACTGTTAGCAACCGGATCATATTCGCTTTTTGTATGCTTCTTTTAAACTCTTCTTTTAATTTCTCAGTTACAACTGTATATGACATTTCGTTGTAGTTGCTAACTGTACACTTTTTAAAAAATCAAATTTCTATTTATATGCATTAGTTTTTGATACAAGAAACCTAATCAATCAAAAGCTCGATTGTCAAACACTGCCCGAGCATTAAATTACGTAAACAAAAAGACGAATAGATTGTCAACAGTAGTGTTATATATATTTACCAACCCCTCCTTACAGGCAGGATTTGACACACGATCAATTTGCTTAAGGCGGTGTTTAACAGGTTGAATCCAGAGTTTTTCCTCTCCTAGTCCGCTTGCTTACTCAAGGTTTAAAGAGCCAATCTGGCCTACTAATTTACCCATAGATGGAAAAGGAAAGTAGAATTTCATACCTTTCCCAAGGTTATATTAGCGCTAAGTGAAATGCAATTTAACCAACGTCCAGGATTTGAACTCGGGGCGACGAGTCCATTTGGCCTATGACTTTAACCATTACACACACGCGCTTCCAAAAATAGTGTTTTTATATAGCCGTGTTTTGTAGGCTACGAAAGATACGACACACTAATCTCAAATTTATAACAAATAGTTTTTTATCTATTATTATAAATCTCAGGTACGTTTCGGGTTCGCCCTCAATCGAGAGATATATACAATATTTACTAACCGCCTACACACGATGCGTATATGAACTACAAAGGATAATTTCTTAAGGGCTGGAGTATAACGTTTCAAATCAGAGTTTTCCTTTCTCTATACTGGTTGACTAACCAAGGTTCAAGAGTCCAGTCCGCCCTATCAATTTTACCCATAGCTAGAGGGAGAATTAGTTAGAATTCATACGCTTTCCACCAAGGGTATTAAGTGCTATGCAAACATTCTCGTCCAGGATTTGAACTGGTCTCGCCATGTCCATGTTCTACGACGGTAACCTATTGCACACACGCCTCCGTCCGAGAGAAGATTATGTAGCGAATGCGGATAGACTATTATCCATCGTTACTGGAGAAAGAAAAAGAGACCGAATATCTTTCGTCTCCGGGGCTTTTTTTTTTTTGGGGGCTCACTTTTTATACGAGTCTGTTCAAGTCTGGCCAGCACGCCCTTCTTTCTCGGGCGCGTTTGCTCGCAATTCTCCGTTACAACAAATAGGCGACTGACCATGTACTTTCATTTAATTGTGCAGTTTCAAATTTCTCCCTTAGATTTTCCCATTAAATAATATCACAAGCCGCGCAAATTTCCGCTATTTATTGCGTGTTAGAGACCGAACTTCCTGCCAGGCACTTCCTGCTCAAGCTACTTCCTGCAAAAGCCAACTTCCGCTGCCCACAGAGGGAATGAGGGTAATCAAGGTCCGCAAATTTTTGTTCGGTTGAATGCTTTTGTTTGGGGATGTTTTGTTACGTTTTTGCCCCCCTGCTTGCACTTATGTTTGAAATAAGAAAACGTGACGACCGTCTCGTGGCCAATGCAAGAATAAAGTGCAAATGCCGCCTTCGCCCCCCTCTCTCTCTCTCACTTCTCCCCCCCCTCTCTCTTTCTCTCTTCTCTCTCTCTCTCTCTCTCCCACCTATATATATATATATAAAAGTAAGTCCGAATGGGGCGGCCTAAAGTCGTATCAAGCAGTCAGCGAGGAGTCTAACCCCTTTTCACATAGCGGCTGACCCAAAGAGATTGTTTAGCATCTGAGGTGGAGGCGCCAACCTACCATCCGCTCCTACTTAACCGCAGCAGTATCCTGTGCTACTCATACGCTGAGTTGGCGGGGTTACCGTCTCGAACTAAGGAACGCTTATGGTTTCTGCCGAACGCTCTATCCGACCTGAGCTAACTCCGCCGCCTTTTATATGTTTATATAGGTATGCTCAATTTTCGCGGCAACCTGTTGATAAAGGGGGGGTCACATGAAATTCTTCTAAAAAATCATCTAAAAATAAACGAATTTTAATGAAACTTTCGGAATAATGAAATAAGAAAAGATATACATTTATTTGTAAATAAAATGTTTACTAAATTGAAAAGGCTATTTTTTCTTTTTAGCGTTTAGTTTTTTGTTTCGCGCATTGATCCCCCGTAACAATTTTTTTTCTTTTTTGTATGAAAATGATTTTTTTTAATTTTTGGGAAAGATAATTCAATACGGAATATACGTAAAAAAAATCTATACTCTGACGTTTTGGTAGTAGGACATCTTTAACATTTGAAACTTTTCTCGTAAATAAGAAATAAAATTACTTGTTTTTTTGTTTTTTTTCTAAAATCCTTAGCTTATTTTTTTAGGAAGGTTATATTAAACGTTCAGTTAATCTACTGCTTGTTATTTTCTTTTAGGGATTTTTTTAATTCAATAAATGTTAATAAATACTCCCGTTTCAATTGTATAGCAAAATCGTAATTTATTTAATTAAAGAAAATATTTATTAAAAATATGTAGCTAAAAATAATGAGTATACATTAAGGGCCTTTATAAAAAATATTGAAATTTGTTTGAGTTTAAAAATTGTAATCTTTAATATAATGGAGATGTAGGGGACATACATTCCTATTCTTGTTTGGAGAGCAAGCTGCTGCAACTGCAGCTGCAGCTGTTCATAACTTCAAATAATTTCAAATCTCGTGGAACTAATACTTCTAACAACACAACAGGCACAATTTGGCCAAAATTAATGTTTTTTAATTAATGTTTCATTCCCCCTAAGCTTAGATTACTTTAATTAGAAATGTAATCGAAGAAAGACGTCTTGCTTTTTATAATATTTCTGAATAGAATTTTGTTGTAAATAATTTTCAACATTCTAATTTTTATTTTTCAGCTCTTTTTTTAATAATATTAAGAAGTTAAATACTTAGGCATCAACGAAATGCCTAAATTAAGTAATTTGTTTTTGTTTCAGACTATAAATTATCACATTTATGAATTCTCCAGCAGAAAATTTACGTTTCTGTTAATTCTTTGCGATAAGATGCTTATAAGTGTGTCAACAAAGATTAAGAATTTATCGTAAATTTATTTAAAATGCAAAACGTACGTTATAGTAAAAGAATTTGTTTTTTCTTTTTTTTAACACATAAACTTGGAATTATTCTTTATATTAAACGTAATCGAAACCATTAAAAAAGTTAATTCTCCAACTTTTTTATTGACGTTTTTAGACTATTTTTCCACAATTTACGCACGTATGAAAAAGTCCCGTAAATTGAACGCATAACCTATAATTATATATAATATATATATATATATATATGAAGGATTATTTTTGGTATATGTATCCGTTTGTGAGAGGGCATATGATCAGGTTTGGGCATTTAATATGAGCATTCAAGAATAAATATTCAAAGAAAATAAATATCCACGAAACTCGGTTGTTTTTGAGTAGAGTTTTGTACAAACCGTCCACATGAGCAGGATGTTGACAAAAGCTAAATTTCTTAAGCAGGGTTTAGCAGGTTTCGATTCAGTTTCCATTCTCTCTATACTGATTATCGTACGCGAGGTAAAGATTCCGCAAATATGCCTGAAACTATTTACCTATATGCCTGGAGGGAGAATCGTTTGGATCATATCGTCATTAGCGTTATGTGAAAGCTTGTGGTCCATTCCAAACGACGGTAACCATTACATCCACATGCATCCACTCTCTTTGTATATAGATCTTCCGGGTAGACCACTTCCGTTCTTCTGCGTCGACACACTTGGTTGTTTTTGTTTGTTTGTTTGTTTGTATTATTTAATTTTTTTGTTTAAGTTAGAAATTGAGAAAACGTGGAGTTGTCGAGGTAATTTTGGTTGAGCAGGTTGGCGAAAGGTAAAGAATGTGTTGCGTAGCCCTTTTTTCTTATTCATCTCACTTCCCCTATTTTCTTATCGTCTTATAATTTCTAAGCTGGCTATGGTTACTCTAATCCTCTTCTTTTTCTTGGGTTTGACTTGGGTTGGCTGGTGGTTTGAGTTTAAGGTCTCATGCTATTTTTTTCTTAATAATGAATTCCACAAGACGTCTTTTATTCTCGCGAATAACGCGCACGCGTAGAGGAAATTCCTTAAGAGAGACGCATTAGTGTCTGCTCCTTCGATCGCCCAGTTAGCTCTAAATATGTTGCTCACGGGTAGGATAAACCACCCCAATGTATGAACTGCCTTATTAGGTCAGCCAGGGGTCAATTTCTTGTCTTCATACTAACATGAGCCCCAGCATAAGTGCTTACGTTCTAAACCGTTTATTTTAAAATTCCTACACTCCACTTACAAAATAAATAAGTAAAAGTAAGTAAAGTCCGTGCGGGCGGCCCTAATGTTGGTATCAGCCAATTCAGCGAGGGAGTCCTATCCTTTTCTCTCTAGCGCTAGACCGCAGGAAGATTATCTTAGCGTCTGGAAGTGGAGCGCCACACTACCATCAGCTTCCTTACTTTACCGGGCACAGATCCTGTGCCCTCATACGCTGAGTCGGCAAGGACCGGTATCGAAGCCTTGTGGTTTTCTAGCCGAACGCTCTACCGACTGAGCTAGGCATACCTATTTATCCATGTTTTTTTTTTTTTTCTTTTCATTTTCCTTTATTTTTGCTCTGTGAATCCACTGGCAATGGCAAAAAATTCACCAGATGACAAGTTCTTTTTTTGAGGTTAATTAATTCTAGTCTGGCCCTTTTTTTCGGGATTAGGCCAATCCACTTGTATTCTCAAAATCTCAGGTCATGGGTGTCTTTATTTTCTGTTGTCTATCGTGTTGAATTCATTCTAGATTCGGAAAAGAAGCACAAAGACAGCTTATTTTTTGGCATCTTATTCACCTTAAACCACCTAATCGCACGGATGGAGAAATATCTATTCTACGCAATCCATTCGCATACAGCGCCTTGGGACTACTCTGAATCTTTTAAACTAACCTGTTCTCAGCAACGGTGGATGTTCATGACCAAACGCAACCAATCAGTGAACTGCTAATTAGGTCAGCCAGGGGTCAAGTCATGTCCTTTCATAACGACATGAACCCCTGCAATGAGTTTGCTCACTTCTAACCATTTTTTCGAATCTTCTCACTATTTGCATAATAAATAGACAACCGCTATTTTATTGTGTAACATTAGGTTATTTATCAAGCATGGATTAGTCCGGCGAATGGAACTAGCTTAAAGAAAGAATAAGACCAAGCATCAAGATTACTTTGTCACACTGTCCCTCACCAGCCAAACACAACATTCGAACTTATATGCTGTAGAGCTCATGTGTAATGGTTTTAAAGTCATGGAATGAACTCGTTTGCCCAAGGTTCAATGCCTGGATTGGTAATTGCATTTCACTTACTCTAATACCCTTGAGAAAAAGGTATAGAATCCTGCTCTCCCAGCCATGGATAATAGTAGGGTAGATTGGGCTATTTAACTTTGTTATGGCACGCGGTCTAGGAGAAGGAAACAACTCTGATTCAAACCAATTGAACCCGCTTAAGAAATTGATTTTGTGTCCACCTGCGAATGTGTGGAAGGGGTTGTTGGTAAATATATATATGCTGTACCCGTTCCGAAATACAGCAGTGTGGAGTTTTTCAAAACAGGTATAGAAGTGTTCCTGTGATATATACCTCACTTGAGATGCCGACGTTCACTAATTTTTCTTTGTCTGGTAAGCAAAGTAGTTAAGTAGGCGGAGTGATCTATTGTCGGTATCAACCAGACAGAGTCTATCCCCTTTGTGCTAGCGCTAAACCAGGGAGATTGTTTTTGCATCTGAATATAGAGCACCACATCAATCATCAGCTTCCCACTTTATTGGCACAGATCCAAGCTGTGCTTGTTCATGGTAAGGACCTGTATCGAACCGCAAATTTTTGGTTATGAGACAGATGCTCTATCATTGAGCTAAACTGACCCATCCACACACAACACCATACACACACATTATATATATAATATATATATTAATATATAGTATAATATATAATATACTACTACGCACACCAACCATATCCAGCGCATGAGTAGGATGTGACAGCAATGTCATTTCTTAACAGGTTGAATACAGTTTTTCCTTCTCCTAGATGATTACGCTAACGCAAGGTCAAAGACCAGTCTGTCCTACTGCTTTACCCTAGCTGGAGGAGAATAGTTGGATTTCATACCTTGCAAGGGTACTTAGTGCATGTGTACTGCAAACCAGCCTCATGCAGGGCTTGAAACTCATTCGTCGTGTCCATTTCTACGACGGTAACCATTACACCCCGCACAAAGAAAGAAAACCTCCACATCTATCGATAACTTTCAAGGTTATGGTCGTTCGTGGTACCTATCTATATCTGTTCTTTCCTTGGAATTCACCTCGAACTTAAACGAGTTTCACCGTCGCTACCACCTTTAATAGAAACTTCCTCTGTCATACCTCGGATGGGGTAATCTTCCATACCAGTTTCTGTAGGCATAGGGACGTAACTCACATCATCCTCTGATCAGGAGTATCATCTTTTCGACAAAAGAGTATGTCGTCACAAAGGCCTTTTTGTCCGTTTCGATCTGAACAGCTATAATTAATCTGTGCTCTGTTCCCGATCAACGCAATCCCGCCCACATCAAAGCTGCTTCAATGTCGGATATACATATATCCTTGTAGAGGCTTTGTTCTTCGTACTTTAATAGGGCAAGCCATCATGTCGTCTATGGGCTATTGGCTGTCGTCAGTCTGCGTACAACCAAACGTTTTGGAAGGCTGTAATTATCTTTCTTCATTGTATATAGTTCTTAAAAATGTCTCGGAGTTTCACAATAGACACAGACGCACGCATGCTTTAAAGTCTCTATCTTTTTCCTACTTCTGCTTTCATCGTACTATAGTAGCTCGGTATCTATGTTAAATATATATTAATAGTTGCTTGCCTTTCTCTGAACACTTGTATTTTTTCATGCGTCTGTGTAAATATTCTAGAATGACAATTCTATATTTTTATATCAATAATAAGACAATAAATACGCGTACACATTTCTTTTCCCTCATGCAGAACACGTAAACAACTAAGGAAATAGAAATAACAAACACAACGACAGTCTTTTCCAAACTTAAGGAAAGTGATTAACACAAGCACAGGAACCAGTCCTTTGTCGCAAAACAAATTTTATATATTGGTCAAAAGTTGATTCGAGGAATCAGTGTGCTTTCACCTAGCTACGCGCGTTTGCCCAAAAAATACATTACTTTTTGAATCCCACTGAGTAATCATAAAAGACAGAGAAAGAAATCAACAATTACACGCAATTCATCTCGATCACAGATAGGACGCACACACCGGAACAACAACATATAACCAACAGATAGCTGCGGTGTACGATTCACTAATATCAAGACAAACACGGCAACCCTCTGAGTCACAAGCTGACTACTAGAATTTACCCATTCATCTCGTACACTCCGTTAAACACCAGAATCATTTCATCAGGTCGATAATATTACAAAACTAGATTTTCATTTTGTCCATACTAAAATCGAATTTGACGACTACATAAACATTTCACATTAACACATTTTCTGACGACTTTTTACATTTTTTTTCGAAGCAAACCCTTTCCAACATCATATCACACTATTTCTTTGAACATTCAATTTGTTGATTATACAAAATTTACTCTCCAGTCATTACCAATAATATGGTTGCCTCTAAGACTGGTTACCAACTCTCAGAGATGCTCCCTACTCTTTCTCCTTAATTCTCGCTGGCTGAGGTCAGGAAAATATTTCTTTTAGTTAGGCCCGCTGCCTAGTAATGAAAAAAAATCACTATATTCTTGCTACTTCTCTGAACACCATGTTTTTTTTTTATCCACGGTTGACTCTTACGAACGTTCCTTCCTTTCATCTCATCTAAATCCACTTTGGTTAGAGACCAGGAAAATTATTTGCTGTGGGCTTATATATAGCTCACGAAAACTGTCACTTCATTGAGAGTCACTGGATTTATTTGAGCAAACAATAAATACAGCAATGAGTTAATCAAAAAATAGAATGAATTTGGTACATAACCTGGTCCTATGCTTTTTCTGTGTTTTTCTTTCTCTCTCGGCTCTGAATTGTCTTCTCTTTCTCCTTCTGTTGTTATTATTCCGTCTGTGCTTCTCTTCTCTCCGTTATCCTTTTATTTATTTTTCTCTTCATCGCTGCGTCTCTCTTATTCACTTGCTTTCCCTTAAAACCTGTCTTCGCCTCCGTATGTCCGAGTTCCTCGCAGGCTTCAACTCGATCGTTCCTTGCTTCTCCCTGTTTAACTTTCTGCTTCTCTACTGTCTCCTTCTCTGCACTTGGTACCTCCAAAACACAGACTCGGGCTCGAACCGAAGCGGACATTGGGCTTTCTTTCCTTTAGGTTATTCGTGCACCCAGAACCTACTTTCAGCCACATTTTC
>CM042137.1:32951335-32996335 GCA_023376005.1 Doryteuthis pealeii
TTTTACCGCACAGATCCTGTGCTACCATACCTTGAATAGCGAAAGGACGGTATCGTACCAGAACGCTAGCCGAACGCTAAAACCGGCCCTTTCCTACACTTCTCCTAATTAATTTCTTTGAGAAAAATAATCCGTTTTCACATGAATATGTACTATTGTGCCGACCCGAGTTCAGAATCCAGGACGAGGCGGTTAACACCCTTCTTTCTTAGTGCTAATTACCTTTTAGGCAAAACGGTATCACTCACAACTATTTTCCTTTCCAGCTAATGGATAAATAGACAATAGGTACAAGACTGGGCTCCCTTGGATACAACCCTCAATATAGCAAACCCAGTTTAGAACAGAAAACTCAAATCAAACTTTTTACAACACCATCTTTTTCAGTGATGTGTTTTTACCTCCTGAGGAAGATACCGGCTTAATTCTCAAAGCTTCCGTCGTTATATTCCAAACACCCTCCTGATTAAAAATGAGACCGTTTCAAAAAAAATTAAAACATGAGATCTGTCAAGAACCTGCAATGAAAAAAATAGTAAATGCAGATTATATGTGTTGCCTAACTTCAAAATTAAAATTTTTCTTAATTTGTCCCATTATATTTCACCCAATTTTTAAAATGAAACTTTCCAAATGCGTCAAACGCTAAAATTACAACAATACGACATGAATGAAAAAAAAATGACAGTTCACATCATCTTGTTTATTCTGCGTCTAATCAATTGATAACTAATATGCACAAACTATAACAAAACACGGAATAACATCAAAATATGCGAGCAATATTCCACAACAAGCCAACTTAAGTATCTTTCACAGAGAGCTCACTGTCGCCTTCGATCATTTGTCACTTTATTCGTCGGTCAATATAACTGATACGAGTATCTATATCAGAACAGCCACCCACTCCTCCAACTTTTTATCGGCAAAATCAACATGAAATAAACATAATCATTACACCCCCCTCCTATCAAGACACACAGAGTGACAGCAGATCACGCTTACTTCAAATACAAGATTATTATACACATCAATCACACTACCAATCATCAACTACTTTCACTACACTATACGGACATCCTTAAAGACAAACACAATAATCAAAAACACTTCGCTATACAAAATAATAAATAATCACAACTTGTAAGACTACTACTACCACAGGTCAATCACGTACACAGAATGTTGTAACATTAGACATCCAAACACAAATCTCATAACCCTATCCACACCCTATTCAATCCATCATCTAAAAGAAAGACACAGACAAAAGAAAACAACGAAACACAACCAACAGAACCCATGCCCACATCCTCTACAACGTAAAAATCAAAACCACAACCAACACATAAACCAAACAAAAAACACAACCAAAAACAAAACCAAAACCAAACTACACAACCACAAAAAAACCTACCTACATAATAAACGGAAAAAACAAAGACGTAACCCAGATAACAAACCACTAGAGCAAATAGAAAGAGAAAGAGGTAGAGCACGCTCCGAAGCGCATCAAAACTAACTCGTTCTCATAGAACATTAAATCGAAAAAGAGCGAAAACGACTGATACAACGCAGAGATACGTCTAATCAAACTTATCATAACCACTTTCTACTATTGAATAATATTTATCAAATAGCCTACTTAACCGTAGCACAATATCAAAACATTGTAATCTAATCCAAATATACCTCCAATACTGTACGGCTTACCACTACTCCACTGGTTCCTGCCTAGCATTCATCTATCACTATACGATCGACAGACGTAGGAATTCTTACAAGCACACTCACTAACATAATTATCATGCAGATCCCCACCTACCGCAAAAATCCATGCTCTTAATATCACACGAGGCAACGGAAAATTTAAATAAATCATATGAAATTAGTTGAAATTATTGGACCTTGCCAAAACAATACTATAGATCAGGATCAATCAAGGTATGTGTCTGACACTGCTTAGAATTTTACGACGCCAAATTTCTACCACAATATGCAAACATCTAGGCAGGCATCCAACTATATTACTAGGTTAGACACGAGACGACCAGAGACAACGAAGCAGTCACGAAGAAACAGAGACGAGACGAAAGAAGAGAGAGCATAACGTGGCGAAGATGAGAGAGGAAGAGAGAGAGAGAAGAGTGGTAACCACCACTCACGTGGGAAGAGATGAGAGGGACTAGAGAGAGAAGAGAGGCAAGAGAGAGAGGTGTGGGAAGAGAGAGAGGAGAAGAGAGAGAGAAGAGGGGGGAGAGAGAGCGAGGAGAGAGAGAGTGGGAGAGAGAGAGGGGAGAGAGGCAGGCAGAGAGAGAGAGAGAGAGAGAAGATGAGAGAGAGAGACAGCGACGGAGAGAGAGAGAGAGAGAGAGAGAGAGTTCTGCATCAGAGAATATATTGAAAAATAACTTTTCACATGAAATTTGTATAAACAGATGTAATCTTGGGTTACATTTAAACTAGATTCTCCCCTCAACTGTATCAGAGAACCTAATCAATCAAATCCGAACAAGGGAGAATATTCTATTCTGATATTCGATACAAGGCTGCAGAAACTGAATGCGTAATATAATTCTGATCTTGTGAATTGGGATAATGACGAATGTTTTTGCGAAATCAATATTATTAATTCTGGCCAAAGACATGACAAAAGTTCGGTGTTTTTTAAAATGATATCCTTTTCAAATGTGTAAGTGGAGCATTGTCCTAAAGAAAAATTAAGCAGTCGATACTTCGACTTCTTAAATTTAGATACCAACCTGGTAAGAAATTTATTAACGACCCAAACCAAAAAGGTCCATTTTTAATCATTCAACAAGATTAACTAAATAAATACGTCGAAATTCCCGAACAAAGCTAACCTTAACCCGAAACGTCTAAAAAAAATTCGGGCATATTTCCGTGAAATATCGGGTATTGGTTATCAGCCCAATCAGCGAGGGGAGTTTGGGAGTTTATCCCCTTTTCACTAGCGCTTAGATCAAGGAGTTGTTTGCGTCTGAGGTGGTGCGCCACACCTACCATCTACTTCCTAACTTACCACCGCCACCAGGAACCCAGTCATAACACTCATCACCGAGCTGCAGCTCGTATGGACACGACGGCCACAAAACAAGAGCCTATCCAGAACATCGACATACATAGAACACTTGATGAAGATTCCTAGAGCCACGAACACGATTCTACCGATGGATCATGGAGCGGCCCTCTACACTTCAATAAACAGTACAAATACACACGGTAAATGTACACAAATAATTAGACAATCACGGAGAAACGTTATTGTTCTCATGTCACAATCTTGCTACATGCAATCATAATTAAAACTTTGAAACTCCATACATCTATTCTCTACATACATCACCCATTTTGATCGCATACAACTCCACACCCAAATGTGGACGTTTTTGACACCCATGCTCGACTCACCATACACTTCCGTTAATTGGCGAAAAAAATATATTTCCACATGTATCTATTTTTCTACATAATCGCATTTTGTTCGATGCATTTTTTAAGCGTTGTGGACATTTTTTTTATGACCATGTTCTTGTTACATTAATCTATCGGTTGCATAGATTATTGTCAATCCCTGTATTTCTAAAGGTGGCCTTTTCATATCACAGGCGGGACTTTCCCTTTTCATTACTTTCTTTCTTATTCTTCTTGCTGTTCATCTTCTAGCGTCTTCTTCTAGATTCAGTGTTCTTTAGCATCTTGACTTCTTTTCGGTGACTTCGTCTTGGTGGTCGTCGCACTTAACTCATTTCTTTCTCTTATATCAGTCTTGTTACCAAGACATTCCCAACCACAAAACGTGTTATTTCTTAAGCTTTTATATTACTTAACTATACATTTCATGTAACTAAATTATCTGACTAACATAGCGCGCGTACGCAGTGTGAGTTCCAGTTAAGGCAGCACATCTTTCTTCTTGCCCGACGTCAATTCTGAGACCTGAGGACCCAACAGGTTCCACGTGACTTCACGTATTGCGTTGTCTTTCAGTTAGTATTCCATGGAAAGTCCCGCCACCGTGATGTGAAAGGCATTACCGACGTTTTTGACATCCATTCGTTTAATTGGCGATGACTTTCAATTGGTTTAAATGCCTTTTGTGTTCAAAACCAGAATAACTGCACGAACTTCACAGCAGTAGTGTCAATCGGGTAGCTCAACAGAAACGAATTGCCAGGACCAAATGGGCGTGGAATATTGGATTTGGCTATATTTTTTGACGTCTTTATTTCAAAAAACCCATAGGAAACACCACACGTGAAGACAAAATATCTCACAGGAGCGACGTTATTAGCGTCTACTTCCTCGGTTGCCGAGCTAACTCTTGAACCTCTGAGTCGTTCTCGATGCGGACTGACCAATCAGAGAACAGTTAAAAAGGGGTCAGCTTAAAGTTAACACCTGTTCAATCATTTGGATGGTTATTTCCATGACACTTCTTCTAATGAACATTACAGTTAACTTTGAATTACTACTCTTACTGTACATAAATTAATAGGCCACCTATCTATTATGTAACTGTGCCAAAACCCAGTCCTGTCGGCTGCGGGCAGTGGAATTAGCCGACTGCACCAACTCTCCCAGTGGCTGCCACTTGTTGGACGTGGGTGCAGCGACCCGTGATGCTTACTGACGGAAAATCTGGTGCTGAGCAGTCCATGACTCAGTAATCGAGGATAAGAAGAAAGCTTAGACTGAAGATATGCGAAACAGAAAGCAATAATGCTTGGAGAAGGAATATATTTGGCACAGTATATCTGCCTCAAAATATAATGATTACGATCAAGTCACACTGAACAGCACCCATTTCCGCTAGATCAGCGAAATTAAGCAGCGATGAGCCTATTAGATATTTAATTGGGTGATCACTTAAGCAGCCGTAGGTACTGGAAGCGATCGAGTCCTTTGTTTATCAAAAATTACTTGATTCGGTATTAAATGACCGAAAGGGTTGTTATGCCGTAAAACAAAACAAAACAAGCAAAATGTAACGCCAAAACAACACGATTTATTTAGGAAATATAGGTATATTCGCGGAGTTCTGTCCCGGCCTCTGCCCAAAAAAACGCTAGCCGGTGGCTGCTGAAAATTGAAGTCCCGTAGCCGAAGCGGTGTTACTTTGAAAAAAACTAGGGTTAGGTTTTTAGGGTTAGGGTTAGGATTGGGATTGGGTTGGGAAAAGGTTAGTTTAATGGGAAAATGAATAAATAATTTTGGCTCTGTTTTTCTGGATCACCCTGTATACAGGGTGACCCCGAAAAAACAGAACCACAAATTTGTAATAAACTGTTAATTTTAACTAGGGGTTTAGGGTTAAGGTTAGGGTTAGGGTTGGATTTTCGGTAAAAGCGCCCTAAGTTGATTGTTTTTTGGGTTTTTTATTTTCAAGTGACACCGCTTCGGATACGGACTTCAATCGTATCTGGTGTAGTTTTTCCAGCAGCCACCGGCTAGCGGTTTTTAAGGCAGGAGGCCAGGACTGAACTCCGTGAAGAGTACCGGAAAATAGATACAGAGATGTGCCCAAGGCCTGGTTTATAGCATTTGATTGGTGGATGGGGGGTCAAAAGCGGTCTATTCCTCCTTAGCTACTTCCACTCGCAGACCGATCCATGCTGCTAAATACAATCGTACCTGCTTTCACCATAATTCGTCAGGCACTCAATCACCTTTATCTCTTTGCCTATCAAATTTCCCACACGACTGTACAAAATCTTCAAGGTATTTAACTGTATGATGTTCCTTATTGCAAAATTGTTGATTCACAGACAAAACAAAAGATGGCAGGGATTTTCAAGTAGTGATTTTCCAGTGTAAACTAGTGACACGTACAATAGCCGCTACTAGCGGCTTACGGTAGGATCACAGTTGTGGGAGAGCCGCTGTTAACGGTTTACAGTTGGCAAAGAGTTTAACCTATTTAAAACGCGTGTTGGACATCAATGCATGAATTTTATTTACCAAACCCGTTCGCCGTGGGAAGGATGTGACACAAAGATTGCAAGTATGGATCCTCCCCAGTGGGATCGAACTTGCTATTCAATAGTAGTGGATCTGAGAGACTAGCTTGATAACTATTACATCACGATAAGACACTCCACTACTGGAGAAGAGATGTGAAAAGCACGAGAGAATAACAGGGAGCTCACCGAAGAGTTATAACTGAGTTAGACAGGCAATGAAAAACAAGAGTTCTTAGAAAAGGCGGGAAAATGTTGTATATTGAAGATATTTAAAAGAAGGTGAAAACGGAAATAGGGTCTTCCGGTTGGATCGAGGCAGGGGAGAAGACGAAAAGAGTTACAAAGGACTTTTGCCGGGTAAAGCGAACAAAGAAGGATGGGTAACAATACCTTCGAAATAGATTTGTCGCTGATAAAGATAATAAAAGAAACGCGTAAGCGTTTGATATATATAAAAGGAAGTCAGGCATCCCAGGTCAGTGAGTCAGTCAGACAGCGGACGGCGAACAGAGCACAAGGAGCGACGGTCGACACGGTCCGTCGCGGCCAAGGGCGGTGAGACGCCACCAGCCCCTTTACCTCACCATCCCAGCAGTAGTAGTAGTAGTCATTGTCAACGCTTGCCGCTCACCACATACAGCCGAGAAGAGAAATAGTCAAAACTCCTACTATACCATGTGTTGTGGTTTCTTAAGTCCGACTACATACTTCGCCACGTGACGATATATACCGCAACGTATGCAGAAACACGAAGTAGGGCCGTGAGTTTGAAAAAGCGCTATATAACATATAGAATTTGATGCCAGTATGTAACAAAAATATGAATTCTTTACTCAGGTACTGGGGTTACGAAAAATATATTCTGGGCCTCTTACCAAGCTGGATTAACACAAGGTCTATTTACGAACCTGCGAGACTAGCATGATAACTATTACACCACGACTGACAACTTCAAATTATTTTTCTGGGCTCCCACCAGACCGAATAAGAGAAGAGGTGGAGCTCTCCTAAGGGGGATAACCGAGTCGCATAGGTGATAAAAATCAAAGTGTTCAGAGAAAATTCAAGAATATATGTATTATTTCCTCAGGTACTGAAACTACTAAAAAAGAAATTGTGGTGAAAAGTATTTTCTGGTGTACGAAAACCCCTAAAGGAAAAGCCCAATTTCGCTTCGGTGAGCCGATTCTGTGTTTTGGGAGGTACCAAGTGCAGAAGAGAGGGACAGTGAGACAGCAGAAAAAGTAAACAGGGAGAAGCAAGGAAGATCGAGTGAAGCTGCGAGGAACGTACATACGGAGGCGAAGACAGGTTTAAGGGAAAGCAAGTGAATAAGAGAGAACGAGCGAGTGAAGAGAAAAATAAATAAAAAGGATAACGGAGAGAAAGAGAAGACAGACGGAATAATTAACAACAGAAGGGAGAAAGAGAAAGAACAAGTTCAGAGCCGGAGAGAGAAAAAAAAAACACAGAAAAAGCATAGACGCAGGTTGTACCAAATTCATTCTAATTTTTTGTTAAATCATTTGCTGTATTTATTGTTGTCAAATAAATCAGTGACTCTCAATTGAAGTGACAGTTTTCGTTGAGCTAATATCAAGGCACAGAAATATTTTCCTGGTCTCTAACCAAGTCGGATTAATGAGAGAAAGGAAGGGAACGTTCGTAAGAGTCACACCGGTGATAAAAAAAAACATGTGTTCAGAGAGTAGGCAAGAATATATGATTTTTTTTTACTTAGGCACCGGAGCTACTAAAAGAAATATTTTCCTGACCTCCAGCCAGGCGAGATTAATGAGAGAAGAGTAGGGGGATCTCTTGAGAGTGGTAACCGAGTCTGTAGAGGCAACCAATATTATTGTTAATGACTGAGAGTAAATTTGTAATAATCAACAAATTGAATGTTCAAAAGAAATAGTGTAGATATGATGTGGAAAGGTTTGCTACGAAATATAAAATGTAAAGTTCGTCAAGAAATGTGTAATGTGAAATGTTTATGTAGTCGTCAAAGTTCGATTAGATATGGACAGAAATGAAAATTAAGTTTGTAATATATGACCTGATGAAATTGATTCCTGGTGTTTAACGAGGTGTACGAGTGAATGGTAAATTCTAGTAGTCAGCTTGTGACTCAGAAGGGTGCCGTGTTTGTCTTGATATTAGTGAATCGTCACCGCAGGTATCTGTTGTTTTGTTGTTGTCCGGTGTGTGCGTCCTATCTGATGGCGAGATGAATTGTGTGTAATTGTTGATTTCTTCTCTGTCTTTTATGATACTCAGTGGGATCAAAAAGTAATTAATTTTTTGGGGCAAACGCGCGTACGTAGTTGAAAGCACACTGATTCCTCGAATCAACTTTGACCAATATATAAAATTTGTTTTAGGAAAAGGACTGTGTTCCTGTGCTTGTTTTAATCACTTTTCCTTAAGTTGGGAAAAGGACTGTGTTGTGTTTGTTTTAATTTCTTTTCCTTAAGTTTGGGAAAAGAAATGTGTACGCGTATTTATTCTTATTTTGATATAAAATATAGAATTGTATTCTATATTTACACAGACGATGAAAAAATACAAAGTGTTCAGAGAAAGGGCAAGAATATATAATATATATTTACACATAGATACCAGAGCTACTATGTACGGTGAAAGAGAATAGGAAAAAGGATAGAGACTTTGATAAGCAGTGGTGCGTCTGTGTCTATTGTGAAACTCGAGACATTTAAGAAATTATACATGAATGAAAGATAATTACAGCCTTCCGATTTGGTTGTTACGCAGACTGACGACAGCCAATGCCCATAGACGACATGATGGCTTTGCTGATTAAAGTACGAAGAACCAAAGCTCTACAAAGGATATATGTATATCCGACATTGAAGCAGCCTTTGATGTTGGGCGGTGATTGGTTGATCGGGAACAGAGCACAGATTAATTATAGCCTGTTCAGAATCGAAACGGACAAAATGCCTTTCGTGACGAAATACTCTTTAGTCGAAAAGATGATACTCCTATCAGAGGATGATGTGAAGTTAGCTCCCTATGCTACAGTAAACTGTATGGGAAGATTACCCCCATCCAGGTATGACAGGAGGAAGTATTCTATAAAGTGGTAGCGACGGGTGAAACTCGGTTTAAGATTGAGGTGGGAATTCCAAGGAAAGGAACAGATTAGATAGGTACCACAACGAACATAACCTTGAAAGTTATCGATAGTGTGGAGGTGTGTGGTGTAATGGTTACCGTCGTAGGAAATGGACACGACGAAATGAGTTCAAATCCTGCATGAGGCTGTTTGCATTACACATAGCACTAATACCCTTGCAAAGGTATGAATCCAACTATTCTCCCTCCATATGGGTAAGCAGTAGGACAGACTGGTCTTTGACCTTGGTTAGGTAATCAGTCTAGGAGAAGGAAAACTGTATTCAAACCTGTTAAGAAATTGACATTGTGTCACATCCTACTCATGCGGTATGGTTGGTGTATATATTATATATATATATATATAATATATATATTATATATATAATGTGTGTGTATGTGTGTGTGTGTGGATGGGTCAGTTTAGCTCAATTGATAGAGCATCTGTCTCATAACCAAAAATTTGCGGGTTCGATACAGGTCCTTACCATGAACAGCACAGCTTGGATCTGTGCAATAAAGTGGGAAGCTGATGATTGATGTGGTGCTCTATATCAGATGCAAAACAATCTCCCTGGTTTAGCGCTAGCACAAAGGGATAGACTCTGTCTGGTTGATACCGACAATAGATCACTCCGCCTACTTAACTACTTTGCTTACCAGACAAAGAAAAATTAGTGAACGTCGGCATCTCAAGTGAGGTATATATCACAGGAACACTTCTATACCTGTTTTGAAAAACTCCACACTGCTGTTATTTCGGAAGCGGGTACAGCATATATATATTTACCAACCCCTCCACACAGGCAGGATGTGACACAAAATCAATTTCTTAAGCGGGGTTCAATTGGTTTGAATTCAGAGTTTTCCTTCTCCTAGACCGGTTGCCTAACAAAAGTTAAATAGCCCAATCTACCCTACTATTTATCCATGGCTGGGGAGAGCAGGATTCATACCTTTCTCAAGGGTATTAGAGTTAAGTGAAATGCAATTACCACATCCAGGATTTGAACTTGGGGCAACGAGTTCATTTCCCATGACTTTAACCATTACACCATGAGCTTACAGCATATAAGTCGAATGTTGTGTTTGGCTGGTGGAGGGACAGGTGAACAAAGTAATCTTGCTTGCTGGTCTTATTCTTCTTTAGCTAGTTCCATTCGCCGACTAATCCATGCTGATAAATACCTATGTTACACAATAAATAGGGTTGTCTATTTATTATGCAAATTAGTGTAGAATCGAAAAAATGGTTTAGAAGTGAGAACTCATGCAGGGGTTCATGTCGTTATGAAAGACATGACTTGACCCCTGGCTGACCTATTAGCAGTTCACTGATTGGTTGGTTTGGTCATGACCACTCGGTTGTGAGAACAGGTTAGTTAAAGATTCAAAGTAGTCCCAGGCATTGTAGCGAATGGATGCGTAGAATAGATATTTCTCCATCCGTGCGATTAAAGTTGTTTAAGGTGAATAAAGATGCCGAAAAATAAGCTGTCTTTGTGTTCTTTCGAATTAGAATGAATCAACACGATAGACACAGAAATAAAGACAAACCCATGACCTGGGATTTTGAGATACAAGTGGATTGCCTAATCCCGAAAAAAGGCCAGACCTAGAATTAATTAACCAAAAAAGAACTTGTCATCTGGTGAATTTTGCCATTCCAGTGGATCACAGAGCAAAAATAAAGGAAAACGAAAAGATGGATAAATAGGTATGCCTAGCTCAGTCGGTAGAGCGTTCGGCTAGAAACCACAAGGTTCGATACCGGTCCTTGCCGACTCAGCGTATGAGTAGCACAGGGATCTGTGCGGTAAAGTAAGGAGCTGATGGTAGGTGTGGCGCTCCACTTCAGACGCTAAGATAATCTCCTGGGTCTAGCGCTAGAGAAAAGGGATAGACTCCCTCGCTGATTGGCTGATACCAACATTAGGCCGCCCCGACGACTTTACTTACTTTTACTTATTTATTTGTAAGTTAGTGTAGAATTTAAAATAACGGTTTAGACGTAAGCACTTATGCTGGGGTCATGTTAGTATGATAGACAAGAATTGACCCCTGGCTGACCTAATAGCAGTTCATACATTGGGTGGTTTATCCTACCCGTGAGAACATATTTAGAGCTAACTGGGCGATCGAAGGAGTCAGACACTAATGGCGTCTCTCTTAAGAATTTCCTTTCTACGCGTGCGGTTATTCGGAGAATAAAGACGTCTTTGTGTTCATTATTAAGAAAAAAAATAGATGAGACCTAAAATCAAACCAAGCCAACCCAAGTCAAACCCAAGAAAAAGAAGAGGATTAGAGTAACCAAGCCAGCTTAGAAATTATAAGACGATAGAAAATAGGTGAAATGAGATGAATAAGAAAAAGGGCTATGCAACACATTCTTTACCTTTCGCAACCTGCTTCAACCAAAATACCTCGACAACTCCACGTTTCTCAATCTACTTAAACAAAAAATTAAATAAACAAACAAACAAACAAACAAAAACAACAAGTGTGTCGACGCAGAACGGAGTGGTCTACCCGGGAAGATCTATATACAAAGAGAGTGGATGCATGTGGTGTAATGGTTACCGTCGTTGGAAATGGACACAACGTTTCACATAACGCTAATGACGATATGGATCCAACTATTCTCCCTCCAGTTATAGGTAAATAGTCAGGCATATTGGGATCTTTAACCTCGGTACGATAATCAGTATAGGAGAATGAAAACTGAATCAAAACCTGCTAAACCCTGCTTAAGAAATTTACCTTTTGTCCCATCCTGCTCATGTGGACGGGTTGGTACAAAACTCTACTAAAAAACAACCGAGTTTCTGATATTTATTTCTTGGATATTTATTTCTTGAATGCTTCATACAAATGCCCAAACCTGATATATGCTCCTCCAACAAACGGATACATATACCAAAATAATCTCATATATATATATATATATATATATATATATATAGTGTATGCTCAATTTACGGACTTTTCATACGTGCGTAAATTGTTGAAAAATATTCTAAAACGTCAATAAAAAGTGGAGAATTAACTTTTTAATGTTTTCGTTTACGTTTAATATAAAGAACAATTCCAAGTTTATGTGTTAAAAAAAGAAAAAACAAATTTCTTTTACATATAACGTACGTTTTTGCATTTTAAATAAATTTACGATAAATTCTTAATCTTTGTTGAAACAGTTATAGCATCTTATCGCAAAGAATTAAAGAAACGTAATTTTCTGTGGAGAATCATAAATGTGATAATTTATAGTCTGAAACAAAAACAAATTACTAATTTAGCATTTCGTTGATGCCTAAGTATTTAACTCTTAATATTATTTAAAAAAAGAGCTGGGAAAATAAAAATTAGAATGTTGAAAATTATTTACAATAAAATTCTATCAGAAATATTATAAAAAGCAAGACGTTTTCTTCGATACATTTCTAATAAAGTATCTAAGTTAGGGGAATGAAACATTAATTTACAAAACATTAATTTGGCCATTGTGCCTTTGTGTTGTTAGAAGTATAGTTCCACGGATTTGAAATTATTTGAAGTTATTAACAGCTGCAGCTGCAGCAGCTGCTCTCCAAACAAGAATAGAATGTATGTCCCCTACATACTTCCATTAAAAAATGATTACAATTTTTAATTCAAACAGAATTTTCAATATTTTTTTATAAAGGCCCTTAATTGTATACACATTATTTTTAGCTACATATTTTTAATACAATATTTTCTTTAATTAAATAAATACGATTTTGCTATACAATGAACGGGAGTATTTATTTTACATTTTATGAATTAAAAAAAAATCCCTAAAAGAAATAAAAGAGTAGATAACTGGAACGTTTAATATAACCTTCCTTAAAAAATAAGCTAAGGATTTAGAAAAAAACAAAAAACAAAGATAAATTTTATTTCTTATTTACGAGAAAAGTTTCAAATGTTAAGGTGTCCTACTACCAAAAACGTCAGAGCATAGATTTTTTTTTTTTTTTTACATATGTTCCGTCATTGAATGATCTTCCCAAAATAAAAAAAATCATTTTCATACAAAAAAGAAAAAAAATGTACGGGGGATCAATGCGCGAAACAAAAACTAACGAAAAAAAAAATAGCCTTTTCAATTTAGTAAACATTTATTTACAATAAATGTATTTCTTTTCTTACTTCATATTCCGAAAGTTTTATTCAAATCGGACAGTTTATTTTAGATGATTTTTAGAAGAATTTCATGTGACTCCCCCCTTTATCAACAGGTGCGTGAAATTGAGCATACCTATATATATATTAAAGGGGCCGGGTTAGCTCAGTCGGTAGAGCGTTCGGCTAGAAACCACAAGGTTCCAAGTTCGAGACCGGTCCCCGCCAATTCAGCGTATGAGTAGCACAGGGATCTGTGCGGTAAAGTAAGGAGCTGATGGTAGGCGTGACGCTCCACCTCAGATGCTAAAACAATCTCTTTGGTCTAGCGCTATTAAAAAGGGAATAGACTCCCTCGCTGACTGGCTGATACCGACTTTAGGCCGCCCCACGACTTTACTTTTATATATATATATATATAGGTGGAGAGAGAGAGAGAGAGAGAGAGAGAGAGAGAGAGAGAGAGAGAGAGAGAGAGAGGGGGGGGAGAGGCGGTCATTTGCACTTTATTCTTGGCATTGGCACGAGACGGTCGTCACGTTTTTCTTATTCAACAAAGTGCAAGAGGGGGGAAAAACGTAACAAAACATCCCCAAACAAAAGCATTCAACCGAACAAAAATTTGGGGCCCTTTGATTACCCTCATTCCCTCTGTGGGCAGCGGAAGTGGCTTTGCAGGAAGTAGCTTGGCAGGAAGTGGCCTGGCAGGAAGTTCGGTCTCTAACACGCCAATAAATAGCGGGAAATTTGGCGCTTGTGATATAGGAAAATCTACATGGGAGAATTTGAAAACTGCACCATTAAATGAAAGTGACATTCAGTCGCTATTGTTGTACGGAGAATGTCGAGAAAGCGCCCGAGAAAGAAGGGCCGTGTGCCAGACTTTAACAGACTCGTGATAAAAAGTGGAGCAAAACGAGACGAAAGATATTCGGTCTCTTTTTCTTTCTCCAGTGTTGATGGATATAGATCTATCCGCATTCGCTACATATATCTCTCGATGGAGGCGTGTGGTGCAATGGTTACCGTCGTTGGAAATGGACATGGCGAGACCAGTTAAAATCCTGGACGAGAATGTTTCCATAGCACTAATACCCTTGGGAAAGGTATGAATCTAACTAATTCTCCCTCTAGCTATGGGTAAATTGTAGGGCGGACTGGACTCTTTAACCTTGGTTAGTCAACCAGTCTAGGAGAAGGAAAACTCTGAATTGAAACGTTATACTCCGCTTAAGAAATTATCCTTGTGTCATATACGATTCGTGTGTAGGGGTTAGTAAATATGTATATATATCTCGATTGAGGGCGAACCCCGAAACGGTACCTGAGATTTATAATAATAATAAACTATTTGTTATAAATTTGAGATTAGTGTGTCGTTATCTTTCATAGCCACAAAACGCGGCTATATAACACTATTTTTGGAAGCGCGTGGTGTAATGGTTAAAGTCATAGGAAATGGACTCGTCGCCCCGAGTTCAAATCCTGGACGTGGTAATTGTATTTCACTTAGCGCTAATACCCTTGGGAAAGGTATGAATTCTACTTTCCTTCCAGCTATGGGTAAATAGTAGGGCAGATTGGGCTCTTTAACCTTGGTTAGGCAACCGGTCTAGGAGAAGGAAAACTCTGGATTCAAACCTGTTAAACACCGCTTAAGAAATTGATCGTGTGTCAAATCCTGCCTGTAAGGAGGGGTTGGTAAATATATATAACACTACTGTTGACAATCTATTCGTCTTTTGTTTACGTAATTTAATGTCGGGAGTGTTGAAATCGAAGCTTTGTTGATTAGGTTTCTTGTATCAAAACTTAATGATATAAATAGAAATTTGATTTTTTTAAAAAAGTGTACAGTAGCAACTATCAACGAAATGTCATATTACAGTTGTAACTGAGAAATTAAAAGAAGAGTTTAAAAGAAGATACAAAAAGGAATATTGATTCCGGTGTAACAGTTCAAAACGTCTCCTGAAGCAGTTTCAGTTAACGTACTTATTCTCTGTTCTGTTTTCTAGTTTTTTTCTTTCGACAAAACATTAAGCCTCAATGATAAACTTCTTATACCGCTTGGGATTTCGTTTGATTTATTAAAAAAGTTTATTATTTGTTATGCCTCCTTTTTTGTTTTGTTTTTGTTTTGATTTGTTTTACGGCATATCAACCTCAGTGGGTCATTTAATGCCGATAAAGTTTTGGAATAAATCAATTGTTAATGGATAATACAATTTTTTTATAAATACATTTTTCTATTTAACCCATAGATGGGCCCTAACAGATACTACCACTCCGGGTCAGAGTCGACCAGGGAGCAATGGTGATGAAGGGGTGTTCCACATTCCCCAAACCTCCAAAACTGGAACCTCACCATCAGATAGAGTTTAACGTCAATCCCAGGACATGTAGACCCGCAGCCACCGCCTTCTAGCACCCATATGATAAAAAGGGGTTGGGGCTGTTCTGTTTTCTTTTTTTTTTTCTTTCGACAAAACATTAAGCCTCAATGATAAACTTCTTATACCGCTTGGAATTTCGTTTGATTTATTAAAAAAGTTTATTATTTGTTATGCCTCCTTGGACATCACCCCTTTTTTTCTATCTTCTCACATCAACCTTTAAAAAGAAAAAAGAAAACCTTTGCACAGAACATATACATTATCTTATTATAATGGAGATCATGAGTCTGTCTGTCTGTATGTCTGTAACCGAAACTACGTCACCGCCAACGTCACAATTCCCCTAGTTATTTGCGTTATATTCTCAATGGTTAAGGGCCGAGTTAGCTCAGTCGGTAGAGCGTTCGGCTAGAAACCACAAGGTTCCTAGTTTGATACCGTCCGTCGCCAACTCAGCATATGAGTAGCACAGGGATGTGTAAGTAAGGAGCCGATGGTAGGAGTGTCGCTCCACCCCACACACAAAAACAATCTCCTTTGTCTAGCGCTAGTGAAAAGGGGATAGACTCTCTCGCTGATTGGCCGATACCGACTTTAGGCCACCCCGACGACTTTACTTTACTTACTTATCAAGTAATCACTATTTAATCTTAATTAGCATCTTATTTATTAACAACAAGCCAGGAGACAGTTGTTAAATGTTCTAGATATATATCATGATTAGAAGTAGTTATCCGGCATCGCCTGGGTAGAAGGGGGATTCTTTTTTTTAAGTTAGTCTCGTAGATCCATTATTATCATGAGTTGGATTCTCGCAGGATGCCCCATTAAAATCTCTCCGTAAAAAAGATCTTGCGTTGATTCGGCCTAGTCAGGCGTCAGAAACCAAAGCGCACAGACACCCTGAAAAGAAAAAAAACTCTGTCTATTTAAAATATCAAATGCAAAAAAAAAAAAATCCATGCTGTTACTATTTGAATTTTACTTTTAATCATCTTCACGAATGTTAATCAAATCTTCATTATTTTTGCTCAAAAAGCAAGATCTAGTGATAGTAAATGTTTATGTATATTTACTTTGTCGTTAATTCTTTTATTTTCGTAGTTTCGGACAAACTTACACAACTGCCTTTATATATGTACTAGAAGCGGCTACCCGGCGAAGTCTGGCTAGAGAAAAAAATAATAAAATAAACGTGGTGTAATGGTTCCCAAGCTAGTCTTGCAGATCCATTACTACTGAATAGCGAGTTCGATCCTCGCAGGATGTCCCATAACAATCCCCACGCAAAAAAAGAAATTCTGTTAATCCGGCCTAGTGGGGAGCCGGGGAATATTTTTCGTCAGGGTAGAGGAAATGACATCATATATAATGATAAAGTTAGAAATTTTAATTCAATAATTAACAATATTTAAAAAAATAAGATATAAAGGAGGCGATTAGTAAAATTGATATTTCAAATAAAAAATGAAAAATAGAAATAAAGTATTTAAATTTAGAATGATTCTTTAATTTAACTTTTTTTTCTAATATGTAAAATTCAATAAATAATTTTTAAAATATCAAATTATCATACTAAAAAAAATGAAACATCTTTTTTTTTTAGATATGCTTAAAAGTTGAATATCAAATTGCAGTACTGATTTTTGAACAAATGCAGAATAACACGCAAGAGATAATATCATTGTAATCGCATTTTACGTGTTTAGATTACGGAAATTCCCGAAGTAACCCTAACCCGAACGTCTAAAAAATTTCGACTATTTCCGTGAAATATCGGTATCGGCGAGGGAGTCTATCCCCCTTTTCACTTGTGCTAGACCTAGGATATTGTTTAGACCTGTGAGACGGAGCACCACACTTACCATCAGCTCCTCATTTTATCGCACAGATTCCTGTGCTACTCATACGCTGAGTTGGCGAGAGCCGGTATAGAACCCGGAACCTTGTGGTTCTAGTGGTACGTGTGTGTCGTCTTATAGCTCCGAAAAGAGATACCATTCAGCATTGAAATCTCGTAAACACCTTAATATGTTTACAATTAAGAAACGTACAAAATTTAGTTTTTGACTTCTACTGATAAAGTGATATAATTCAATAATTAAACAAAAATCAATCAATTTGTGGAACTCTTCACTGTTCTTCATAAGCGACTAAAAAAAGACACACCAATGTTTTAACCTACGCAACCTATCAACCTCGTCTTGATGAATATATTTTGCCATACGGTGTCTTTAGTTTCAGTCGAAGTTTATTTCGACAGCAGCATATGCTTACCAGGCCTTTGGGTCCTGTGTATTCGGCCATTAGACCGGTAAGTTATGTAACACAGGGTGAATCCCAGGGCAATCACCCCCAGGCAACACCTGCTCTCCCTCGTTTAAAAGGGTGGGGCTGGGTATATTGACCAGTGGCTGGGCACGTCAAAAGAGAATGTTGAGGGGATACACGGAATCTTTAACACTGGCCACCGCCTGAGCTTCGGTTTGTGTGTAGCTCCGCACGTAAATCGGACTTTGTGTTCATCTAACATGGTGTGGTGTCGGAATATAACTACTTTAACAGCTGCCCGAAAAAAATTCATTTTTAGCACTGGCTAAAATAAGCCGTGTGAAAATCAGGATGACTTTGCAGGAGACTCGAAAAACTAAGACGGGATTGTAATTTCTAAGACCGTAAAAACAATGTAGGGAATAAGTTATGAGAGGCATTTTATTTGTGGAATTGCAACAATACAACAATAATAGATAGAATATAAAACATTGAATTTACAGATCCCTTTCAACCAAATTTAACACTTAGTTTAGTAGAGAAGAAAATGAAACTTATGTTACTTCACTGGTAATTCGGTTTTGAGAATGACTTTAACAATGACAATAGAACTACCTCGGGTTCGATATCGCAATTCTTCCTTTTAACTTATGTTCTAAATCTTAAGGGTGTTATGTTATATATATATATATATATATATATATATATATATATATATATATATATATATATATACATATATATTGGATGAAAGCGGTCTGTCAATTCAATGCTTTATATTCTAGCTTTTATTGTCGTATTGTTGCAATTCCACAAATGAAAGTGTCTCTCATAACTTGTCTGATTATTGAATTATATCACAAACCATTTTAAAAATACTATTTAAATTGAAAACCAAAAAGGAGTTGGAAAATGAAATTATTACATTTTTAATTCTTAGTTCCTTCTATTGTTACATTTTTTGACCATATGACCTTTACACCGTCAACATCCGGTTGTTTGTTAACAGACGATTTTTAGAGGTTTTTTTAAAATTATAAAACTAACCCCTAACCCTAACCCTAACCCCTAAGAAACAACCGGATGTTGACGGTGTAAATGAAAAAAAAATGTACTTATGAATCAGCACAGGAAAAGGGGTGCCTAAAAGTCATATGGTTCACATTTTATATGACATTTTTACATGATGAAAAAAGAATAAATTAAATGAACACATTTCCTATCATTGTAACTTCTGTCGTCTCCCTTTCTCTCTCACTTCCTGGTGTTCCTAAATCATTTTGGTACGGTCATGAACCGGATACTTTTGCTAGTATATCTTATATAAGAGGTTTTCATACCAGCGTAAACTGATTGCCTTTCACTGGAGTCTGAGTGACGACAAGTCTCCTCACATCTCCAGCACTGAGTATTCTAGCTGATTTCAATAATGCTGTTGTCTTATATTATTATTACTAGCAAATATATACACCCTCCGGGTGCAAGTAGTTAAGTTTTAATGTAATTAAATATCATATTAAATTAGAAAGGCTAATGAAACTAAATAAGAATGCAGATAAAAATATTTGAAACAGAGGGGGGTATAATCGAAATATAGAACAACTGAAACTTACTCTTCCATCACTCTCGTCTTTCATTGTTATTTTTTCTAATTTAAGTATTTAGTTAAAAGAGGAAGTAAAGAATAAAATGACAATTATTTTTTCTTGTTAATGGATTTCATTTAAGATTCATTGAAGAGATTTTTGCTTATATTCATTAAAATAAAACCAAACTGTTAGAAATCAATAATACTAAGCACATATTTATTAAATTCGATTTTTTATATCAATATGCAAATTAGCCTTCCCCTTCACACTGTAAACCACTATTTTGTTGTATATATAAACATAATTGTATGTTGTTAGTATGTAGATATGGTTAACAGTATTAATAATGTAAAACAATTTTATTAATAATAGAGGTTAAAATAAAAATAAAATCATTGAGAATGTGATGTCAATAACTAAGGGAATCGTAACTTGAGTAGTGATATAGTTTGGTTACAGACAAAAAAGCACACAATCTCCATTATAATAAGATTATTATTATTATTATTATAGATATATCATTTCGCCTTAGTGTTTCGATTGTTTTTTATTCACGCCTTTATACCAAGCAACACAACGCGTCCTCATATATTAACGAAATATTGATATAACCATCCCGACTAATTGAACCAAAAACAATGTCAATTTAATTACCGATATCATTCTTCACACAATTTTCTTTGACCTTATCACCAACGTCTTTATTCCTGTCTTTATATTTATTTATTGAACAATCCAGACAAAAATACCATAGACGTACTGGTAAGAAGGAACAAAAAGCAATTAACGTTATTGATCATACACTTTTCTGTCTCCTTTATCGTTGTCGTGCTGACAAGCTATATAATTCATATCTAACTGGCCTTGTTGAAGTCGTAGCGGACAATTGCAGGTATAAATTTCCAACTTTAGTGATTAGCAGAAAAAAGTGTAAAGAAGGTTCTCGTCTTATTAAAACTTATTTATTAAAAACGAGCCGAGTCATGTTCAGTGACGAAGGAGGTAGTGATTAATGTGTTAACACAGAAATTATACCACCTTGTCGGCTGGGTTATAGAATACACTGACAGCACCTTTGCAGAGTCGTAAAATCTCCCTAAACCACTGTGGGATGTGGGTGGCGACCTGTGATGCTTAAGGACAGGATCCTGGTGTCTGAGCAGTCTATGACATATAACACTCCACTTTAGCCCTCACGGGCGGTCGGAGAGGCCTCCTACGATTAATCGACTGGTCACGTTAAGCCCTAGCCCTTATATGATTGTCCTAACTCTATTGCCCTTATGGCAACTGCAACCTTCTTCGTCATATATGTGCTAGAAGGCGGTGGCTGGTGTTCTTAGTGTCATGCCCAAGTAAGGGCTAGAGGAGTGTTGCAAGTTAGGGACTGCTGAGATATCCTTAAGCAGCTAGCTTCGTTGGGGTTTCTCATCCTTCTGCAGATTTGAAATCGGCTTATTCTACTGTCAGGGCTGACAGAGAAGTCGATAAGCCGGTGTTTACATATTAAATATTTCTGACACATTATCCAGATTGACATACAATTTGATGTTTGTTCCATTTTCATGATCCACTTAACCAAATACACTTGTAATGTTTATTGTTACTGTTACTGTTGTGGCATAGTTCTCTCAACCCTCCTGTACGGCGCGGAAGCCTGGACGACACACAAAGCGGATGCCTATAGACTACATGTTTACTACATGCGTCACTTGCGCAGTATATTAAAAGTCAAGTGTTGGCAACATGTTTCAAATAGGACCATCCTGAAGAGAACTGGACTCTCTGGCATGCGCGAAATACTTGTCCAACGCAACCTGGGATGGGCTGGCCACTTAAATAAACTTAGGGATGACAGACTACCAAAGCAGATTCTGTGCTCTCAACTGAGAGAGGGTCACGTGGAATCGGTAGACCAAACTCAGGTACAAAGACAACACCAAGAGAAACCTGAATGACTTTAACATCCCCCTTAGGCAGTTGGCAAGACGCAACCAGAGACCGAATACATTGGAGGAAAATGATTCACGTGGTGTCATCATCGGATTTGATTGACAGCAAGTAGTAGTAGTAGTAGTAGTGTTGTGGCATTCACCCAGGGTCGGTTGAGCTGGCTCCATCCAACGAATTAACCGTATCCCGAATGAATGCAGACCATGTGTGGCGATCCAACGCAATTGAGATTATCAGTGTCAGCCATTCGCGGTTCCCCCGATGAACTCCATAAAGGCCTCGGCCCAGGATCAACTGGGTATCTTGTTTGACTGTTTTGAGCCCTGTTTTCAGTTGATCCCCTGAGCGTTTCTTCCCTCCTTGAAGTGGTACTGGGTCAGTGGATTCACGAATGATGACACTGGGTTGTCGACGTAGGACATCATGAACTAAATGTTTCCATATGTGAAAACATAAAGAATAGAGTTGATTTTCAATCAGGTTTTCCTGTTTAAAAAATAAAAATTATTCTGTATCATCAGTTTCTTCATCGACCTTGTATGGTTACGTAATTGCTATTTGGCCTATTAATTAGATACGGCTGTGTAGAATTAAAAAAACTAACTGTTTATTCTTTTAAGAAAATTCGTGGAAAATAACTAGCAATATGATAGACAGGTGTTTACCTTTAGCTGACCTTGTCAGCTGTTCTCTGATTGGTCAGTCCGATCGTGAGAACGGTTGTTTGGTTGATTGATTTTAACGGCATATCAACCCGTTTGGGGTTATGTCATGCCTAACGGTTAGGAAGTAATATTTGTTGTGTATTTATATTTATACTTTTGTAGTAATTGGTTTTAACAATGTATTAGCACCATTGGGGATCATGTTGTATGGTATTGATTAGGTTCATGTCTATATTCTATGGTATAATTTTATTTCCTTCAAAAAGGACAGAATGTCTTTTATGTTGACATTTTCAAATAGATCTTTCATATTGTTTGCATTAAAACAACGGTTTCTGATGTGAGCAAAGACCCTGCATTCATGAATAGGTGTTTAACAGTCAAAGGTGTTTGATGTTTCACACTGAGGTTGTTCTTGTTTGAGTATATAGGGTGCGTTAGTCTTGTGTGACCAATGCGTAATCGAGACACAATGACTTGTTCCTCTCTATACTTTCTTAAAACTGGTCTCCAGCCTCCCAAATTGGGTTTGATTAGGAAGAGTTAAGAGTGGATGTTGTTATTCCAGCGTTGTTGCCTTTTTGTATGAAGGAATTTATTAATTTTAGGTTTCAAGTCAGTATATGGAATCTTGAACTTGTCGGGGAACGAATCTAGAGCCGATTTAGCTGCAGAGTCAGCTCTTTCATTCCCCTCACTCCTATATGGCTTAGAGATTTAGAGTTAGCTTGGTGACCGATGGAAGCGGACATTAACGGCATAACTCCTGCAAGCTATTTCTCTCCACACATGTGGTTATAATTTGGGTTTTGAAATAAAGACGTCTAAAGTATACTAAATCTTGTATTCAGTCTGAGAGAAGGGAAACTATGAATTCATACCAGCTATACTCTATTTAAAATATGAGCCTTGTGCCGCATTCTTCCTGTTGGGTAAATACACATTCCTGTTCATTTCTTTAATATATTTCCTGTATACACACGTATATTGTCTTTCATACATCTATCTATTTTACTAAATGTGGATGTTTCTAAACTCCCTTGTATTATGGAACAAAGAAAATTCAACTAACCAGTGTTAGTTGGTGGTTTTTCATTGGAGTCAGTGACAACAAGTATCCTCAGGTCTCCAGGACTCTTCTGAGTATTCTAGCTGATCTTAACAATACTGTTGTTTGGATGGTCTTGATTCTTTCTCTGATTTCAAGTTCATTCAGTCTTTTTTCCAAAGCCTTGGAGACTGTTCCGAGGATGCCCACAACAGTTAGTATCATCTTCACCCTCATTTTCCAAAGATTAAGAAACGCCTAGGACCAAATCAAGAAGTCACAGATCAGAAGAGAAGAATCAGCCCAGATAGAAGAATAGAAGAGACTGCAAAGAAGACAAAGATAAGTTAGAAGAACTAAGAAGAGTATGAAATCGTCTTTTTTCTCAAGGGAAAATAGTTGTTTGTTTGGTTTACGGCATATCTACCCTTTTCGAGTCATCTAATGCCGAATCAAATCATTTTGATAAACAAATGACTCAGTTTGCTTACAGTACCTGCTGTTGCTTAAGTGATCACCCATTTAAGAATTGAACCGGTTCATCGCTGCTTAACTTCGGTGATCTAGCGGGAACCGATGCTTTCAGGTATATGAAACAAGTAACATGTTTTTTTTATTATCGAAATGTATAATGCTGGAAGATAAACATAAAAAAAACCAAAACAACATTTTAGAGAAGGATGGTCTTTGCTGTAGGCGACCATGAAAATAATTGCCAATAATGACACCCACCCTAGTATCTGTGCTCAATTTGTATTGCATTATAGATGATTATACAATATTTTTGACCCCCACCTTTTAAAGATTTTTTTTCCATAAAAGTAAACTCTGCATTGTTTAAAATTGATTTATAACAAAATCATTTTAATCTCTGTAGCGAGAGAAACCACGAACGTAGTGGTTCGAAGCGTGTACGACTGTGTTTGGCATGCAGAATGAGATCAGAGGCGAGTGGGGAGATTGAACCCACATCCTCCTGATCGTGAGTCGTGGCCTGACGCATGTGGATTACTAAACTGTGCAGAGTGGCCCGGATGTGAAGGATTGACGCGTGCTGATGAATGTCGCACGTGCTGCACGGGCAAGTCAGAGTAAGGAGCCCGGATGAACACTGTAATTGTGTATTTAATGACCAGCCCTCACAAACCTGGGAGAAAGCCTGCAGTAGCATTTTGGCTGTTGTGACGAGTGGACGAGAGAAAAGATATTTTGATAGTGTTGGTGAGAAGAGTGCAGCATTGCTGGGAGAGATTGTTTCAGACTGAACACTTGGTCAGTTGGGAGAGTAAAAGCGTCGGACTTAACCGTGCCACCCAGAGAATATTTATTTTGAGACTATTCAAAATGGCACCAATTCAAACTGAGTGTACCAGGCTGAAAAAAGGTCTATCATCAATTTTTTAGTAGCTGAGAAGTGCAAACCATGTTTAATTTACAGAAGAATGTATGATGTGTACAGAGAAGCAAAAAATGTTTACAAATGGGCTAGATTGTTGAAAAAGGCCGAAATAGTATTCAAGTTAAAGAAAGGCTTCTGTTTAGGCCGGTATTGCTTCAGGAGTTGTTGTTTTTCTCGACACATGTGGCATGGTCACATCATTACTTATTGGGTAAAGCATTATTTCGATATCACTGCTTCTCCTTGGGTCACGTCGCCTCTCCACTGTTTGGTGTGTCTCGTGCTGCTTCATCCCATTCTGCTACTTGCATTAATAACGGAGACAGAACTTTACCAGTATACAAAAAATGGTCAGACATACTGTATCCGTTCTTATCTGTTTGTGGAGTCTCATATTTATTTGTTTGCTGACCCTCTTAATATTTTCTGCTGATTTAAAAAAAATATTAATTTCCTTATCCATAAATGCAACAAGTGCAGGCAGACACACAATGGCAAGCACGCCTGAAATGGTGAATTCAGTTGATACGCTAATTTTTGTCTGACAGAAGAGTTACAATAGAGAATATTTCTGAACAACTGTGAATTCCTGTGGGTACAGCACAGAACTATTGGTTTTCACTGAAGTCTGAGAAATATCAAGTCTCCTCAGCTCTTCAGAACTCTTACCGATTTCAGCATTGAAGTTGTTTGGATAGTCTCAATCCGTCCTCAGATATCCTGTTCCTTTAGTCTCTTTCCCAGGTTTTTCTGTATGGTTTCAAGGGCCCAACTATTTTAATTAGTTTTTCCCACCAGCGTTATCTTATAGTCTTTCACTTGAGCCAGAGTGACAACAAGTCTCCTCAGGTCTCCATGACTCTTCTGGGTATTCTAGACGATTTCAACAATGCTGTTGTCTGGATGGTCTCAATTCTTCCTCTGATTTCCAGTTCCTCCAGTAATTTTTCTAAGCTTTTTGGGACCGTTCCAAGTGCACCAACTACAATTGGTATCACTTTCACCCTCATATTCCACAGCTTTTTCAATTTTCTGGCAAGGTCCAGGTATTTGTCTATCTTTTCGCTTTCCTTCATCTTCACTCTGTGATCTGCTGGAACTGCAAAATCTATCAGTTGAAAAGTTCTTTTTTTTTTTTCAATACTAGGTCTGGTCTTCTGGCTGGGATAAGGTGATCCGTTTTAATCTCAAAGTCTCAGAGAATTTTATGTGTTTCATTCTCAAGAAAAGATTCTGGTTTATGCATATACAATTTTGTTTTATGGTGAAAATTATTATTATTATTATTATTCTATGCGAATTTTTGACTCCAGTTTTAAACTGGTTATTTTTCACTGAAATCTGAGTAGCAAGTCGCTTCAAATCTTCAGGACTCTTCCAAGTATTCTAGCTGATTATAACAGTGCTGTGGTCTGGATGATTTCCTCTTATCTCTTTTATTTCTTCCTCTGATCTCTTGAATTTGCTTTTTTTTCTTCTTAAATTATTAAAATTATCCGTCAAGGGTTAAGTAAACACCGACTGTATCCTTTGCCAAGGGATAAGACCCCTACACAAAAATATGACACTGAACTACACCCGGTGGTGTAGCTCCAGTTTTGGAGCCCTGGAGTGTGGGGTCATCACACCTTCGTTAGTCCCGGTTCTACTCTGACACGGAGTAGTTATACCTGCTAAGTTTGAAAATTGTTAGTGTCAAATAGGAATACGTGAAACCATATAATTTGATAGAAGTTATTTGCATTAAGGGTAGTTATTGTGTTGTATAGCCATCTTGTCTCTTCGGCCGGTGGTCGTTCTACAATTTATGTCTTAAGACGGAAAATGTATATTTATCAGGAGTAGCCAAAATATCAGGAGTAGCCAAAATAAGGGAGATAACTTGTGCTGTTACACATTGCATGAACTATATAATAAAAATAGTTCATATAATAGGGATTATAATAATCGATAATATATACTATTTTCCTTATGTAGTTGTTTTTTGTCTGTTTTTATTTTATTTTTATTTTTTTTATTTGATCACTATTTTTGTTTGCTTGTTTCTCTGAAAAGTCATGAAGACAAACACCCGTTTCTTTCAATTCACATAATAGTCACGATGCTAATTTCCGTTGTGTGCCAAGAAAATATCATGTGACCATCCAATATATTTTATATCTTCAATTTTTTTTTTCTTTCTCTTTTATTCCCTTTCTTTATATTCATCAAATTCCATTGTCTCTTTTTAGTTCATGACTTTTGCAATAAATCACTTGAGTCCATTTCCCTTCTAATTATGTTGAAATTCATTTGGAAACTTAATTTCTTTCGTTTTTTATAGATTCTTTTTTTTAATTTTTAAATGTTTTTTCTTTCATCCATAGTATTTTTCTTTTCTTGTTTCGATTATTCTTCTTTCATAGTATTTTTCTTTTCTGGTTTTAATGTTTTTCTTTCATAGTATTTTTCTTTTCTTGGTTTAATGTTTTTCATTCATAGTATTTTTCTTTTCTTGTTTTAATGTTTTTCTTTCATAGCATTTTTCTTTTCTTGTTTTAATGTTTTTCATTCATAGTATTTTTCTTTTCTTATTTTAATGTTTTTCATTCATAGTATTTTTCTTTTCTTATTTTAATGTTTTTCATTCATAATATTTTTCTTTTCTTGTTTTAATGTTTTTCATTCATAGTATTTTTCTTTTCTTGTTTTAATGTTTTTCATTCATAGTATTTTCTTTTCTTATTTATTTTAATGTTTTTCATTCATAATATTTTTCTTTTCTTGTTTTAATGTTTTTCATTCATAGTATTTTTCTTTTCTTGTTTTAATGTTTTTCATTCATAGTATTTTCTTTTCTTGTTTTAATGTTTTTCATTCATAGTATTTTTCTTTTCTTGTTTTTTTTTCATTCATTGCATTTTTTCTCTACTTGTTTTGATTAATTTTCACTAATTATTTTTTTTCGTTTTTTTAAGACTTTTATTTATTTATTTTATTTTAAGAGTATTTTTTCTATTTTTTAAATTTTGTTTTGTTTATTTTTCACAAATATTTTTTGCGGGGGGGGGGATTTTCTCCCATTTGTAAATATCTTCTATTTTTCTCTCAGTTTTCTTCATTTGGTCTCTTTAGTCACTCATTTCTTAATTCCTTTTTTCTTTCATTCTTTTTTTTGTTTGTTTCATTTTGTTTATATTTCACTCATATTTTTAGAACGGTTTTTCTTCCTATTGTAAATTCCTTCTCTTTTTCTCTCAGCTTGATTCGTTCAGTCGCTCTTTTTTGTCACCTCTTCTTTTTTTATTCATTTTTTTATTTCCTTCATAGTATTTTTCTCTCCTTTTGTTTATTTTTCACTTTTATTGTTTTGGGGGAAAACCGTTTTACTCCTTTTTTGTAAGTTTCTTATAATTTTCGTTCCGTTTGCTTTCTTCTTCGGTAACTCTCTTTTGTCACCTCTTCCCTTCTTGATTCTCTTTTTCTAATTTACATATATTTATTTTCTTCTGGCTTTTTCTTTAATTCTTATACTTTCTGCTTATAACATTTTCTTTATTATTTCGTAAGTCTAATGATGCTATGTTGGTTTGTTTGGTTGTTTTTTTACGGCATATCAACCCTTTTGGGTTATTCTTGTGACCTGGTTAGGGGCCAGAATAAAGACACAACACAGGAAATGAGTTAAATAAATATATTAACAAAAAACAGTAGTACTAATTGTCATGAATATGTGTATGTAAGAGTACATTTTACCTCTACTAAATGTTTGAATGATAGAGAGAAAAACAAAACGGGTTAAGGAGGAAGTCAGAAAAAGGATAAAATATATTGCATTCCAAATCCTACCCTTTATTAACTAAGATTCATAACACCTCCACCTTCCCCCCTCACACCGGTGGCCAAAACCAGCCGCGAACTTAAGTACGCCGTGACCCTAAACTCATAACATAGCGTTCGATTGAACTTCCCGCCAATTTGGTGAAAAAGAAAGAAAGAAATAGTTTTAAAAGACACAAGTTAAGAAGATTTCAAAGCGATCAGACATATGAGGAAATTCGCTGCTACTATGAGATATGAGACAGAGGAAAAGCAGAACCTTAAACATGTATCGAGTGATTTTAAAAGGTCTACCATTTGCTAAGGAGATTTGTAAAGTTATTGTGTGAAAAAGAAAAGGAAAAGAAAACCTATTTTACGTGACACTGAATTAATACGAGAAATGAAAAAGGAATGTTTCAAAGAGATCTCTTCATTAATGTAAGTCTCTCATTGTTATAACTATTTTGCATTATCACATTTGACTCCATAGCTTCAAGAACAACTTTTGAACTTTTAACTGTGACCATTTCATATGAACTTTTGACTATGACCATTTTATACGAACTTTCAACTGTGACCATTATATAAGCTTTTAATTGTGAACTTTATAAACATATAAAAAAAAAGAAAGTAGGAGAGAATCCTTGAAAGAAAATATGTTGATGTATTAACTGAATGCACGGCTAACACCCAGGATTGTCAGCCGCCGGTATTTATTTTATAATAAAAAGCTATTTGTTTTGTTTGTTATAAATGTATGATATTGTGTCCGTGTTTTCTTTCGCTTGGCCAGTGTCTATTCTGCTTTCTCGGCTTATTCACTACCTTTCTGGAGCGGGAAGTAGAAGGCTTGATTTTCCCCTTTTATACCTTCTATGAAACCGTTAGCGTTTAATACCTAGGACCTTTATCGTATATTTTTTCTTTCTTATGCGACACTGTGTTTAATCGTTCCTAATCAGCACAGGCGTTCGTAACAAAATATATACCAATGAGTCGGTCACATGCGAGGCTGTCTTATCGGCTATCTGCTGAAATATCAACTCTCGCTTAAGTGCAGAACCTGCTGCTATTTATAGTTTGAAGAGTTCATGTGTGCGTGGTGAATTACCATAACACCCCCTCCTAAGTATTAACTCCGTAGGAATCTTAATACCTTTTCCCCTTTGGGTTAACGACGATAAAGTCCGTCATTTTCATTTTCCTCTTTTCGCGGCGTTGTTCAATTGTGAAAAGAGTAAGAAATATGATCTACATAATCAAAGGTTCCCAGTTTACTTACAAGAGACATGTGAACCAAATCAGAAAACTCCTGTCAAATGATGCTGACAGTGGTCCTTCTGAAGAGAAAGAAGTCATACATGTCATGTACGATACTTTTGAAGAGTTCATGCACGCGTGGTAAATTACCATAACAGTTAATAATGCCGAATCATATCATTTTGATAAACAAAAGATTCAGGTTTGCTTATGCCATATGTATCATTATCAGTTTCTGTTGTATCCCGAGATGTAGATATACAGAATTGATAATAAAAACAGGGAATATGTTAACAATAACAATATTTGTTTTATTTATTCTCACTGACAGGGAATACAGTGGCAGGGTTTGGATTCAGTTCGGCTTGATGTAGGATACGCGTGTGTCACGCACCGTGCTCGGTTCTTGTCTCTGCTATCAGTATTTTGTCCTCCTCCTTTTTGGATAGTTTCCAGTTCGAATCTTTAGGGGGAGATAACTCTCCCTAACAGTTTCTTTGTCCTGTTGTTCATATGTCGGAGCTACTCCTTTGTCCATTTTAAGAATGGTCCAGAGTATCTTACAAGAGGGGTAGCCCAGGTGTTTATTACTTTGATAAAGATTTTTGCTGCAGTGTTTGGTTTCAAGAGTTTTTCTTGTTCTTCAGAGGTTCACTTTTCTTACTTTGTCTTTCATCTTTGTTTTAATGGCAGTCGCTTTGCAATATTCACAAGTACACGTGATTCTCTTTTTTCTGTGTTATTATATTTTCCTGATTTGGTAGTTCTATTGCTTTTATTATAATTTTCACAACACCGTAAGCAGTATATCACTGGAGGCTGACTGACAGCAAGTTTTTTCAGGTCTCTAGGACTCTTCTGAGTATTCTGTTATATACCCGTTCATCTCAGGTATATAAATGCCGAGAGAGACACAGGGTGAGGGGATGATTTTGAGTTCTTACTTCTGTTCTGCTTGTCTACTTCGTCGGCCATTTTTCTCAGGGCTGATTTCTCCGGGCTGTTGGGGCATTCTGTTGTTCTGTTCGGGCCGGGTGTCTGCTCATTTCTTGTTTTAATTATTACCCCAGCCCAAGTGTACTTGAAACCGCGGAGGAGAAGTGGCATCTTCAGAGCCGACGACAACGTCTTCTCTCACTGACTGTCTGGCTGCAACTAACTAAAACTTAACTTTCTTTCACACGCTTCAATTCGTGCGTTTCGAGGCGGGGGTCAAGTGGAGGTTACCACATGCCAATAACGCTAACGGATGTTTTCTACTCAACTTCCTCCGATTTTGAATTTTTAACGAACTCTAATTCAAAAATATCTACACTACTTACACAATTCATAGGCAACACATGAATTATGTAACAATTCTAGCCGATCTTAACAATGCTGTTGGATAGCCTCAATTCTTCCTCTGATTTTCCAAACCCTTGGGTATCGCTCCAAGGGCACCAATTACACGACCTTTACCTTCATGTTCCATAGTTTCTTTTCAGTTTATTAACACTAGGTTGGTCTTCTAGTCGGGATTAGGTGATCCGTCCGTATCTCAAAATCCTAGAGAATCTTATTGGTCTCATTCTCTAGGACAAATTATGGTTTGTGCATCTTGTAGTATGGTAAAAATGTAATTTCTTGCACAATTCCCAGTGAATCTTCTTTCCCACTTAGTCGTGCATAGCCTTGTACTCTCTTTGTGCTCGCTTGTTGCAATCGCTTATAATATGAGTAACTTTTCATCTTTGTCTCCGCACATTGTACACTTGCTATTCTTGTGCTTTTATATAGTTTGTTCTTATGGCATTTTCTTGTGCTGCCATTATGAAAAATTCGGTTTCTCTCTTGAGGTTTCCTCTTCTTAGCCATGTCCAGGTCTTCACTTGTGCGATCTCAACAGTTTGTCGCTTGAAGTATACATATAATTGTTTTTCTTCTTCTTCTTCTTCTTCTTCTTCTTCTTCTTCTTCTTCTTCTTCTTCTTATTATTATTATTATTATTATTATTATTATTATTATTATTATTATTTCACTCCTGTGAGTTTTTCACACCAGCGTAAGCTGATGGTCTTTCACTGAAGGCTGAATGACAAAAGGTCTCCTCAGGTCTCCAGGACTCTTCTGAGTATTCTAGCTGATCTTCACAATGCTGTTGTTGGGAGGGTTTTAATCCTTTCTCTGATTTCCAGTACCTCTGTTTTCTGAACTATTAGGGACTGTTTCAGTTGACAAGTTCTCTTTTTCTTGTTAATCAAAACTAGATCTGGGTTCTGGTTGGGATAAGGTGATCCCTCTTTATCTCAAAGTCCCAGAGAATTTGATGCGTTTAATTCACAAGAATAGATTTTGATTTATGCATATACCATTTTGTTGTATGGTCAACATTTAGTTTCTTGTGCAATGCCCAGTGGATCACCTTTCCAACCCAATCGTGCCTAGTCTTGTATTCTCGTTGTGCAAGTTTGTTACATTCGCTTAATACATGGTTGATGCTCTCATCTCTGTCTCTACATAACCTTCATCTGCTATTCTGCTGTGTCATCTATTTTTGCGCTGATATAATTTGTTCTTATGGCATTGTTTTGTTGCAATAAGGCGTGACTCAGTTTCCCTCTTCAGATTTCCTTTTCTTAAATATGTCTAGGTCTTTTCATGGTATTTACCTCGTACTCCACTTGTACGGGTTAGCACAAGGCCCTATTAACGTGGGACCACCCACAAACCGAAGCTCATGGGTGGCGGGTGAAAAATTGCGTCGATCCCGTCGCCATTCCCCCTCAAGGGGGCGCCTCAGGCGCTGGGCAATAAACCCAGCCCCTTTAAATCAAGGGGGCAGGTATTGCCTGGGTGGAAAGCCCCCTGGGATCGACGCTATTAACTTGTAAAGATCCAGGGCCGAAGCCACTGGACCCCCGGCGTTGGCCAGATATACATCGCCAGGTCTTTTCATGTGCACCAACATTTTCCCTCTTTAAAATTTCCTTTCTTCCATCTACAACATTTTTCTCTCTTCCAAATACAACATTTTCCCCCTCTTCTCGATTCAACGTCTTCCCCTATTCCTCATACAACATTTCCTCCTCTTCCCTATACAACATTTTCCTTCTTCATTATACAACATTTCTATTCGCTAATTAACCCTATTATAACTACTTGAGCAACTTGTCGAAATGTCAATTTTCAAACAATACCGTCGTGGTTCCTGTAATTCCATCCAAAAGAGATGAGAGATCAATAAAGAGAGGAAATGGTCGAAAAATTTGATATGTATGCAGTTGGAAATGAAACTTTAATCGTGACGTCTGAAGAAAGATCTCACAAAAAAACAAAAAAAAAAACAAAAAAAAAAACAATTAGTATTGGATACTAAAGCTGAACTTTTACTAATCACTCACCAGATTATATTTCCTCCTCCTCCCTCCTCCTCCTCCTCCTCCTCATCATCATCATCATCATCATCATCATCATCATCATCAAGACGAGCCAACAGCGCGGATTCTCTTGACTCTCTCTCTCTTTCTCTCTCTCTCTCTCTCTCACCATCCATCACTACTCTCTCTCTCTCTCTTTCTATCTCTCTCACCATCCATCGCTACTCTCTCTCTCTCTCTCTCACCATCCATCGCTACTCTCTCTCTCTCTCTCTCTCTCTCTCTTTCTATCTCTCACCATCCATCGCTACTCTCTCTCTCTCCCATCCGTCGCTACTCTCTCTATCTCTCTATCTCTCTCTCCCCCCTCTCTCTCTCTCTGCCACTCTCTCTCTCTCTCTCTCTCTCTCTCTCTCTCTCTCTCTCTCTCTCTCTCACCATCCATCGCTATCTGGACGGCACTCAGTGCCCACAAAGAGATGATGAATTTCGGTTGGTTATTTCGTTTAATGGCATCTCAATACATTTTGACCAGCAATTGTTTTTTTTTTATACACATGGGTTATTTAATGACAAAGCCAATCCTTGTAGAAAAACAATATTGGTTCTATTTAACTCATAACTCGGAAATGAGGGGCCACCTCATTTCCGAGCTATATGTACACCCGCGTGGTGTAATGGTTAAAGTCATGGGAAATGGACTCGTCGCCCTGAGTTCAAATCCTGGACGTGGTAATTGCATTTCACTTAGCGCTAAAGGTATGAATCCTACTCTCCCTCCAGCTATGGATAAATAGTAGGGCAGACTGGGCTCTTCAACTTTGGTTAGGCAACCGGTCTAGGAGAAGGAAAACTCTGAATTCAAACCTGATGAACTCCGCTTAAGAAATTGACCTTGTGTCGCATCCTGCTCGTGCGGAGGGGTTGGAAAATATATATATGTACACCCGCCTCTCAGGGCAGAGGTCCAGTAGCTTTGGCCCTGGACTCTGGCTACAATTAACAGCATTGATCCCAGGGGGCTATCCCCCGGGCAATATCTGCAATATCTGCCCCTCAATTTAAAGAGGTGGGGCTGGGTTTATTGTCCGGTGCCTTAGGCGCCCCATCGAAAGGGAATGCCGATGGGATCAACGTATTTTTTGCACCCGCCATCTATGAGTCTCGGCTTGTGGGTGGTCCCAGATTAGTAGGGCCTTGTGCCTAACCCGTACACGTGGGGTACGTGGTTAATATCTAGTACCAATAATACCCTTGTGAAAAGTAGGAATCCTTCAATGAGGGTGGTTCCTACCTTTCACAAGGGTATTAGCCCGAAAGTGAACGTAATAGCGCGACTGGAGTTCGAACACGCTGACTACGATGTCACAGTCCAGCATGTTAGCCACTACGCTTCGAAGACTTCCTCACACCTTTCATCAGTATAGAACATTAAAAAAAATGATATGACGATTCAGCTTCACACTATATCGAAAATGTAAAGAAAAATTTTTCTTTTATATTTATTTACATATGTTGCCTCTATTTTTGCATGGCATCATCATCAGGTCACGTTGACAATACAGATCCTCATGACTTTCTCTTGCCAACCATCCCTATCGGTTATCACTCCTGTCGGGTCTTCTGCACGGCATCCAGAATCCGTACAGAGCTGATTGATGTAGGTTTTTGCTGGTTGGTCTACACTGTTTTGTCCATGTGTATGTATCCACAGGAGAAAAGTTACTTCGTCCTTGCTTCTCCAACAGTGTCCAGCATGTCTTGTTAGCCACCCTTGTATAGTTTGTCAAATAGAAGCTGTTTTCGTGTGGAATGCTTCTTCGTACACACCTGAAAAGTATACACATTATCACGAATTACTTACACGCACACCTTACACACACATTATCTTTTTCACACTAACTCTCCTGGTTTCCGGTCAAGCCGGGGGTCCAGTGAGCTTCGGCCGCTGGACCTGCTGAGAGTAAATTAATAGCGTTGATCCCAGGGGGCCATTCTCACGAGCAATACCTGCCCCCTCGATTTAAAAGGGCAGGGCTGGGTCTATTGCCCAGTGCCTGAGGCGCCCCCTTGAGGGGGAATGCCGACGGGATCAACGTAATTTTTCCACCCATGAGTCTCAGCTTGTGGGTGGTCCCACGTTAATAGGGCCTTGTGCCTAACCCGTACAAGTAGGGTACGAGGAAAACATCCACTTTCCTCTCTCTCTCTCTCTCTCTCTCTCTCTCTTCTCTTCTCTCTCTCTCTCTCCCTCTCCCTCTCCCTCTCTTTCACACACACACACACACACACACACACACCGGCTATTGAAGTAAAACTGGAATACTTACCTTATTTTGTTTTGATAATTACATTTTGTAAAATCATTAAGATTTTTAAAGAAATTGGGTAATTTTCACCTTTAGTTGTCAAAATTCCTAGCAAATAAGGCAATTAGAGTAGCCTCCCTTGACTTTCACTTTGAAACAAGCCGGTAGCCATTTTGAAAGTGTCCGTGCGAAATGCACAAATCTTAGAAACTTTTCGAAAACAATACAACTGCATGCTTTAACACAAAAATATCATAAATAATATCTTAATAACAATTAAGTTCATTTCAGATAATGCGCACGCACAATTTTATGCTAGGAATTTTGACAACTAAAGGTGAAAATTACCAGAAATTGACCCTTGTAGTTTCTTTAATGCCAAATATTGTTTTATATCTCAGCCACAAAAATAATCTCGATTAACATAATCTCGATTAACATAATGGTTGAATTTCAACTGACTGAGTTCTTGAACGTGAAAGATTTTCACCAGAATTTAAAACTCAAATCCACTCTTCCGAAAACCATGAAACAAAAATATTTTTGAAAATTCACACACTCACATACACTTTATATACAAATGGAAGGAGTCCATCGGAGGGATGAAAAAAAAAATCAAAAAATTGTCTACCCAGTTTAGAGAAAAAATAGAATATCATTACAAAAAATGAATTAATATCAAAATGCAGACACGAAAACAAAAATTAATAAAATATATATATATAAAACAAACTTGGAACAATAGAAATTGAACAATAGAAATTACGTTTAAAAAGTTTGAAGTAACGAAAACAAAATATGGAAATATCACGTTAGATGAAATTAAATAAAAAAAGAATACTCAAGTTCAGAGTAAAGAAAAAATATCCATTTGAACATTTTTTAAAAACTGGATCAGTTGTTATAGACTATGAAGTAATAAAAAAGCATCAATTATAGTTGAGTATTCATTAATATTATTGTTACTTGTTGGGAGTTTTCTGACTAATTTTAACTGGTGGTCTTTCATTGGAGTCTAAGCGACAACAAGTTTCTTTAGTTAGGGCTGGTGCTAGGATCTCATGGCCCCTCCGAATCTATAATACAGGACACCCAATCTACTAGATATAAATCTTCCTAAAGTAGTATTCACATGAATATATGAAACCTGCCCTTCTGGGTCCAAAACAGCGTTTGACCCCCTCCAGTTTTTTTTTGGGGGGGGGCGATGGTAGTACGCACCGGGCCTGTTCTTAGTTCTCAAGGACTCTTTAAAGTATTCTAGCCAATTTTAATAGCGCTGTAGTCTGGATGGTTTCGATTCCTCTCCAGTCCCCATAGTCTCCTTTCTAGGCATGTGGGGACCGTTCTAAGGGCACCAACTACAATTGGTATCACCTTTGCCTTCATGTTCCACAGCTTTCTAAGTTCGTTGGCATGATCTAGGTACTATATATATATATATATATATATATATATATATATATATATATATATATATCTGTGTATGTGTGTGTACCTGCGGAACTACCCAGTCCATGACCGAACTAAAAGTATTTTAGGAACGTCCGGGAGTGATGGAGAAAGGGGGAGAGAGAGGAGTAAGAGAGAGTGTAAGGGGAAAATAATTTAGCAAATTCCTTATCAAATTTTTTAACATTCGCTTAGAATTGGAATATTACAATATTGATTTATTTTAGGAATTGTTTTTTTTTATTTATTTTAGGATATCATTTAAAAAAAAGTAAACCTCTTCTCGTGAATGTTTTGAAACAATTTGATTTTTCTAAAAACGTTTTGGTACAAAAAATTGACTTCTCAATTACTTGTTGATTTAAAGTAGTAAAAATGTTTTCTTTCAATCTGTTTTCTTTTTAGCCCTAAAGTGTAACAATAAAAAAAATCTAAGAATTAAACATGTCTTTATTTTTAGTCGGATAATTTCACGTATTAATTCAAATGAAAATTATACGTTTATTCTATGAATAATTAATTTCTCTTTAAAAATATTTTTCTTAGTTACATAGATTAAAAACTAATATATCTTATTCGAACTCATTTTTCCTTACATTACAAAAAAATTAAATTCAGTTCTTAACTGCCTATTTGAGTTACAGAGAAGAAAATGCATTTGTTTTGAAGCTAATAAATAGAAATGTTAATTTTTTAGTATTACAATTTCTTCCTTTTTATTTACATTTGAAATAGTATTTTGAAAAAAAAAGTACTCATTGGTTTGAAACATTTTCATGTTATTTTAGTTCACCAAAAATAAAGAAGTTTTGTTTTACAATTAGTACTAAATTACCAAAATAATGCGTCTCGAAAAAGCTATGTGATATTTAAATGTGACAGGTGTAATAATATTTTACTTGGTCCTAGAATTGGTTTACGGCTAAGTGTTACTGAGCATTACTAAAGTAGAGTAGCTATTTATCAACCCGTTCGCCAGGGGCAGGATGTGACACAAGTGCACACAGCGATGATTGAACTAGCTATCAGTAGTAATTCACCTGCGAGGCTGAAGGCAGAGCATGGTGAAGTATATTCCCACCTGGACGGCTCCAATAAGAGGATAGATTTATACAATAGGCGACTAAAGAAGAACGGCTTTTGTACAAAAGTGAAAAATATAACGAGCGACACAAGGAAGAGGTTATACAGAGTTTTATAAGCGAAATATCCTAATATGAGAAGTAATTTAGTTGAGAAAGTCTCGAGTCCTTATGTCGAGACTAAGTTAAAAGAGGGTTTTAAGTTTGCCGCTTCTGGTTTTATAATGCTGCCGGTCACGCCATCTTGAAGATATTTGCAGACAGAGAGGTAATTACCTTTTGTGTCCTAATGACAATTAGGAGAGCCGTGGCAAGTAAGGAATGTAATCCCTACGACATTATTGATTACCTTTAAATGTCGTTCTTCAAGTTAGAGATGTGAAAATAATTGCATAGCTTATTTACGGCTAAAAATTCTGAACAAAAACAAAAATATTTAAATCGATAAATATCTTAAGAGCTACTCACTTTAAGTAAAAATACATCCGTGAATATTTTTACTGAATAATACAATGAAAAGTCTTGGAAAAAATACCAAGAATCTTCGACTGAAAATTTTTGCGTTGCTGAGAGATCAAAGAATTTCCTCACGATGCAGCTAAAATAACATATTTTAAAAACCTATTCTTTATTTTTTAGCTGCATACATATTTGTTGGGGAACGAAGTTGCTGTCTTCGTTTTCTAGTGTCGAGTTGTCGCCAACATTGGCCTCCATGTGAACTCAGATAAAATAGAGTTCATGCGTTTTAAACAAGATGGAGACATCTCAACAAACGATGGCACCATATCACATACCTAGGTAGTAATATCTCATCCACAGAAAGTGATGCCAATATACGCATAAGAAAAGCATGGACTGCTATAGACAGATTTATCGATTATACAAAAATCTGGTCTCTCTGATAAGGTTGGTATGTTGGTTTATTTTATGGCATATCAACCCATTTCGGGTCATTTAATGCCGAATCAAGTTATTTTGATATTCGGTTTCTTACAGTACCTGCTATTGCTTAAATGATCACTCATCTAAATATTGAACAGGCTCGTCATTGCTTAATTTCGATGGTCTGGTGGAAAGCTGTGCTTTCAACGTGAATTGACCGTAAGCCTTCTGATAAAATAAAGCGAGACTTCTTTCAAGCTGTAGCCGTATAAGTGCTACTGTATGGCTGCACCACTTGGACTTTAACGAAACGATTGGAGAAAAAACTAGATGGGAACTGCACAATGATGCTGCGTGCTGTTAGCTGTCCTGAAAACAAATCCTGGAAAGAGCATTCCACAAAAAGCAGCTTTATGGCCACTTAACTTACTTATGAAGTGACATTCTCCTGTGGACAACTACACATGGACACACCCGTACATTTATCACTTATGTGCAGATGCTGGATGTCGTGAGGAGGAATAGATTGGAGAGATGAACGATAGGGACGGGAGGAGAGAGAGAGAGAGAGAGAGAGAGAGAGAGGGGAGAGGGGGAGAGTCATGCGAATCTGTGCTGTAAACCCGGTGGTGATGATGATGATGATGATGATGATTTGTTGTACACATAAATGCAACGTATTTGTAAGATCATGTAGTTGCCAGTTGTAGAAACGCCGAAGTTATCATTATTTGTAATGGGTGTTATTAGGATTATTTCCTTAACTTGCCACGGTTCTTCCGTTAGGTGCTGGGTAGCGTTGCAACGGTAGCATAAAAAGCAGAAGTCCGAAAGTCCTTTTAGACACCCCAACCTTCAGAGGTAACACACCGGTTGTGTCCTCTGTCCATAGAACATCGGGGCTTCCCCACTCGTACAGGCACTCCGTATACATGTTACACTAGATATTCTTTATACCCCGGCTTCGCAGAAGTAACACGCACCATATACATCTTATGTCTACAGGACATGGGGGCTTTGTTCCCTTTGGTATTCCGTGTACATTGTACACGAGAGCCTGTCTACATGGGGCTTTGTTCCTTTTGGTACAGTACACGAGAGCCTGTCTACATGTGGCTTTGTTCCTTTTGGTACTCCGTGTACATTGTACACGAGAGCCTGACTACATGGGGCTTTGTTCCTTTTGGTACTCCGTGTACATTGTACACGAGAGCCTGACTACATGGGGGCTTTGTTCCTTTTGACTCCGTGTACATTGTACACGCGAGCCTGTCTACATGGGGCTTTGTTCCTTTTGGTATTCCGTGTATATTGTACACGACAGCCTGTCTACATGGAGGCTTTGTTCCTTTGGGTATTCCGTGTATATTGTACACGAGAACCTGTCTACAAGGGGGCTTTGTTCCTTTTGGTACTCCGAGTATATTGTACACGAGAGCCTGTCTACATGGGGATTTTGTTCCTTTTGGTACTCCGTGTACATTGTACACGAGAGCCTTTTTAAACCAATATGTGGTGTCTTTATTCCCAGTCTCAAGATTTTACTAGACAAAGTCTATTTGCCGCTCGAATATTCTTCGATACTTACATGTATTTTTTGTATCTTCTTTCTTGTTCTGAAAATAAAGTCTACATCTTATTACTTTCGCCGTGAATTGTTCTATAGTTATAGTGTTTGTGGAAATTATATGTACAACCCACTATCATCTCTCATGGGTAATGTTCGTAGAAAATTCAAATGTCAGGTCTTAGAACTTAACAAGTTTTATTACTAGTGTATAAAACAAACAAGGAAGGTGATACAAAAACAGAAACGAAGCATTTGAAAAGAAGAATTATGTGCCTATAAAGGAAAATGTGTTTGCAGATACGTACGTGGGTGAAACACGAAAACAAGTTGTAACATGTATGTATTAGAGATACACACTGTAACTCTATCACGCGAACTACTTCCCTACGCGCACTGATGTGCACAAACCTCTTAGCGTAGTAATAACTTGGGACATTTCCTTTCGAGACCTGGCGCGATATTCTGCATACCAGATAACTCAGCGACCATGTACAAACGTCAGTAAATGTATTCTACTGAAACATCGCTTTCTATCCAATTAATACAAGATAACAAAATTCTCTAGATTCTTTTTAAACTCTTTGTCTACTTTAGACCGTTCACAGTGGCTCTCCCACCACTGTGATCCTACCGTAAGACGCTTGTAGCGGCTCTTGCACGTGTCACTTGTTTACACTGAAAAATCATTACGTGAACACTCCTACAATCTTTATTTGAATAGAATGAGTTCTAAGGTGAATTGATAGTGAACTTTGAAATATCCGATCATACAGGTAAAAAAAAAAAAAAAAAAAAAAATACCAAGAAAATTTGGTACAGCCCTGAGGGAAATTTTCCAATTCTATCCTTGAGAGAAGAACACACATCAGTTGAATCTCCTTGTCCACAGGACTGGGGTGGGGAGTGTTGAGCCCCCAATCTCGTGACATGTGAGAACATGGTCTACATGTAAGTATTATACTTTACTCTATTACCAGCAACACTCAAGATTTTACCTATAAAAGACTCTTATCTTATTATGACATTTCTTCTAGTTCTTCTTTTCATGTATTAATTCATGTATTAGTTCTTCTTTTGTAATCTCCTTCCCTGTGTAAGATTCAAAGGTTATGACAAAGTCATAACTCGTTGGAACGCAAACAAACTCCGACAAGGGTTGATAGACAAAACATTTTATATAACAGCACAAGAATTAACAGGGTACATAATACATACATACATAAGTGGTAGAGATAATGACACATTCATGAATGGTAAAATACAAGATATTTAGGTATCAAAGAGATACCTAAATGTACATAAAAACGTAGTTACGGATACGTGACTAAAGGATAGTCATATATCGCATAAGAGACTTACTAGCAGTGAGTGGCCAGTGTTAAGGGCCGAAGCCCCAACGAAAAATGGGTAGACCGTGTCTAACCCATGTGGTCTCGTAGCGAACAGCGGGCAAAGAGAGCAAGAGAAGTTCAAATCAGCCGCTTAAATACCCGAGGCCCCTAGCGGGAACCAGCGAAACTAAACGGGCAGACAACTCCCCAGGCAAATACGAAAATAACTCCTACACCTGTTTTGTATTCTACTTCTATTAAGTTTGCTCAGACAATAAAGTCTACTTGTTATTACTTTCGTCGTGAATTGTTCTTATATATATATATATATATATATATATATATGAAGAAAATGAAGTGAATCCGACGGTATGTAGTATATTAAGAAAGAATGAAAAAACACAGGTTTAAATGAGTTAAGTGGTGAGTTTATTGGCTGACGCTGCATTGTTTCGATCTATTAATCAGATTATCTTCAGGGCATTTGTTGTATATGAAAGGTAATAAGAAATTTATTATCACAGAATAACGAGAAAAGCGAGTGATAGTCCTTGTTTATCAGTCTGTTTAACATTTGAAGTCTGAAAAAAGGAGACGGTTTGAAATATGACGTCAAATATTCTCTTTTACGGTGTGAGTATGGGATTGTGTAAGTGTGTGTATCGAAAAGAAAGCATTATATATATATATATATATATATATATATATATATATATATATATATATATATATATATATATATACACGAGGAGTAGATTGAATAAATCTGACAAAATGTGTTGAGGGTAGAGGAAAATGCGGATATAACAACACAAAACGACTATGTTGAATTGATATTTCGCCTCATTATTGGTTGAGGCTTCTTCAGAAGTTTATTGATTTAAGTGCTTATACATTCTGATTTCATAGTGAAAAGGTAAATGGGTGGGGGAGGGAGAGAAGGGGGGATTGGTTATTGGTGGGTATATGATGTGTTTGTCGGTCGGACTTCATCGTGCATATGGGTATTAGCTTTTCATCAATGCAGTTCTGTAGGAAAGCACTTCTGTTCTTGTGTGAGTGGGCTGCGATGAGGGTGGTTTTATAGGTACGCAGTGTCTTGTTGAGAACATAGTCGTTTTGTGTTGTTATATCCACATTTTCCTCTACTCTCAACATATATATATATATATATATATATATATATATATATATATATGGTTTCAAACAACTTTATTTTACTAAAGGTTAGTTCTTTCTTGCCTGTTGAGTTACAATGATAGGAAATGTGTTCGTTTAATTTATACTTTTTTCGTTATGTAAAAATGTGGACCATATGACCTTTAGGCACCCCTTTTGCTTTGCTGATTCATAAGTACATTTTTTTTCATTTGCACCGTTAATATTTGGTTGTTTGTTAGGGGTTAATGTTAGGGTTAAGGGTTAGTTTTATAATCTAAAAAAAACTAAAAATCGTCTGTTAAAACAACCGGATATTGACAGTGTAAATGAAAAATATGTCCTTTCTTAATCGAGATAAAAAAGGGGTGCCTTAAGGTCATATGGTCCCGATAGTCAAACAAACTATCGTTCTTCTACATTTTAAGTGTAGACAATTTGCCAAGTGTTTTAAACTGCTTGATGAATATGTGGAATAACGTGTGTAATTTATGGCTTTAGATCAATCGGGTTGGCCTAGAGCCATAAATTGTACATGGTATTCTTGGTCAAGCCGAATCTCTGCTACATAGACTGGAAGAGGCAGCATGAGGCTTTGGCCTCTAGGTGAGCTCAGATAAAAACAGAGTTTATGTGCTTTAAATCACATGGAGTCGTCTCCTCATTAAATGGCAAGCCTATGAAATTAGTAGAACATTTCACATACCTTAGTAGCAATATATAATCTACTAAAAGCGATGGAGATAGGAGCAGTAAAACTCTGAGTTAAAACCTGTTATACTGCTCATGTAGAGGGACTGGTTGAATGGTTGGTTGGATTTAACGGAATGTCAACCCTTGTTGGGTTATTTTATGCCAAAAACGTTTTGCTTTATTAATTTTTGATGAGTATTCAATTAAAAATACTCAATTTTTTAAACACATTTTCTTCTATTTAACCCATAGATGAGACCCTAACAGGCACTATCACTCCGGGTCAGAGTGGACCTGGGAGTAATGGTGATGAAGGAGTACTTCACACTCCACAGAGCTTCAGAATTGGAACTTCACCAGGAGAGGAAACTTAGTCATTCCCAGAACACTGGTAATTTCTAACCCGGGGAGGCCTCGTATCCTTCCCAAAGGTATTGGTCCGACAGTGAACGTAATAGTGCCACTGGAATTCGAACTCGCTAACTACGATGTCGCAGTCCTGCACGTTAGCCGCCACAACGCCACGGGGACTACCTCCTCTTCAAATAAGATGAACATATTTAATTTCTGATGACCATGGCTGTTTAGCTGTATATAATCCCTCATGGTTCGCACGTTTCCCTCTCTAAACAAACGTCACTTCTTATCAGACGTTAGCTGCATTGAACTGTATCCACAATAAACTCTTCCTAATCAAACCCACTTTGGAAGGCTGCAGACCAACTTTCAGGAAGTCTAGAAAGGAACAAGTCATTATGTCCCGATTATGCATTGGTCATACAAAACTAACACACTCTTATATACTCAAACAAGAACAACAACCACAATGTGGAACACCTATTGATGGAATGCAGATTTTTTGCTCACATCAGAAACCGTTATTTTAAAGCAAACAATATGAAAGATCTGTTTGAAAATGTCAACATAGAGAATATTTTCTCCTTTTTGAGGGAAATAAAATTATACCATAGAATATAGACATGAAACAAATCAATGCCATACAATATAATCCCCAAAAATACTTACACATTGTTAAAAACAATTACTAAAAGTACATATATGAATACACAATATGTATTAAACCCTAACCGTTAGGCATGATATAACCCTGGACGGGTTGATATGACGTTAAAATCAATAAACCAACCAACCAACCAGTTAGCTGCCTTGACAAATTGAGATATATGATTTGACTACAACTCCTCTATGAGTAGGTGATAAGAAATTCTCAGTTTGACCAAGACTCCTCCCCCTCATCATCATCAATCATCATCATCAAGTCGTGCTGATTGCACGATTTCTCTTGGCACATTCTCACTATCCATCCCTATCGGCCATCGCTTGTGGTAAGTCTTCTAAACAGCACCAAGTGTCCATCCAGAGCTGATGATTTGTAAATTTTTGCTGGTCGGCCAACAGTGGTTTGTCCATGTGTAGCAGCCCACAGAACGTCGTTTATGAGTTCGTCCTTACTTCTCCAGCTGAGCTCAGCATGTCTTGTTCGTCTTACTTGG
>CM042137.1:33003835-33066335 GCA_023376005.1 Doryteuthis pealeii
TTGTCCCTCCAGAGTCAGGTCACTAAGAGAGAAAGGGTTAAGGGGTTGAATTGTCACGTAACCAACAGACACATGGAAAGTCACGCCTACAATCCCAAGAGAGAAAATTATCTTTGTGTCTCTACAAATTAAAGGAAATGAGCCATTCTCTTTCAAATAAGATACCTAATGTCTTTGTCAACATTTATAGCTGGTAAATGTTCGCTGATTGGTTGGTTGGATTTTATAGCATTTCAACCCTTGGGTTATTTTATGCCGAAGACGTTTTTGTCTTATTCATTCTTTGTTGAGTAAAGTTGTTATTTTTGTAGGTACAATAAGATCTATTTAACCCTTACATGGAACCATTATAGGTACTACCACGTCTGGTCAGAGTAGACCTGGGAGTAATAGCAACGAAGGGGTACTCCACACTCCCCAGAGTTCCAGATTTGGAACCTAACTACTAGATGCACTTTAGTATCATATCCAGGATACTAAGGCCCTCAGTCACTGCCTTCTAGCACATATATGATAAAAGGATTGGGGGTTTGCGATAAGTGCAATACAGTCGGAATAATCCTATAGGTGCTAGGGCTTGACGTGACCAGCTGATTGTTCGGAGGAGGCCTCTCCGACCGCTCGTCTTGCCCAAATAAGGGCAAAAGTGGAGCTGCATTTCATGGTCTACTCAGCAAGCTAAGGAGACTAGTTTTGTTTTATAATGCCTTTTGGGATCTTGATCTTCTCCAACAAAGTATTGTGATTTAGTTCGCATCTAGGGGTCAAATGTTCGCATCTAGGGGTCAAATTTGTATAGCCAGCAGAGCAGGTGAAATTACACAAATAGAATTGTTATCTTTAAATGAAAGCTCCATTCTGTTATCTTCATATTCAAATTTATTGTATCCTAACAACGGTTACTAAGTGAGAAATAACCAAACGGAAGTTGGAAATGAAATGGAATCTTTATAACATTAACAAAATACAATGCTCGCCAGCGGCGTGAAGATAGATAAACCACTGCTAGCAGTATAAGTCTACTCAGTCAGAATAATACTCCCGTATTTATGAGGATTGGGACATACCATTAATGTTCATAGGTTGGGTATATAACAAAATGTTAAACATTTTTTGTTGTTTTTGCAAGACTTAGCCTAGGAGTAAATCATTGCATAAATTCTTAAATACACAAAGAATTGCGAATGAATAGGTTTGAACATTTACTTCTAAAAGACAGCTGGTGTTACAGCAATTTTTCACTGAAAAAGCTAACGGTTCCACATGAATTATTGAAATTCATTTTGGACACACGTGCGAATGGTCAAATAGCCCAATCACGACCCTCCTGGTGGTCATGTGAGGCCAGTTATAAAAAAAACTAAGGATCCTAGAAGGTTCCTTCTAATCGTCCCTTTGGCATCGGTTAACACAGATTTCTTCTGCCACTTCTAGGCCACCGACCAATACGGTTAGACACACTCATCTTGATACATCCCAAGACGGCGAGATCAAAGCAGCACCTTCCTCTGCCACCAAAAGGCCCTGGGTCGACAACCTAATCGCCTGTTACAATGTGAACCGGACCGCGTGTGAACGAGTTACAAGGACTTAACAATAATTAAGTTCCAGCAGGCATATAATTGCAATCTAAACCTAAATCTAACCAAACCTAAACTTTTAATATTGGAAATTGAATTGCCACGTGTTAGCTCAGTCGGTAGAGCGTTCGGCTAGAAACCACAAGGTTCCTAGTTCGATACCGGTAGCACAGGGATCTGTGCGGTAAAGTAAGGAGCTGATGGTAGGTGTGGCGCTCCACCTCAGACGCTAAAATAATCTCCTTGGTCTAGCGCAAGTGAAAAGGGGATAGACTCCCTCGCTGATCGGCTGATACCGACTTTAGGCCGCCCCGACGACTTTACTTTACCTAAGCAATGGCAATTCAATGTCCAATGTTAAAAGTTCATTTATTTTAATCTACTGCTTTGAAAATGAGTTGTTGGCCAGAAGTGGCAGAAGAAATCCGTGTCAAAAAAGGGACGAAGTGAAGGAACCTTCTTGTGCAACATATTTTCCGTTATTTTTATATATTAAAAAAAAATCATTTCAAACGATTATAATTTCGTTCACAGATCACCAAACGTATAGAAAATGTTTCTCCCTTGATGACTCAGACTAAAAATACGCTGTATGATTTTATTGTATGGGCTCCCATAGATTTTTACTTATTTACACGCAGAAATGTAGCACTTTACGCATTTATATCCCTTACACAGTATAATTACCCATGAATAATTAATGGTCTCTCCGGCTTAGCTCAGTCGGTAGAGTTTTCGATTAGGAATCACAAGGTTCAGGGTTCGATACTAGCTCTCGCCAACTCAGCGTATGAGTAGTGCATGGACATGTGCGGTAAAGTGAGGAGCTGATGGTAGGTGTGGCGCTCCACCTCAGATGCAAAAACAATCTCCTTGGTCTAGCGCTAGTGAAAATAGGATAGACTCTCTTGCTGTCTGGCTGATACCGACTTTAGGCCACCCCGACTACTTTACTTACTTTATTTCTACATATAATATCCGAATGAAATTATTTAAGATTCTGAAATACATATTAAAACTTTTGAAAAACCTTTTATAATAATTTCAGACAATGAAAGACAGCATTTAAAAAAAAAATAGATTTAAAGACTTAGAAGGACTAGGACAGATTTCAAACTAAAATTTTAAAAATTTCTTTGACACATGTAAAAGCTCCTTTAAATTACGTAAAACTAGGATCATACCAGTTATTTCCCTTATATCATACGTATATGACAGATTGCTAGTTGCCTCCCTTACAACATTTTTTAATTATGCAGATATAAATATTCAGGTAATTTTCACCTTTATTTGTTAAAATTCCTAGCATAAAATTGTGCGTGCGCATTATCTGAAATTAACTTAATTGTTATTAAGAACACATTTTATGATATTTTTTGTGTTAAAGCATGCAGTTGTATGTTTTCGAAACGATTCTAAGATTTGTATTTTCTCATGTATACATTCAAAATGGCAACCGTCTTGTTTCAAAGTGAAAGTCAGTTGGCTAAATTCCTAGCATAAAATTATTTGAAATGAACTTAATTTTATTAAGAACACATTTTATGATATTTTTGTGTTAAAGCATGCAGTTGTATTGTTTTCGCAAAAGTTTCTAAGATTATTTTTATTTCGCACGGAGACTTTTAAAATAGCTACCGGCTTTGTTCAAAGTGAAAGTCAAGGGAGGTTACTCTAACTGCCTTATTTGCTAGGAATTTTAACAACTAAAGGTGAAAATTACCAATATTTAATGTATTAACTTATAGATATTGTAAAAAAGTTATGTTAAAATCAAAATGTGGATTGAAATAACACATTCTGCGGGCAGATGTGTAAATTCGATGACATTAGTTACTGTTAACAGAGATTTTCAACCAGTATTCTAATTTAGAAGGTGATTCTCTCTATCTCTCCCCCCTCTCTCTCTTTAACTATGGATCTTAGTGTAGATAACAACTTGTTATCATAGACTTAGATATAATAATATACAAAGTATGTATTTACCAAACCCTCTGCATGAACAGGATGTGACACAAGGTTTATTTTCAAACAGAGTTTAACAGATTGAATTCAGAGTTTTCCTTTTCCTAGACTGGTTGCCATACCAAGGTTAAAGAACCCATGCTGTCCTACTATTTTACACATAGCTGGAGTGAGAATATTTGAATGCATAGCTTTCTCAGGGTATTAGTGTTATGTGAAATGCCACCAGCCTTGTCCAGGATTTGAACACGTGTTTCTGTGTCCATTCCTACAATGATAACCATTACATGATGGGCGCCTCTTTGATATACCAGATAGACTGTATCAAGTGAATACGCCTCACTACAGTGAAAGTGATACTATGTTTTCATATCAAATTCATTCAAATTAATCTTGCTCGTGGCATTAACTTAAAGTTTTATGGCAGATTAATTTTTGTGTGGAACTATCAATAGTTGTTTATGTCATAAGTCCTTCATCCATTCAGCTTTCTTAATTAAGCGTAAATAAGCTAGGGAAGTTTGAGCTTCAAGAGTATCAAACGTATTCAACAAACTTCTGTATAAGAATAGCAATCTTACTGCCTATAGGATAAAATCCTATATTTTACATTCAAATCGGAAAAACACACAAACACATTACTTTTCCCAAACTTAAAAAGTAAAAAAAAAGACCGATTTCGATGAACAGTTCAGAAGACAAACTTATGCCAAATTAGTCCATGTCGTTCGACTCCGAAATATTTGCCTACCGCTGAAGGTTTTACAAGCTATATCTTTCTCTCTCTAAAAGTTAACTCACTGCTGATATATTGAGCATTACACACACACATACACCCTCTTTGTCTCTCTCTCTTTCTCTCTCTATTTTTCCCCATACTCTTTTTCTTTCTTATATTTTTTCTGTGTAGCATGTCCTTTTTCTTCCCTTCCTTTATAATAAAAATTAAATGATCCATAATTTAGCTGAAGTGATGACGCTCATGAGAAATAAGAATTCGACGGATAAGCAACATCACATAATCAGGATTTACACTTTTGCATTTCATTTTGGATGATTTGGATGGTCTAATTTTTAACCAGCGGGTGTTGCAAGATGATGATGTAGAGTGGTATTTACACACACACACACGCATGCATGCACACACCGACACACACACAGACACACACAGACACAGACACAGACACAGATGCACCAATATCTGATGAATATATAAGTATGTATTTATCTATCTTTTTATATCTCTTGTATTTATCTTATATAATTATACACCATTGAAAGGAGTGGTATGAAAAAACAAAGGTTTTCAAAGAACAGTAGAGTAGACAAACTTATGCCAAATTAGTCCATGTCGTTTGACTCTGAAATATTTGCCTACCACTGAAGGTTTTACAAACTATATCTTTCTCTCTCTAAAAGTTAACTCACTGCTGATATATTGAGCATTACCCTTTCTTTCTCATTTGAAGTTAACTCAACACTTTCTTTTTCTAATTACATGAACTTTTAAAAAAGCATATTCTGCAGGACTTTGATCAGTATTCTTGACTACTGTAATCTATTGTTTTAATACACATATTACTTGTTGAATTGATGAGTTATTTGTTTTTCTGTCTTAATATATGTGACCTTATTATGTTTTTGTTGTAATTTCCAATATATATGTATATCCATTCATTACAACCACCATAATACTATGTAAATGTGTGCAAAACACTAAAAAATAAGGAAGTTTTGTGAGAGACAATACAGATGTAAGAAGAATTCTTTTCCTTGTTACTTGAATGTGTCCAGAATCATAGATGTCAGTATATTTACACTATTGTTATCGGGCGGCCTAAAGTCAGTATCAGCCAATCAGCGAGGGACTTTATGGCATGTCAATCTTTATTGGGTTATTTTATGCCAAAGACGTTTTGTTCTATTCATGCTATTTTGATGGCTATTTAATTTTTTTAAAACTCATTTTTTTAACATTTTTTTAAAAACTCAATTTTTCTATTTAATCTACAAATGGAACCCTAACAGGTACTACCACTCCGGGTCAGAGTGGACCTGGGAGTAATGGTGATTAAGGAGTACTCCACATTCCTCAGAGTTCCAAAATTGGAACTTCATCATTAGATGCAGTCTAACGTCATACCTAGGACACTAAGACCCTCAGCCACCGCCTTCTAGCACATATATGATAAAAAAAGGTTCGGGTTTGCCATAAGGACAATAAAGTTAGGAAAATCATATAGGTGCTAGGGCTTGACGTGACCAGCCGATTGACCGGAGGGGAGCCTCTCTGACCGCCCGTCTAACTAAGCAAGGACCAAAGTGGACTGTTGCATGTCATGGACTTCTCAGACACCAGGGTACCATCCTTAAGCATGGTGGTTCTATTGAGAGGTATTTTACCTCTCTGCAGAGGTGCAGTCAGTGTATTCTTCTGTCCACCGACAGGGCAGATTGTATAATTTGTGTGACACAGAATTTTTCCACAAGCATAAATACCAGTCTTCCTGGCGGGTGTCTTTGCTGCTACGGTATTGTTGAGAAAAGAAGGGGAGAGGGGAAAATTCATCTTAGCGCATTTTTCTTTTACAGTAGAATGTATCACCTACTAGAGGTGGTTGTAAAAGTTGTTTTTCAAGTAAGGGAGATAACCCTACAAAGTAAACAATCTATGTACTTAAGAAGTTCATATCATAGTTTTCCATCTGATAATGTCCAAGGACCCGAAATAAATTCGCAGACCTACCAGGCATCAGAACCTGCATTCAATTGCCATGCAAAAAATATCAGATCTTAGAAACTTTATTTATAGCCGTAAATCTCAGACAGATAAACTCATAATTTCAGCATAACAATATTGATATAAAAATGTTTGAATTACCCCCCTTTATATGCATTCTTCTTCTTTAAGGTAGAAATAAACATAGAATTAAATAACCGACAAAAGAAAAGAAAAACAAAAGTTCGTTTGCAGAATTTAAAGAAGGGAACTATCTCTTAGAGGAAGAGGCTGGTCGTACTGACCAACCGCTTCTCTCGACGGGAGCAAAAACAGCCAAAATGAGTCGACTAGTTACTCAATTCACCTGCGAATACAGTATTTCGGACATGACCATGACACCAGACAACCACTTGTGTGTAGCCGAAGAAGAAAGTTGCGTCTCCAAATACACCTTGACCAGGTTGTGCGTTGGACGGCTAAAATTGTCTGATTGCTATTTAGGTGGAATCTGCTGTCTCCAAACGTCCAGTGCCAGTGATAATCTTCAGACATCAGATGAAGATTTTGGTTTTAGCAATCCAGGAATTTTGGCAGTGCCTACTTCTTGGTGTAATCCTTCTGGTAGAGTTCTTGTTTTGGATGGAAGCAGTGGTGACCAATTCGGCATGGTCAGGGACGAAGTGAATACGGGTGAAAATACGTATTGGTCAGTGTGTGATCTTGGGGTTGACAGGGGTTTAGTACTCGCTCGACAGGGACATGTCGCCACAACTACGTCTGACAACCGAGTTAAGGTACCTGGTACAAACATTCTGAGTCAAATGGTTTCAATTCATTGATTTTATTCGATTTCATTTATTTATTTAAATATTAGAGATGCCATAAAAAGTAAATAAAGAGAGTTCTTATTTTTTTTTTTATAAAATATTTCCACTAATATTTTTTTCCTTTTGTGTGTATATTTTTGGCGCTATAAAGTTTCCAATAAGCGAGTCCTGTCGTTTTTTGTTTACAATGTAAACAAAACAAAACTACAGAAAACTCTTACACTTTTTGAAAACAAATTCCGTTTTTTAAACTATTTTTCATATCGTTTTTTTTTTTTTTTTTTTTTTTAATAATATAGATTTCATGGAAAAAAATCTTTATTCTTTAGTTTATCTACTTAATGAAACATGCAGCATGACAATAGTCCACTGGGGGGAAACAATACTTTTTTTTTAAAGGATACAAAACCATGAATTTGAATCTTTTAAAAAAAAAAAAAAATTATTATTTTTTTTTTTTAATAAATAAAATAAATATAGTTTTCATTCTAGATCCAAATCGTTTTACAATCCTCCCCATTGGGGACTGAAAGAGTTCGTACTAATTTCTATGTGCTAATTTACGGTGCGACAACTTTTTTCGATTTCTCGTAAACAAACTTGGTTTTTAATGTATACGTTCTTTTTGTTTTCAATTATTTTAATTTTAGCATATCAAAAAGCCAAATGAATTCGACAAATTAAAAACTATCCAGGTTTCAGGAATTTGACGTTAAAAAGTTAGTTTTGCAACCCTAGTATAAAGATACCTCTTCTACTGTCTCCCTTTAAAAAAAAAAAACTTCTTTTCCCATGAATTTCACGCTTATATAAAGTTTTTTTTTTTAATCTCATTTCTTTAAAAGAATGTCTTTTTTTTTTGTGTGTTAAAAATAATTTTGGGCTTCTATTTTCTTAAAGAAATGGCATTAACTTATGAAAAGTCTACTTCTTTTTTCTAATACGCAAAAAATATTTTAGCAATAGCATTCATATTTTTATCGAGAATGAAGAATTGTTAATAATAATTAATCGTTGAACTAAGGCGTCTAAAGACTTCTACTAGAGAATATATGATGGTATCTTCTACCTGCTTATTACCTTAGAGATTTTAAATGACAGTTTAAACAATAATAATCAACAGTATTGAATTGATATAATAAACATTAACTGGCGATTTTGTTTTATATCAGTAACGTCAAGAAATAAGGGGAAGCTACTCCACTTGGTGAATTGAAACATTAACAATCATGAATTCAGACGTTTTTAATTAATATATTTTGCAATTTAGCATGTGGTCGTAATTACCCTTATTTCTTGACAGAAAACAAAAAAAGACTTTTAAAACAGCCAATGTCTAGTTTGAAAAAATAATTCATTTTCAAAAAAACTTAAAATTTTCACACAAGTTAAACTTTGAATTATTGCGGTATGTCTTAAAATTCTATTCATTATTACAATTTCATTAAGAACTGATAGCAGATTCATTCTGAAAAGGAAATATATTGGGTGGAAATAGATTTAATTATTTTCGACAATTTAGTACTAAAAGGATTATTTTCAAAATAGTAGTAAGGTCTTAGAGAATTTGCTTGATGGTTAAAGATAATCTAATTAAAAACAAAAATAAAATATTAAAAAAAAATTGTAAGTAAAAATAATTTAGTAAAAAAAAAAGAAAAATCTACTTAAAAGAATAATAACAAGAAATTAAAAAAATCTTTAAAAAAAAACAAGATTTGGCATTAAATAACCCACAAGGGTTTGATGTACCATTAAACACCAAGCAACCAACAATTTGCTTGAAATAGACTTGTAATTACTATTTATAAACTTTAAAATGACTTAAATATAAAATGTTGATGTGTTTAATACATTAGATCTTTCTTTTATGAATTCATTATTTTTGTCATATGATTTTTATATTGTTCTTGTTAATGTTAAGTATTATAATTTAAAACTTAATATCTTTTCAATTTTATAAAAAGCTACAAATTTATTAAGTTTCAAAGTGAATAATGAATTTTAAAATTTTCTTTCAACCTTTAATCAGGTCTCTTTCCGTAACTACAAGATGGGAGAGAAAGAAAAACCAGTGGGTCTTGTTTGGTACATTGGTGCAATTAGTCCTGATGTGATAATTGTCAGTGATGAAGATCTTTGTGGCCTTGTTCTTTGTACGCTTGATGGAGAAGTCCTCACCCTCTTTACAGAGTATGGCTTTAGTCCAAGTGGTGTTTGTCCTGACCCGTACCGTGGTTGTATCTATGCTGCTAATGGTGAGGGTAATTGTGTTCTACGTTTGACCCCTGACCTTCGGTTGGATGGTGAAGTTGTTGGTCCTGACCAAGGCTTGCATAACCCTTTTGTGGTCAGTCTTTCATATGATGGACGCTTTTTAGTGGTAGCTGAAGACACGTGGGATATTGGGGAAGATCTACCGACACCAGTAAAAGTCTTCTCCTTGTCAGGTTTGCAAATTTTTTTTTTATTTTCTTATAATTTCACTGATTTTAAAAAACGATTGAAATGAGGAGGCACGCTTTGAGCCAATTTTAAAATATCTTAATTTGATGTGTAAGGATATAGCTATTTTAAGCTGTAATTTATTTCACACTCATTCGAAAAAAAAATATTGAAAGGAGGCGGTAGACTTTGAGCTGATTTTTTGTAATATCTTAATTTGATGTGTAAAGATATAGCTATTCGAAGCAGTAATTTATTTACACTACATTGTTCTGATTTATAATACTGAAAATAATAATCATCTATTTATAAACTTTACATATTCAACAATTTGAACAGTTATGAGAGTCATAAATTTCATAAACATTATTTACCTAAGAGTAGACTCTCCCGGGGACTATCCCCCTTTGGTAACTTTTTCTTCCCATGCCCCCTGTCTTTTACTTTGTCTTTGTTTCCCTTTTTCTTCCGCCTCTTTTATCTTTTCCTTATTGTCTATGTTTCCAAATAATGTAAATTTTAAATTCATTACTGATGGAGTTTTTTGAAGAAATAAACACAAAATATGAAGTTTTACTCACAAATTAATTGTTTCTGTTGGTTTATCTACCTTTTACGTTTATATTTTTCACATAAATATATCTGTAACAATTTTTTTTAATTCACTTTTAGTTCTTATTTTGCTGTTAGCTCGTTGTGGACCACCATATTAATTAAAGCCTTCAACAAGGGAATTTCTGAGTTTGTTATTTACTACAACTTTGTTTCATTTTTTCTTTCTTAGACAAGATGATGCCTCTGCTGTATATCTGTCGTCGGAATATTCGAAAAGTTCTTGGTCGAAAGTTACTCTCTTCTGTGTCCTACCTCGGATTGCCTAAAAGTCTCCAGAACTATTTGCTTTTTGCAGGTAAGCTCTTAACACTTACTCTGGCTTTTAATTTTAAGGCCACCCTGGGGCTGTAGAATATGCCAACTATACCTTTGCAGAGGGGCAAGACCCCCCACCTCTGAGGCCAGCTGTTGGCCGTGGTTGGTGGTGAGAACAGGATTGCTCATGTCAAACCCTTGGATTGGCTGGGGCTGTAGAATACACGGACTGCACTTCTGCAGAGGGATGACCCTACTGAGGCTGCCTCGTAATGCCTGAGAACAGGATTGTGGTGGCTGAAGAGTCTGTACTTTGAGTACTAAGGGGTCCCATGACATGCAACACTCCACCTCATTCCTTACTTAGGCTAGATGTGGTCGGAGAGTCTCCATCTGATCAATTGGCTGGTTGTGTCATATTCTTCAAATTGCTCTTATGGCAAACATCCACCCCTTTTTATCATATAGGTGCTAGAATATGGTGGCTGAGGGTCAACCACCAGTATTTATTAATACACATGAAGTTAAAAATTATTTCTACCAATTCATAAATACACACTAAGTTAATAAAAATTATTTCTTAAACAGGTGATATATATATATTAAAAAAAAAAAAGATTCAGCATTAAATAGCCCTCGGTGGTTGATGTGCCATTAAACCAAATGACCAACCAACTAACCATCATTTTAAGGCTATTAATTTTTTCAAGGCTGGTTGGATTTTTATGCCTCCATCAATACTACACCATTCTTTACTAGATTCATCTCTGCACATTAAATTCTAATGATAATGTTCAACAGGTTTTATATTGATATAAACAAAAAGGCTGTGTTAATCTTTCAACTGTAATTCTAAGTATCAAGCATTCAGTATTATAAGTATAATTTTTGAAAAATCTCAATTGATTAATAATTGATGTTATTCCTGAATTTTTAAACTAAAAATAACTAAATGAATAATATGCTGTAAAAGCACTTCATTATTAATCAAATTACCATCCTTGTAGTATATCACCCCTTTTTTTTTTTTTTTTTTTTTTTTTCCAAAATATTGATTTATAAAATTATTTCAAAATGAATCTTTGGTACTACTTTGATTGGTAACCAGAACATTAGTTACATAAATGAGAGTAACCTCCCCTTGTTTGTTTCACAAAAATATAAAATGTGTTCTTAATAACAATTAAGTTCATTTCAAATAGTGTGCAAGCACAATTAAGAACACATTTTATGATATTTTCGTGTTAAAACATGTAGTAGTATTGATTCGAACAAATTCGTATTTTCAGTGTAGATTTACGGTGAAATGAAAATGGCCGACCAAAACATACGGCTTCCTCAAAGTGAAACAAACAAGGGAGGGTTACTCTCATTTATGTAAACAATGTTCAGATTATCCTTTGATATGCGATCTATGTGCCAACATGATTTACAAAACTCAAATTTTATTTTGATATGTGATCTAAATATATCATTTGTTTATCATGGCTTCAATAAAACACTTTTATGTTTTTATACATTTATTTAAAAAGATTACAAATTTGAAAATAGTAAAAAATAGAAATGTCTGCAGAGTGTTGTTGTTGGTATCAGCCAAACAGCGAGGGTATCTTTCCATTTTCCGCTTGCGCTGGGGGAGATTGTTTTGCTGAGGTGGAGCATCATACCTACCATAAGCTCCCAGATGCTTTACCATACAGATCAGATTACCCAAGCTGTGCTGCTCATCTGCCGAGTTGGCAGGGACCAGTATTGAACCCAGAATCTTGCGATTCCATGGTGATTACTCGACTGACTGATCTGAAAATAGTTTATTAAATTCATAAGAAAGTTAAATTTATGTCGACCAAAACAGAAAAGAAAAATTGATAATAAAAAAAATCATATCATTTATTATTAAAAGAAATTAAAATGAAGCAAATTAAAAACATATTTACTAATTTTATTGGTAAATAGAATGAACATAAGCAGATCCACAAATTTCACAATGAAAAATTTTTTTTATCTATTACCTTTTTCCATCTTTTTTTAATTTTATTTTTTTAATGAAAAGTGAAAAGTGAAAATATTTCATCTGTTCAAATATCCAATGTTAAGAAATTATTCTTATAACCAGTAACCAAGTTTTCTTGAATGTTAGAACATCTGTAAAAAAAAAGAAATAAAGAGACTGTAATGTAGCAGCAGATTAATTCATATATACAACTAGTAGAAATTTCCAGTCCATTATAATTATTGGTAAATAGAATGAACATCAGCTGGAAATTTTAATAATTTTCCTTATAAAAGGTAGATTGCTTACCAAATCAATTTTATCATATGTAGATCACATACCAAAGTAGCATTGAATTTTGTAAACTTTCAAATGTCATTAATATTTCAAACTTCCTCTTTCATATCATATGAAATTATAGTACAGTGGTATCCTGACTTATATAAATTCATTCATCTATTTTATCCACAAATCTAAATTTGTTTGACGAGAAAAAACATAACTTCAGAATAAATGAAAATTAATTAATGACTCCTGTTGAAGTAACTACAGCTTTATCTTTACTCTCAGCATTTTACTAAAAATAAAAGAAATCTGTTCTCACATTATTCAAGTTTAACTTTTAAAATATTGATATTATTCCTTAATTGATTAATAATTGGTATTATTCCTGAATTTTTAAACTAAAATTAACTTAATAAATAATATACTGTAGAAAATTACTCATCTTTTCTTTTCAAAAATATTGATTCATAAAATTATTCTAATATGAATCTTTAGTGCTACTTTGGTTTGTGATCTACATGTGAACATTATCTATAAAAGTCAAATTTTATTTTATATGTGATCTAAATATGTCATTTATTAATTATTGCTTGAATAAAATATAATTTCACACATTATTTAAAAAAATTAAAATCATTCAAATTTGAAAAGAATTGATTAAATTTATTAGGCAATAAATATAAATCAACCAACAAAAAAAAAAAGTAATAAAAAATTATATAATTTATTATCAAAAGAAATTAAAATGAAGCAAATAAAAACACAAGTGGTGCTACTTTGCTATGAAATCTGTGTGCCAACATAATCTACAAAAGTAAAATTTATTTTAGTATGTGATCTAAATATATCATTTGTTTATCATGGCTTCAATAAAACATCATTATATTTTATACATTTATTTAAAAAGATTAAGTACTGAAGAATACTTATTAAAGGTTCAACATTCAACTCAATTATATACTAACTAAAATACCCTTGAGTTTCTGTTTTAATTTGCTTGTACATTTAATTTTACTTCAACTTTGTCTTTTTTCTTCTTTTCTCCAGTCTGATGTAAGCAGACTATGAAGTTCATTGCTAATCGTCAGAAAGAAGCAATTTTTCTCCTGACTTGCTGCTGCCAAATATTGACCTTTTGTCAGCCGCACTAAACAAACAAAAATAAACTGTTCATTTGTTGATGTTAACCACAACTATTCAAGCAAAAAGCTGACTGACAAGATATTTGATTTTGTTTTAATAGAAAAAGCAGATAATCAAAATAAAAAAAAGCTTAGTATTTTTCCCTTAGCTTTTCTGCTCTCTCTGTTTTCATCTGTTTTTTGAAATGGCAAAACTTATCATATGGTACTATTTTTGTATCAAAATTATCATCTTAAAAAGTCGCCTAAAAATGATGGCATAACATTTTATTTCACTTGTGTTCTTAATAACTGACCATTATGGAATGGCAGCCTTTGTGTTCTGGGCATAATTTTTTTCATGAATTATTGTTATATTTATTTTTGTTTTGATAGTTTGCTATTAGCCTTATTTTACTTATGTTAAAACTAAAGGTAATATATTGCCCTATTTTTCTCATATGTGTGTACATAGGGTGTGCCTGCATGTTCACAATTTGTTCTATCTTCACACCATATATGTTTTATTTATTCATTTAATTGAACACATAGATAACATCTATGTTATCACTATTCTGTTCTAAATTTTACAAAAGTTCCTGAATTTTATGTGATTTCAATTTTAGATGAAATGCATTATGATCTCGTATAATAATGCTTTAATCAATTAAAAATATAATAATAAAAAAGATTCTTCAATCAATTATAAAAATTAACATAACACAACCTAAGGAATTTCTAAATCTCTAAATGACTTTCTCATTATCAAAATCATATTTTGTATCATTTACATTTTTTGGACTGTTGTCCTCATCTTTATAATATACACAACATTTTGTCTGATATACCCTCTGACCTTTTTCAGGTATTTCTTGTTGAAAGACCTTTTTGTCTGACTTGGGATCCTTTTATGTCGTAATTGGGAGCCTTCACTGAACTTCAAACTGAACACTTTTATTTCATCCATTAGGGCATATTGTTCTCATTCTGTTAACTATGATTGGCTAGAAGTGTTAAGCTATGTTAAGTATTTTATATTATTTTTGCCTCTAGTCAGGAATAAATTTGCAGACTCTGATGATTATCACTTCGAAATGTATTAACCCAACCTTTATATCCATTGCATTATGTTAATGGAATGAGAACAATTACCTAATGGATTAAATAAAGAGTTTGGCTTGAAGTTCTGTGAATGCTCTTGATTATGACATGAAGGTATCTGAGTTCAACAAGAAGGGTCATGAGTTTGACAAGAAACAACTGAAGAAGGCCAGAAAGTGCATTGGCCAAAACATTGTATATATATATATACATATGTATGTGTATATACATATGTATATATATATATATATATATTGACATGTCAGTCTCAGAAGACTATAATATAGTTTTTTGTGCCCCTGAAGTTACAGCGCCTCCTGTGACTGAAGTCCAATGTTTGAAAAACATTCTCGATCACAGATGTCGCATGTGAAGGCTGTTCCTGAATGTTGATGTGCTGGTGCTTTGTTGCTGCTGCTTTCTTCTGGACTTCTTAGCTTCATGGTGTTGCACCAGGGTGACTTCAGACATGAAGAGTTCTCCACGGAGAGCCTGCTGCCACCGAGGGCGTCCTGAGCCAAATTTTCCCATCTGGAAGGGGCAATGCCAAAGCACCTGAGATATATATATTTATAGAGAAATGGAAGTGAATCCGACGGTATGTAGTATAGTGAGAAATTTGAAAAAACACAGGTTTAAATAAAATGAGTGGTCAGTTTATTAGCAGATGCTGCAGTGTTTCAATCTGTTAAGTAGATCTTCTTCAGGGCTTTTGTTGATATAAGGAAGAGTAAAAAAAATTTTTATCACAGAATAATCAAAGCCCTGAAGAAAATATACTTAACTGATCAAAACACTGCTGTGTCAGCTAATAAACCGACCACTCATTTTATTTAAACCTGTGTTTTTTTCAAATTTCTCACTATACTACATATATATATATATATATATATATATATAACAATAAAGATGAGCTAAACAGTCTGAAAAATTTAAAGGATACAAATTATTAAGCCTAATCTCAAAAATTCAAATGAAAAAACTTTCAATGCTGAATCTGGTTAGTGTGAAGAGTGATGTTTTTTTTCATTCTTTGATGACTTGGGACATCTGTAAAAAGATGAGAGATTTTTTTTTTGAAAATACATAAACTGATGTGCAAATGAAGTGCATGGTATGTCATCATAGATCCATGAAAAAGGAAAGACCAGAACATTTCTAAATGATCTCAGCTAAAAAGAAAAAAAAAAGATGTCTTCACAGTCAAGATGTGGAATCATTAACTAACAATAGAACTATTAATTTTTGTAAACAATGTTGATGATTTGAGATGTGAAAAATCCAAGTCAACTTTCATTTGTATTATTTAGATTTATCAGACTCTTGTCCTCATCGTTATTGTTATATACACAATGTTTTGGCTGATGTGCCCTCTGACTTTCTTCGGGTGTTTCTTGTCAAACTTTGAACTGAAACGTTTATTCAATTTATGGGTGTCTGTGCTTATTTCTTGTTGTTGGTACACTGGGGTAGACTGTTTTCATTCTGCTAACCATGATTAAGTACAAGTATTAAGCTATCTTTTCTATGTTATTATTGCCAATGGTCAGGATTGAACCTGCAACCTACAGATAATTGTCACTTAAAACTGTATTAACTCAACCACTATACCTGTTGTGCTATATGTCCAACTGACCGAAACATTGTGTGTTTAACAATAAAAGATGAGGGAATCAGTCTGAAAAATCTAAATAATACAAATTATCAAGCCTTATCTCAAAAATTCATTTTCATTGTTTGTCAAAAAAAAAAAAAAAAAAAACAGTTTAAAGAATTAATTGTTCTCTTGATATTAAATTAGAATTATCATTCTAATATATTTGTTGAGATTTATGTTATATACCCTTTACATATTGGGTATATGATGGGGATAGGAGAAGAGATGAAATCTTGCTGTTTCTGCTTTGTCGGCGGTCAACTTCTTCTGGATTGATTTCCTTCTGTTGGACTGGGTGTCTGTGCTTATTTCTTGTTGGTAATAAATAAACAAGACTTATTGTTTTTCAAGACGTCTATTCTTTATTTAAAAACCCAAAGCCCAAGAAGCTGAGAAGCTGGCATCTTCTGGGAACAAACGATCAGTACGTCTGCTCCTTTTGACTAACGGCCAAAATCTCCCTAAATAAATTTCCACTCTCATGCTTTACCATTGGTGGAAGCCCGGGACGGTCAACTAAAGGTCATTACCTATCAATAATATAAACTCCTCCTATTTTGAATTTCAACAAATTTTAATTCAAAATCTAACTACGCTTACAGACATAATTCGTAGGCTACCCTCAACTAAAGTTCATTACCTATCAATAATATATACCCCTCCTATTTTGAATTTCAACAAATTTTAATTCAAAATCTAACTACGCTTACAGACATAATTCGTAGGCTACCCACAAATTATGTAACATTTGGTCTTAATGTAAGTTTAGAAAGTATAAAAATTATGTTTGATATTGCTTGATCCATTGAGATGAAAAAATATAAAATTAGACTTTTGACATTTTTTCTGTTGAATCAGTTTTACTTCAGCAACTGTAAAAATCCTATCAATTTTCATATTGACAATTTGTTATTGAAAAGATTGTTTGAAGAGTTAATGTTTTTTTAGCAGCTGAAGAGATGACTGCTTTTCATTTAGTGAAATCACTATTGCTATATTTCTGTGAGAAATTTCTTGAACATGACAAAAATCAAAATTTTCTTATTTTGACTAATGTATTTTTTCAAATAAAGGTTTTTTCTTGAATGACTTATTTTTTTCTATAAACACTTTTGATAAAAAGTTTTTTTTCGTACATCAAGTATATACCAAGTGGAATGATTTCTATGAATTTCAAGATCCTATAGCAATTGCTATTAACAAGTATTAACTTTGAATAAACCATTTTTATGTAATAATAAGTAAGTAAAGTCATTGGGCGTCCTAATGTCGGTCAGCCATACAGCAAGGGAGTCTATCCCCTTTTCACTAGCGCTAGATCAAGGAGATTATTTTAGTGTCTGAGGTGGAGTGCCACACCTACCATCAGCTCCTCACTTTACCACACAAATCCCTGTGCTACTCATACGCTGAGTTGGCGAGGGCTGGTATCGAACCAGGAGCCTTGTGGTTCCTAGCTGAACACTCTACCGACTGAGCTAAACCGGCCCTTACTTATGTAATAATAATCGGAAATAAATATTCACATGTTAGCCCGCTCTGTCAGCTGGGGCTATAGAATACACTGACTGCACCTCTACAGAGAGGTAAGACCCACCCCTTAATGGGGCCATCTGTTAGCCATGGCTGGCTATCTGTGATACTTAAGGACTGAATCGTATTGGCTGAGCAGTCCATGACATGCAACAGTTCCATTTGGCTCTTATGTGGGTTAGAGAGGTGGTCAGAGGCATTCTCTGATCAATCAGCTGGTCTCATCAAGTCTTAGCACCTATATGATTGTCCTGACTGTATTGCTCTTATGGCAAACCCCCAAATCTTTTTATCCTGTATATGCTAAGAGGCAATGGCTGAGGATCTTTGTGTATTAGGTATGATGCTAAACTCCACCTAGTGGTGAGGTTCCAATTCTAGAGCTCTGAACATATACTCCTTTATTGCCATTACTCTCAGTTCCACTTTGACCCTGGGGTGTTAGTACTTGTTTGGGTTCCATCTATGGATTAGAAAGATCAAAAACTGAGTTTTTAAAAAGTGTGTTTAAAAAAAGAGTTCTTAGAAAAATTTGAATATCCAACAAAAATTTAAAAAAAAATCTGTCTGGCATAAAATAACCCAAGGGTTGACATGCCATAAAATCCAACCATCCAATAACAGATAAGATGCAAAATATTTTTCTTTAATAGCTGAACATTTTGGCTTCATAAAAATATTTCTTAAACAAACTAGATTAAATTATGGTTATAATTTTTTCCTAGCCATTTTGAAGAAAATATAGAAAAACTCAATATAAATATAGAATAGCTCAATATAGAAAAACTCAATATAAATATAGAAAAACTCAATATAAATATAGAATAGCTCAATATAGAAAAACTCAATATAAATATAGAAAAACTCAATATAATTTTTAATATAGAATAACTGAATATTGAGTCTGAAATTATGGAATACTCTTGTAATTTGCATTTCTAAAACAAACATCAGCAGCAGCCAAGATATGCGAATTTGTGGACAGTTGCAAAAACAGTTTTGGCAACAAGTGGTTGGGCATAGCAAAATGAAAAGAAAACATGGCTCCAACAAAAGAATCATAGGATCAAGTTACCTTTATGTTTGTTAGGGTTTGGGTCAGGGGTTAGCATTAGAGTTAGGGTTAACAGTTTTATAATTAAAAAAAAAATTGTCTCAAAATCGTCTGGTAAGAAACAACTGAATGTTGATGGTGCAAAGAGACACATGTCCCTCTGAATCCAGGTCGCCCCTGGTGTGCTTAAAGGTAACTTGGTTCGAATTATCAATTGAAACAATAGAAAGGATCATAAAACTCATTCAAGTAGGCAATCTACAGTGGAGTGTGGTGAAAGATGTTGATTGTTTGCAGTCAGCTGTGTGTAATATTTGGTGAAAATATTTTTTTAAAAAATGGGGCTGTTAAAAAAAGAAAAATGGGGTATATTTGGGTTTTGTCGTCCTGGCTTCTTTCCCTAAAATACGCTAAGTGGTGCATGGGGAATTTTTGATCTGTGCTAGTCATTAACGGACTAGAGGTTTGAAGGCGTTTTTATTGACAATTTTATGTGAGAAGAAAGTGATATTTTATATCCCCCTCCCGCTTTTTATTGACAAGTAAATGTAAATATTTTATCAACCCCATTTAAAAAAAATTTTTCTGATATTTTTTTTTTAATTATTTAGATTCAAAACAAATATCACGTCTTTTTAATATAGAATAAATTCTTTAATATAGAATGAAATATGACAACATATAAATGACTGAGTGTCCAAAATTAAAACAATACATTAAACAAATACCAATAAAAAATCAGAATATTTAGATATATTTATATATAATATTTTATTATAAATAAAAATATAAAATATCGCTTTCTTCTTGCATTAATTTATCAATAAAAACACCTTCAAACCACTAGTTGGTTAATAAATAGCAGGGATCAAAAATTCACCAGGTGCTGCCTAGCGTATTTTGGGACAGGATGACAAAATCGAAATATACTTGAAAAATGTACTGGTAGATTATGAAAGACATCAAAGTGTCAAGATAGAAAACAAGTCCTGTCGGCTTACCCCTCTGCAGAGGGGTAAGACCCCTCCAAATGGGGCCACCTGTTGGCCATGGGTGGCAACCCCTGAAGCTTAAGAACGGAATCCTGGTTGATGAGCAGACTATGACATGCAACGCTCCACTTTGGCCCTTACTTAGGCTAGATGGTCGGTCAGAGAGGCCCCCTCCCATCAATCGGCTGGTCACGTCAAGCCCTACCACCTATATGATTGCCCCAACCCTATTCCCCTTATGGCAAGCCCCAACCCTTTTTATCATATGGGTGCTAGAAGGCAGTGGCTGAGGGTCTTCATGTTCTAGAAATGACGTTAAACTCTATCTGATGGTGAGGTTCCAGTTCTGGAGGTTTCATCACCATTGCTCCCAGGTCCACTCTAACTCGGAGTGGTAGTACCTGTTAGGGTCCCATCTATGTGTTAAATAGAAAAATGTGTTTATAAAAAAAAATTGTGTATCCATTAAGAATGTATTTATTTCAAAACTTTGTTGGCATTAAATGACCCACTGAAGTTGATATGCTGTAAAACAAACCAAACCAAACCAAGATAGAAAATTCAATGTGATATGTTTTGAAAATAGAAAATGTACAATGAAACTACTTAACAAAATTTGATATTAGATATTAATCATAAGATGCATTCTTTCAGTTCAATGCACAAGTTAGCAGGGCCATAGAGTCAGAGTTGGAAGGTATCACTGGAGTTGGAGACTCTAATTGAATTTACACTTTGTATGGCCTCAGTTTAGTCTGTAAAGTTATACAGTGCACACTCCTTATAAATAGTCTGTGGAGTGGCCTTTGTCAGTATCAGCCAAACACTGATGGAGTCTATCCCCTTTTTGCTAGCGCTAGATCTGGGAGATTGTTTTTGCTGAGATGGAGTGCCACACCTACCGTCTGCACTCAGATGCTTTACCACACACATCAGATTACCAAAGCTGTACTACTCATGTGCTGAGTTGGCAGGGACTAGTACCAAACCAGGAACCTTGCAATTCCTAGGCAGATGCTCTAATGACTGAGCTAAACTGAAATCCTAGTTTTATATTTATTTGTAGGCCATAATCAATTACATAAAAAGGAATCAAGAGGTGCCAAAAATAGAGGAGTCAGAGTCTAAGATTTGTTTGTTTCAACTTCACAGCCCTACAAGTTAGATTGTGAAATTTAATTGCTATAATATTGAAAATGATTTGGGGCAGTTGTTTTCAGGGGAGAAATCAGTTGAATGAAATGAGATTTACATATAAAAAAAAACAAGTGAAAACAAGTATTAATGCATGAATAGAAAAGATGAGCTTACTGAGAATAATGAAATTTATTGCATATGGTACTAGGTGCTCTGCAACTCATCAAAGGCTCACGTATAGTAGATAGTTGTTAGCATACTTCTGTCTGCTAAAGACGATGGTGTAGTGTCCACTTTTATTTTTTTTAAATCTGCAACTATGAGAGTGGCTGAACAGATCAATTTTTGAATGGCAATCTCTGGTGCAGTGACTGCAAACAAACAGTGATGCTTGCTGGAGTTGCTGTTGTCTTCCTTCCTTCTGGCTCTCTTTTCTGTGACGGTTTCTTTTCCCTCTTTTTCACTCCTTTTTGTCCCTTGTTTGACGAGGAGGCTCCAGGCCGCTTTTCTGCACCAACCTCCCATGTGTTGGTGTTGATGTGTCATGTCTTCATGTCCTTCTTGCAGACATCTTTAAAGAGCACGCTTGGTCTCTCTACTGATTGGGTGCCTTCTACTATTTCACCATACAGTAGATCTTTGGGGATGCAGCCTTTACCATCCTCATGACATGACCAAGCCAACACATGCGTCTCTTGCAGATGATGACGGACATACTGTTCATGTTTGCTTATTCCAGCACATCTATGTTGGGCACTTTGTCCTGCCAGTGTATGCGTAGGATGCGGTGTATAGTATGTATAGTACATAGAATAATGTACTAATGTGAGGGACATGAATAGTGTACAGTAATAATTTACATGTATGTGTGCATATGTGTCGCCTGTGAAGGCTCTCCCTGAAAATGTTGATGTGCCGGTGCTTCGTTGCTGCTGCTTTCTTCCGGACTTCTTAGCTTCATGGTGTTGCGCCAGGGTGACTTCAGACTTGAACAGTTCTCCACGGAGTGGGGATATCAGGTATAGTTTTGTTGAATTACAGGAAGCATGGAGATTTTGAAAGATGCTCTGTTTCAGCAGCCTATGACATGCCTTAGTAATTCTGAGTGTAAAAAAAATGTTTCTAAAAGTCATGGGTATTATGCTGTTAAAGTGGATCATGATGTGTGGACAGTTGGATGAAAGTGATATTAAGTGATGAATCAAGAATCAACATTGGACAAGGCGATGATGTTGCAACTTTTCTCGTGTTGTTCAAATGATACACATAAAGATGACGGTAATGAAGGACTATTTGCTCGTAAATTCCTACCATAAAATAAACTGAACCCCCATTTTATGTCCGTGTTTTTGTATTAAATGTTTTATTTTTCGTGCACCCGTTATGTTACAATCCAAAATATATTTTCTTTATTTATTTTAATATTCACTTCAATGTGTATATTCTAAAAGTTTCTATTTTGTGAGAATGTTTAGTTTTAAAGTGGGGGGCTCGTTTTACAATTTAGGCATAAACTGGATCCTCCTTTTATGACCGTAATTTTGTTTTTTCGTCAACGATGATTAAAATCTGACGTTTTTATTTTAGAGTACCAAAGCCAAAAAGAAAAGAAATAACAACAAAATGTAATATTCAACTTTTTACTCATAAATTCCTACCATAAAATTAGGCTTGGGTATTTTATGGTAGGAATTTACGAGTAAAAAGTTGAAGTGTAAAAATGAACCCCCACTTTAAAACTAAGCATTTTCACAAAATAAAAGCTTTTAGAATATACACATTGAAGTGAATATTAAAATAAATAAAGGAAATATATTTAGTATTGTAACATAACGGGTGCAAGAAAAATAAAACATTTATTGCAAAAACACGGACATAAAATGGGGGTTCAGTTTATTTTATGGTAGGAATTTATGAGCAAATAGTCCTTCATTACCAAGATGACTGCCTGAAGTAAACAAATATATTTCATAAGTCATTCCTAATATGAGGTTACATGTCATTTAAAGTGTCAGGGGAGATCGTAATCATTACCTCAACAATCAATGCGCATGTATGTATTGAAATCTTGGATGATTTTCTTATTCCATCGATAGAAAATTGGTTTGGTGATGATGATGGATATATTTTCATTCATTTTATTTCTAATAGTGAAAATATTCCAAGGGAGATAAGTGAGTATTTTAGCTATTATCTTATCTCCCCTGAAAGCAACGCTTAAACCATTTTAAAAATTATCGCAATTTTATACTTGTGCATCTACCAAATAGAAGTGAATGTCTAGATTTTCATTTTGAAAGAATTTATCTCATGATCAATATCTATTATTACTTTTTGTAATTAAAAAAAAAATTTCTACGTCTTTATGTGGAGCAAATAATTAAAAAGACAAACCCGAAAATGCTATATTACTAACCAATCTAAAATGTTTTAATTTGTTTGACCCTTCACAATTTTTTGGATAAAGAAGAATTACTCATAAAAATTCGTTTTATTTAACAATTATTCTAAAAGGCTGAGCATCAATCATGAGAATAATTATGAAATTGTATTCAAATCTTGAATTTATTTTTTTAAAAGAATGTACAAAAGAAAATAAGCAGTTAAAAAAAAAATATTAAAAAGACAACACACAAACTAAGGTATTCATACTCATGATAAGAACTGTGGAATCGGAGCAATGAAATCAGAGTCTGAAACAATTAAGGGATTGCTGGAGTTGGAGTCGGTTAAACTATATCGGCTCTGACTCCAATAGAATTTACACTTTATTTGTCCCTAGTTTTGTCTGTAAAGTTATATAGTGCACACTCCTTATAATATAAAATAAATAAGTATAAATGTAAAAATTCTTGGTAAAAAGAACATTAACTTTAATTTAAGCATAATTTACAACATAAATGGCAATTTCTATCTGTCTGTGTATAACCAGTGCCATAAACACACCAAATAAAGGTTGCTATTGAACATTCCAATATGGAACCACCAATTTTCCCTGTGAAATTTACCTCCCCTATATTTATCACAATGAAACTTGCATAAATGTTAATATTATCTTATCATTTTTTGTCCATTCGAAAGAAGAAACATTAAAAAAACTCCTGATGATTTAAAAAAAAAATTCAGCTTACTTCTGCTCTCCAAATAGACGATAAATTAAATAAATAGTTCATGTTATTATTAACAAAAATACACATTTTTTTATTAAAGAGGTTTTTGGGTGCAAATGCAGAATAGTACGCAAGAGATAATATCATTAGAATTGCATTTTACTTATAAATAGGATTAGATTAAGGAAACTCTCCAAATAACCTAACCCTAAGCCCTGACCCTAATCCTAGCATTTCTAAATTTTGGGGTATTTCCATAAAATGGAATGAAATGTAATTCTCTTTATATGTAATCTAATGATATTATCTTTTTGTGCACTATTCTGTATTAGAACAATTTTTGGTTTTAATAAAAAATAATTTGGAACTAATAAGTTAATATTGTTATTGTTGTTCTTTTTTTTAAACAAATAAATACTTTTTTTAGAAAAAATTTTTAAATATTAATTTTTAATTTGATCATATGGTTGGTACACGTAATCAAATTAAAATTCAATAGCAAAATCTTTTTTTAATAAATACTTTTTAATCATAAGTTTATGAATATTTGTCAACAATTATGATAAATTAAAAGAACAAAAACGAAAGACACGTTTTACACGAAAATAGTTTTTATTTAATCAGAAATGCAGATATGTTCATCTAAATAAAAATACAGTTTTTATTTACAAAATATTTTCTTATGTTTATTCAAATAAAAGAATGTTGTTTAGAATTTTATTTTGTTTTATCACACAATGCATAAAATTTGTTTTTCTCAGATTACAATATAAGTGCAAAAAATTGTCTGTTGGTTTGTTTCCGAATATTTGAAGTGAAAGTTACCGGTGACGAGTTAAAATGTGAAACTTTCATTACCTCGATGAGTTGAGATGCCTTTTTTTGAGAAAAAAATTCTGAAAAAAAGAATTATCATCTTTGTACCATTCATATCTTTAAGTGAAGTGTTGGGACCTCATACATTGAGGTCGATAGGAGGGTCTACCATATATATATATATATATATATATATATATATATATATATTTTGAGAAAATGTGCTTAATTGAAGTCATACCTAATTTTGAAAATTAATTAGTTAATAATTAATGAATTTAGACGGGCATATATGTTCAAATGTAAAGCTAAACATTTGAACATATATGCCCGCCTAAATTCATTAATTATTAACTAATTAATTTTCAAAATTAGGTATGACTTCAATTAAGCACATATCCTCCAAAAATTGTCGGCTAAAAAAAGCCATATAAAATAAACACAATTGTTTGTTTACTTACTCTCATATATATATATATATATATATATATATATATATATATATATATATATAATGTTATGGTACTGTGGGCATAAAGTCAATGGCGCCTGGTTACTGACAGTTTTTCACCTATCTTCAAACCAATCTATTATTTATATATATATATATGTGTGTGTGTGTGTGTTGAGAATAGAAAAATAAAGTATTCCAAACAGATAAATTTATTCATGATGGTAAAATCGACGTTATAACGTTTCGGTTTTAATAAACCATTGTCAAGACTTTAAATGTTGTTATCTAGGTAAGGATGGATGTTTTTATATTAACACGAGTTAGGTAGTTGAATTCATAGAAAGGCCCATAACCTAATTCAGCACAGCTATCACTTTCGGAATTATGTAACTGGTATAAATGAAGGCGTCCCAAAAACGGTAAAAAATGTGATGTGTTTCGAGGGGCGCCATTGTTTAAAAGACGAGAAAAGTATAAATTGTCTGATTTTGGTGTCATCAAACGGTAATTTTCACCTTTAGTTGATAAAATTCCTAGCATAAAATTGTGCGTGCGCATTATCTGAAATTAACTTAATTGTTATTAAGAACACATTTTATGATATTTTTGTGTTAAAGCATGCAGTTGTATTGTTTTCAAAACGATTCTAAGATTTGTATATTCTTCACTTACACGTTCAAAATGGCTACCGTCTTGTTTTATAGTGAAAGTCAGTTGGCTAAATTCCTAGCATAAAATTATCTGAAATGAATTTAATTGTTATTCAGAACACATTTTGTGATATTTTTGTGTTAAAGCATGCAGTTGTATTGTTTTCGGAAAAAGTTTCTAAGATTTGTTTATTTCCCATGGAGACTTTCAAAATAGCTACCAGCTTGTTTCAAAGTGAAAGTCAAGAGAGGTTACTCTAATTGCCTTATTTGCTAGGAATTTTAACAACTAAAGGTGAAAATTACCCATCAAACTTTAGTAAGAGTGGTTTAGGATATGTGTTGGAAGATTATGTTGTTTAAATATATATTGTCGGATTTATTTCCATATTTTACTCAAAAATAAAATATATTTATATATGTTTCTGTGATTTATAAATATTTTGGAGAACTTAACTTTTGGGATTGCCCTCGTATGTGTTGTAGCCCGGGTATCCGAGTTAACAAAGTAAGTAGGAAGGAACAAAATGAGTATTTAAGATAAGAACAAAATGTTTACTCGGTAACATACAAGGGAAAACGAGTAATCAATAATTGACAGGTTGTATTCGCAATTCCGTAAGATGTCGCTGGTTCTTTTGTATGAGGTTTCGTTAGAAACCATTTATGAAAAACAGATGATTAAAATCTCCTCTTTTAGGCATATGACTCTAACTATACTTCCTGTTTTCATGATTCAATTGACCAATCAGAGAACAGCTACATCTAAGTATGTAAGCAAGAAATATAGATTGAGAGTGGGAACGTGGAATGTCATGACACTTCTTGGCCACGAAGGAGTTTGCTAGGTACAACATTGGCATTGCTGAACCTGTGGGGATTAAAATAGAATTTTAAAAAACAAACAACTCCCATGATCCTTCACCGGAAGAATCCTCCGATCATGTGCGGAAAAAAGGACCCACTTCCGACCACCAAAAGAATCTCTCGGCCATTCGAGTTTAAGCCTTAACTGTGTCTAGTCACTATTACTGGCCAAGGAGATATTTCTTTGCCATGTGGTGGCTATGACCGGTGAATAAAGCCTAAACCACCTTCTGTCTTTGTCTAGTTCGTTTTCGTTCCTTGAATTCCTTCCTTTTCAGCGTGACCACCAAATATGATGGGGTTAAAAGCAAATCATAGGAGCACGCACCAAAAACAACCAGCCATCTTGAAAGCCCATACACCCCTAGAAACACGTTTGATGAATGAAGACCAGTCGACAGAAACAGTTGCTGAATACACCTTCTTCTAGAAAGGTAAGTCAGAAAAGTGGGGTTGTTGGTGTTGTATACACTCTTGACTTCTCTTCTTAATTATACTTACCTGTCTTGTCTGGCTGGGCCGTCTATTCTGCTGTGTTGCTATCTGGGCTGGTTTCTCTTTGTCTACTGATCTCCATTCGTGGAACTTTATCTTTGTGTCTGTTCTCGGTCTTACTAACGGACACAAGACTTAAGATATTTTTGAGACGTCTTTATTCAAACCAAGTTAACCAACACGCGTGATTACGGTCAAGTCTCAATGAAAGCACCAGTTTCCAAAAAATCACCGAAGTTAAGCAGCAATAAGTTTGTTTGATACTTAAATGGGTGACCACTTAAACAATAGCAGGTACTGTAAAGCAACTCGAATCCTTTGTTTATGAAAATATATTTTCAGCGTGCCTTGACTGCAATGTTTCAAAAGGGAGAAGCCATTGATGTTTTTATGTTCCGATTTGAAAAGCAGACGGAAATACATCACTGACCGAAAGGATTATGGTCTTCGAATCTTTCACTCAAACCGGAAAAGCGTTTGATGTATATGCTCGTATTGAGGTGTTTGTGGCATAATAGTTATCGTCGTAGGGAATGAATACGGCAAACTGGGTACACATCATAGGCGAGGCTGTTTGAATTTCATGTTGCATATTATGTGGGGTCATGGGTTGTTGACAAGACCCTGTAGTTAGTTTGAAATAGGTTCGTTGGAGTTAAAAGCGTAGGCGGGTAGATTTCCGTTGGATGACCCCAACTGATCCCTAGAGAGGCGTGAATCTCGTGCGCCATGAAAAAAACGTAACTAGTTAGATTTAGTTTTCAACCTGACATTGAGCAGAGAGGATGCCTATCTCTCTGTTGAGGTTGTTAACTCCCCGCGCGGCGAATCAGAATGGGTTAAATAAATCTTGATCAAGAAAATAAAAATTTTGTGAGTTGATTAATTGCATGACTAAAAACTAACCCTTAAAAGAAGCCCTTAGTGAGAAGATAGAAGACGACCGGCCAAAGATGAAGAGGGGGAAACATAGCGACTAGACGTAACAAGAAGAAATGAAAAACAAATAAGTCTCAACTCTGTCTCTGTCTGTCTGTCTGTCTGTCTGTCTGTCTTTTTCTCTCTCTCTATCACCTGAGTTTACTCTTTCGATTATATACTTGACGATGGAGTATATCATCATCATCATGTCGCGCTGTCAGCACAGATATCCATGACAATCTCTCTCCATCCGTCCCTATCGCTCATCATTCTCGGGAGGTCCTCTATGTAGCATCCTGTATCCGCACAGAGCTGATCAATGTACGTCTTTGCTGGTCGGCCCATACTGGCGTGAAAAAAAAAACTATGGGGTATATAAGAGCACAATTATCCTTGGGAAATGTATGAATCCAATTATTCTCCTAGCTATGACTATACTAGGCTCTTCTTCTAGCTAGGGGTATACTGGGCTCTTTAACCTTGGTATGGCAACTGATCCAAGAGAAGGAAAACTCTGTTAAATCTGTTGTGCTTAAAAAAACGAACTGCGTGCGGAGGAGTTAGGTAAACACATATGCTGGAATGTCTACGGAACAAGCAGCGAACTTTGAGACAGTAAAATAAGCCCTCCCCCGTGCCTTTGACCTTTGTAAAAACTTTGAAGAAATTATTACAAGGGTCATCAAATATTTGTCTAGATGCAGTATTCATGCAAGAGGAAGAAGTTATCTTATTCCGTAGCTTATGCAAGTAGGAAGTTACTACCGACAGAAACATATAATAGCACCATTTAAAAGGAATGCCTCGGTTTAATCTGAGCACTAAAACTTTTTTTTCGCTATTCTGCATTGGTTCAAATGGAAATTAAATAAGTAGTCTTACTTAAGTTGAAAAGAAAAAAAAGAAAAGAAAAGAAAAACTAGTTCAGTTAAAACTTAATTAAATTTAAAAATAAACAAACATCATAAATTATCAGTTCTTTCTTCTTTTTTAACTACTCATAGACTTGTTAATTCTTTTAATTCATTTTTAAGAAGTTACCACACACACACACACACACACACACACACACACACACATATATATATATATATATATATATATATATATATATATATACATATACTTTTCATATATCTATACATCTATATACATTTTATAATTTTTTCTTGGTTTGAGAATCACGTAGGCGAGAAACTGTCAGTAACCATGCGCCGTTGACTTCATCTCCACATTACCCTATTACAGACACACACACACACACACACGCACACACACACACACACATATATATATATATATATATATATATATATATTCAATAGACCTGATGAATTGGTGGTGGGAATGTTTCTATTTAGAACCTTTATCCTCCATATACCTACAATGCATACTCCTATATATATATATATATATATATATATATATATATATATATATATATATATTTAAAAAAAATGTTTTTTCTTAAATTGGGCGTTATTATGAAGCATTAAAAATGTATAAATGAATGAACTCGATATTATGGAGTATTGGATTCACTTATTTTTTAATTATTTTTTGTCAGAAATTTTCAGGTTCGTTAGATACCCTTTGTCAAATGTTATTACTGTTTAACGGCTTCTTTGTCTCTGTTGTTATCGACAGTGGCAGCGTCTGTAAAATATTTATAATAACGGAGAATTCCGATGTCTGCGTTTAATCCCTTCACGTGCGTTTGATATATATATATATATATATATATATATATATATATATATATATATGACTTGAACATCCGAAATAAAGCAATTAGGTAGTTGAATAATTATAATTTGAAACGACACAACCCGTTTTGACTTGCATAAACATTCGTAGTTTTTCTTCTTTTTTTAGCATTATAACATTGACTTGTTTTAATGTTGGTATTTTAATCAGTTTGGTCTTTTTTGGTCTAAACTAAATATATACCGGTTACATGATTGTAATTTTAATGATACAAACAGTTTTAATTAGTACGGCATTTCTTGACTAATTCTGGTTTTTATTTCTATTTTTTCTATTTATGTATTCATTTCTTTGCAATCATAGTAACACTTATAAAACTAAATAAACGTAACTGTTACATTGCAATTTTTAACTAACACAACCGGTTGCATCAATAAAAAAACAAACAAATAAAGATAAAAAATGGGTGGGGAATAAAATAAATAATTTAAAATAAACATAAAAATTAAAGATTATATTACATAAAAAATTAAAATAGAAATAAAACAAAAGACAAAAAAAATTAATAAGAAAATAGGTCGGTCAAGGGTTATTTCTTATAACTCCAACCTAAAAAAGGGGAACCACTCTGAATGAATTTTATAATTTATTTATTGATTTACTAGGAAAAAAGAAGACGGAGTTAGGGTTAGGGTTAGTTTAATGGGAAAATAATGGGTATATTAATCAACAGATAAAATTCATTCAGAGTGGTTCCCCTTTTTTAGGTTGGAGTTATAGGAAATAACCTGGTCAAGCTTGTAATAATGTCTAGCTACCTTCAGTTTTTCCAATGCCCACAATCCATTTAATAGGGCAAAAAGCGCTAACGTCCTCGTAGTCATAATTGGATTAATACATTTCCGATCCTTTGATTGGTTGTTTGCAACAGCGCATTTGATTGGTTGTTTGTAACAGCCAGTCAGATGCGTGGAAAAAGTGATCTACATTCGCCCGAAATCAGTAACAGCAAAATGTCGTCTTACGTTACAAAGTTACAGGGTGTATAAGAGATCGATCTCTTCTAATAGTGTCTGCCTGGCGAGAGGAGTATGATGTTGAAAGACCCGAAACTCCCAATTGACCAAAGGGAATTACATCACTGACGAAGTCCTCCGGCACCGCAAATGTAGTAAGGAGCGTATATTTGAAGTATGCACACGCTGTAGTTAGTTTGAAATAGGTTCGTTGCAGTTAAAAGCGTAGGCGGGTAGATTTCCGTTGGATGACCCCAACTGACCCCGAGAGAGGCATGAATCTCGTGCGCCACGAGAAAAACGTAACTAGTTAGATTTAGTTTTCAACCTGACGTTGAGCAGAGAGGATTCCTATCTCTCTGTTGAGGTTGTTAACTCCCCGCGCGGCGAATCAGAATGGGTTAAATAGATCTTGATCAAGAAAATAAAAGTCTCGTGAGTTGATTAATTGCATGACTAAAAACTAACCGTTAAAAGAAGCCCTTAGTGAGAAGATAGAAGACGACCGGCCAAAGAAGTAGAGGAGGAAACATGACGACTAGACGTAACAAGAAAAATAAAGAACAAGTAAGTCTCAACTCTGTCTCTGTCTCTGTCTCTGCCTCTGCCTTTGTCTGTCTGTCTGTCTCTCCGTCTCTCTGTCTCTCTTTTTCTCTCTCTCTATCACCCGAGTTTACTCTCTGGCGAGAGGAGTATGATGTTGAAAGACCCGAAACTCCCAATTGACCAAAGTGAATTACATCACTGACGAAGCCCCCCGGCATGGCAAATGTAGTAAGGAGCGTATATTTGAAGTATGCACATCCGTAGACATATGTGGAGATTCTTTCATGTTCTCAGGAGAGTTTAAATGTATGGCGATTATATCATTTCATACGGAGCAATACTTATACTTGCATATAAGACAAAAACTTAACAACAAGTCATTTGGCTATTATAAATTAATTTATTTCAACTGGCTCCTTCATAAAAAGAGGTCAGCATCTTCAGATAGCCATACATATCTGAAGATGCTGACTTCTTTTATAAAGAAGTCAGTTGAAATGAATTAATTTATTATAGCCAAACACACACACACACACACACGCACACGCACACACACACACACACACACGCACACGCACACACACACACACACACACATATATATATATATATATGTATTTATATATTTATAAAGGAAAAGTTGACTTACCGGTGAATTTGGTCACGATGGTTAGTAAGTGTAGAATTCAGAGGGGTAAGTCAGCGATATAACAAATACAAAGTGCTCAATACTAAGTAGAGCAAATTTATTATGAAATGGGTACAAGAGATAACCTACTCGAGTCTCACCATAAGGATCTTCAGGGTTAAATCCACTGAATTAACCAAGACACCGGTGTGAGACTTTTTCAATAGAAAGTCAGCGTTCTTTCACAACGAACATTTTAATGCATTGACCACACACGTGAGATCGACTGCTATTAATAGGTGTCTCGATTAATTCAGTGGATTTAACCCTGAAGATCCTTATGGTGAAACTCAAGTAGGTTATCTCTTGTACCCATTATATATATAATGGACTCTCTCATCGATTTCGACGCATGAGGGTGCATAAGATAAAATGACCTAATCCAATGAACAACCCACACAGTTTTGTTTATAATGGTTAAGTGTTGTGTTGGACCATTCCGCACTTTTTGGCACAGTCGATAAGAAAGAATTGGTGCAAGAAATGCCACAAACACAATCAACGACTGAACTCAGGCTTTTCAAATTCAGTTTTCCTTCACCTAGACAGATTACCTATCCAAGGTTAAAGAGCCCTACTATTTACATATAGCTGGAGGGAGAATATATGGATTCCTAACTTCCCAGGGATTAGCGCTATGTCATATGCAAATAGCCTTGTCGAGGATTTGAACTCGGGTCAACGAGTTCATTTCCTACGATTCTAACAATTACACCCCCGAATATATATATATATATATATATATATATATATATATATATATATATGCTCCCGGTAGACCTCTTTAGGGGTGACTTAAATTAACTTTCACTACCAGCATAAAGCAATGATCGTCTGTTTACAGACTGGATCTCTCTGGTTAATCGTAAAATATATAAACAAACGTATGTATTTAATAGTTTTAACACCACCCCCTTTACGGTAGCTGTCAAATGGCCGAGAGGTTAACAAATCAGACGGACGAAAAGTCAATCGGGTGTCGTTCCTGGTCAGAGGTAGTTGTGTCTAGCCACACTGAAGAGACGTGAAACATCGAAACACGGGGGTATGTGGATAACTTATATATATATATATATATATATATATATATATTGAAAATGTCAAGATAATTGCAAAAGAATATTTTTGTCACCATTCATTTGCATGAGATCTTTATTTTAACATATTACAATTGTACATTTTTTATTAATATGCAACAGAAATAAATCAAAGTCGGTTATGACGTTTAAGAAATGTAGATAACCTAGTTTTTTTTTACTTACCTCGAGAGACACGCTTATTATTGAAATCATGTAAAAAACCTTTGAGGTGAGAAATGTTGTATTGTATGAAACCGGGTCAACGTTTCGTAAAATAAAATCACATTAATAATCACAATGGTCCACCTCCGCAAAAAATATTTACGTGACTTCTTTTTCTTGAAAAATGCATTTATTCATGGCCAGTGGCCTGTTTATTAAACTAAATTATCTGAAAAAAAAAAAAAAAATAAATAAAAATAAAAACGTGACCCATTGAGTCATCCATTGAGCTCTGGTTAGATAATATTGCTCAGAAAAGTAGTGTGTTTGCAAAGCGAATTAATTTAAAAAAAGAAATCACGTCCGAAAATTTTTTAAAATCATTAAAATCTTGAAAAAAAAAAAAAATTTGTAAGATTTCTAAGAAAGGGAAAGTCTGACCAAATTTGAATTTAAATAGACCTGATTCTTGAAATTCCCTTAATAGCTAAGGTGTTGAGAAGCTAAGTTGTGGGAATGACTGAAAATCATTCTTTTATGAAATATAAAAAATAATCACCCCCTACTTACTTCACCATAATTCTAATTGACAAACAAAACTATGTTACATAATCTATGCGGTTGCATAAGATTATTGTCAATCCCCTGTAATTCTGAGGGGATGACCCTTTTAATATAATGGCCGGGTCCTTCCATGGAAAATTACAGAAGCCCGCCAAATATGTGAAGTCACGTGGGACCTTTTTGGGTCCCCAGTTTTCAGTTAGACGTCAGGCAGAGAAGTCAGCCATTTTAGGTCCTGCCTAAACTGGAACTCACGCGCGCTATGTTAGTCAGATATTTAGTTATATGAAATGTATAGTTAAGGAAATAAAAGTTGTATAATTAATATGTTCTTGTGGTTGATGAATGTCTTGGTAACAAGACTAAGAAATGAATCCAGGATGACCAGCCAGCAAGAACATAGCAAAAGAAAGTCCAGACCTTAGAAGATATCCAAGACGCTAGACCAGAGACCAGACCAAGTCAAGATGTTATAATTTTCCAAAGACAGACAGAAGAATAGAGTAAGAAAGAAGTAAGTAAAGAAGTAATGTAGAGGGTATACAACAACTGTAGTAAAAAAAAGTTTTGAAAATAAAGTAAAATATTTTTATACTTTTTCGGTGGTTAGATTAACAAAACAAAAAAACAAACAAAAAACAACAAACAGACAAACACTATTAACATTTTTTACCATGATAGAAGTGAAAGAGAAGCGGAGGTTTGTTATCAGCTAAAAGGGGTGGTAAACAGAGATTTCTCTCGACTGCTGGTTTGGTGGCGATAGCAGAGGTCAAATAATGACCAGCAATCAGCTCTGGAGAAGTAATAATTTAAGGGAGTGGCTTATTCTCACGCTTTACTCTTCTAGTCTTCCAAATTGTCTCACAGCGATACTAAAATATAATAGCGAGGGGAATGAAGATATATTTAGAGGTATGGGAATTGATAGGCAAATGATAAGTAAGAGATGGGTTACTTTGTGAGTTTATAGCAAATTAGTGCTAATTAAAACGATGAAAATTAATTTTTTAAAAACATAATTCAATCCCAGAAGTAAGGAATATTTTAGAATTTGATTTTAGTCATTAAACTCAACAGGAAAAAAAAACCTTAACGAAATAAACATTAATTCACTTAGCTTTGGTATAATAATAGATTTAGGTAATACTTACTGAATTTTATTTATCATCAATGTATTGATACTCTTGTTCCTTAATCTTCCGACCTTTATCATATTGAAATACCAGCTGGTTAAAAATGAGACTGTTTAAATCGTCCAAGATGAAATACAAAAATGTAAATCCTGATTATCTGGTGTCACTTATCCACCGAATTCTTATTTCTTATGAGTTTCGTCACCTCAGTTAAATCATGGACTATTACGTTTTTATTATAAAGAAATAAAGGAAAGAAAAGGGCCATGTTACACAGAAAAATATAATAAGAAAGAAAGAGAGTAGGAGATATATATAGAGAGGGGTTAATTGTGCGGAAGTGATAACGCTAATTTGTTTCAATCGATCATAAGGAAAAGACGAAAAGAAGGAAAGAAAGAAAAAATTGTGAGAGAGAGTTAAATTAAGATTACTAGCAAATATATGCACACTCTGGGTGCAAGTATTTAAGTATTGATTTAATAAAAATATCATATTAAATTAGAAAGGCTAATGAAATTAAATAAGAATGCAGATAAAAAGATTAGAAACAGAAGGTGGTATAATTTAAAAAAAAAATAGAACAACTGAAATTTATTCTTCCATCACTCCCGTCTTTCGTCGCTAAATTTTCCCAATTTAACAATTTAGTTAAAATAGGAAGTAAAGAATAAAATTACAGTTATTTCTTCTTGTTAATGGATTTCTTTTAATTTTTATTCCCGAGATTTTTGATCATATTCATTAAGATAAAACCAAACAATTAAAAATCAATATAGGCACATATTTATTAAAATCAAATTTTTAACATCAATATGCAAAATAGGCTTCCCGTTCACACTGTAACGCACTATTTTGTTGTATATATAAATACAACTGCATGTCATCAGTATGTATTTATGGCCAATAGTATTAATAATGTAAAACAATTTTATTAATAAGTTGAGGTTTAAATAAAAATAGAATCATGGAGAATATGACGTAAATAACTAAGGGAATTGTGACTTGAGTAGTGATATAGTTTCGGTTACAGACTATAGAAGGAAAAAATAGAGGGGGGAAAATAGATATTTGAGTCAACAAGTTCCTGCTGAGGGTGGACCAAAAAGAAGCGAGTCCACCGTCTTCTCGCAGGCCAAACTTTCTTTTGGTCATGACAGTCTTCGTCTTCGTCTTCGACCAGCAGCTGAAAAGCCGTCGTCGTCAAAATATTTTATCAGCTGAAAAATCGCAACTCCCATTTAGTTTTGCTTCTTTGTTAGATTAAAACCAATTTCTTTGTTGGGTCGTTCACAAAGCGCTTTGTCTCTGACTGCCGTCTCGCGTCGGCCAACTGCTTCTGCTCACTGCCCAGCGCTCCTCTCACTTGGTATTTATGGACACAGTCCCCCAACATCCGGGCACCTGAATTACACCTCGCGTCCATCCAGCGTCTGAATCGCATTTCTTTGCATTCCGAGTGGGGGGCGGGTTCGACTCCGGCAGGCAAGACAATGTCTTGCTCTTTATCTAAATGAGTGCGGTAGTACTCGTTCTCCGTCACACAGACAAATACACCATCTCCACGATAATAAGATTATACTTTTTACATATTGAACTATTTAGCAATAGCTCTCAAGTAAACATATCAAACGTTGTAATAATTAAATCATCGTACTGTGGTATATCCACAAGCCCTGCTAGTTTTTATAATTATTCATAAAAGTCCTGGGCCAAAAAATAGGGAGAGCCAAATACTTATCCTTGTTTTGACATTTTGCTAATTAAATCTTAAAGTTGAATTTTCATGTCATTCAAGTCCTGTTAATTTGATGTCCCAAAACTGCAATAAATTTCTTATTTGGGGCACTAAATAGTTAATCATGGTATCCTGAAAAGATTTCAGAGTAAGAGCTTTCTATCAAAACCATTTCTTGGAATCCATTTTCTCATTACTAAATAAAAATAAGTAAAGTCAGCGGAGCCGTCTGATGTCGGTATGAGCCATACAGCGAGGGAGTCTATCCTCTTTTCACTAACGCTAGACCAAGGAGATTATTTTAGCGTCTGGTTTGTAGCACCACGCCTGCCATCAGCTCATCAATGTACCGCACAGATCCCTATGCTACTCATACGCTGAGTTGGCGAGGGCCGGTATCGAACCAGGAACCCTTGTGATTCATAGGCGGACGCTCTACCGACTGAGTCAATATTTTTTGAAAATATATATTATTTGTCATAACATTTACGAAATCTGATGGTCATTATGACAAATGACTGAAATCACACGTTCTATCCTATAAGAACCCCCCATCCCCCCCAAAAAAACAACAACAACAAAAACCAAAACAACAAAAACACTCCGGAATATATAAAACATTCCCAAATAAATTCCTAGTTTAACACAATATGCTATACTGCATTAAGAGTTTCTTTGTTGATATCAATATATTTTTCTTCGAGAACGCCTAACATCTGATGCAATTGCATAGTTTGTGTGACGGAGAACGAAAAAGAGCAAGATTTTGTCTTGCCTGCCGGGATCGAACCCGCGTCCTCCCGCATGCAAAAACAAAGCAATTTAGACACTGGATGGGCGCGAGGTGCAATTCAGATGCCCGGATGTTGGCGCCTACACGCGTCCATCCGAATGCACGTGAATTGTGCGTTGCACGGACGCGAGGTTTGACTGACGTGCCCGGATGTTGGGGGATTGTGCCCATAAAAACTAAGTCGGTGGAGCGCCGGGCAGTTAGCAGAAGCAGTTGACCGACGCGAGACGGCAGTCAGCGACGAAGGGCTTTGTGAACAACAAAGAAATTGATTTTTATTCAACAAAGTTTGTAGGGAAGATATATCTAGGGTGATAGTGTGACTATTATCAACAAAGAAAGTGATAACATCAACAAAGCAAGTAAGAAGCGTAAAAGTAACATTCGTACAAGTGCAGAGCAATGTGTTTATAAGAACTGCAGAAAATGGTGGTGCAACTCTAAATGCACAAATGCACATGGTGTTGCATAGGGCCAAATTCGTGTTGTAGTAGTAGTCGTTAGTAGTAGTAGTCATCGTTAGTTCAGAAACAACATACGCAAGTCGTATAGTCACAAGGGGTTGTTTATTCCTTTCTAGACCCGTGGTTCTTTTTCAGAGAGAGAGAGAGAGAGAGAGAGAGAGAGAGAGAGAGAGAGAGAGAGAGAGAGAGAGAGAGAGAGAGAGAGAGAGAGAGAGAGAGAGAGAGAGAGAGAGAGAGAGAGAGAGAGAGAGGAGAGAGAGAGGGTAAGGTCAAATTATTCTATCGTAAATCATGTTCGGTACTACTATGCGCAAACACATTGAGGGGACTCAGGAAGCCCCGTCTGCCTCTTACCAAGGCCCAGCTGAAAAAATGCCGATTTTTCTCTTCTTCCGTTTCTCGTCCCGGGTGGGAGAGTCCCCCACTTCCGCTTCTGATCAAAACCTGGAACTTCCGCTTTTATTTTTAAATCTCGTTCCGGGGTCATTCGTCGGTCAATTGCTAGCACCCCGTTGAGTGTTTTCCCTTCTATAGTTTAACCTTTGTTCTTATTTCTTTTTCTTCTCTTTCTCCAGAAATCCGAATACCGTTTTCGTTTCAATCTTCAAATTCCCCGTAGACCATAAAAATTACACTACAGATAGACACAAGTGGTCAATGTATCAACACTCAATTATAGGGTTTCAATCCTGAATATCAACTTTTGATTTCCAGAATGTTTTTCTGTTCTGTGGTACACAAGCCATATAGCAAGAAAGACGGAAAAGTCATGATTCTTATCCTATAACAATATTATGACACTAGACAGAACAGGTTGCTGCTGGGACACAGAAAAACTGAATACCTTTTTGCGAGCAAGAAACCATTTCAATAAATCTGACAGGTCAGTACACAGCATCATCTCTGGTGTTGTTGCACATGTTTTTAGAAAATATGTAAATTTAGAAAGAATATAATACAAATGAAAGAAAGAAAGAAAGGAAGAGAGTAGGGAAAAGATAGATAGAGAGAGTGAGAGAGAGGGCGAAAGATAGGGAAAGGGGGGAAATTCGCGGAAGCGATAACGCTTATTTGTTTCAATCGAACATAATGAAAAGATGAAATGAAAAAAAAGATTGAGAAAAACTTAAACCTTTTTTGTACATATTTTTGCAATATCTCTTAAGTAAACATATGAAACGTTGTAATAATTAAATTATCATACACAGGTCCCGCTAGTTTTAGTAAATCTGACAGGTCAGTGCGCAGCATTATCCCTGGTGTTGTTGCACAGGATTTAATAAATATGGATCAAACAGAAGAAGTTGGTTATACGATTCTCCAATCTGTGGAAGACAAAGAAGTTTTCCACAACTCATTCAAGCGAAAATAACAGGCTGTTACCCTTGAATTAAAAAGAAACCATGAATATTAAAAAAGAAGTCATGCGTATTCATTCACAAGAATTGTTTCAACACCGAACATTTCTAGTGGGTAGAAAGGAAAACTTTGATGCATGAAATCTGTTCAAATATGAACTGTGTAGTTATCCTACATCTTTTTTGTTTGACTCTCGTGTTTCTCTCACACCTGATCAGAAAAAACTCAAGGAACTGCATTTAGGAACAGTTCCAATGCAAAGAATGCACACTGTCTACTGATGTTTTGGATGGAGGTGCTATCATACATCAGATCCTTTAGCATCCTCGTTTTACATCTAAATATTTTCTGCCATATTATATAATATATATATATATATATATATATATATATATATAATATAATAAGATAAATATATAAAGGTTTTACATATCTATTTATTAGATGAAAAAGGAACGATCACAACCATATTGGTTTCATGCGATGCAATCATCAGGTGATTTGAAACATCTTCACCTGATGATTGCATCGCAGGAACCAATATGGTTGTGATTGTTCCTTTGTCATTTAATAAATAGATATGTAAAACCTTTATATATTTATCTTATTATATTATATAACAGCTCTATTCTATATTGAGCACTCTACCAATAATACTGCCTTTGGTACACCGTTCCAGCAAAAGCTGAAACAGTGACCATCTCACACACTATATATATATATATATATATATATATATATATATATAATATATAATCCTTACCACACAAAGAATGCACACTGATCTCTCATGGGCTCTGTGTATTAGTTGGAAAAGCTTTTATACATCGGATCCTTTGGAATCCTGGCCTTACATTTAAATAAGTAAAAGTAAAGTTGTCAGGGTGGCCTACAGTCGATATCAGCCAATCAGCGAGGGAGTCTCTCCCCTTTTTTCTAGCGCTAGACCAAGGAGATTGTTTTTGCGTCTGAAGTGGAGCGCCACAGCTACCACCAGCTCCTCACTTTACCGCATAGACCCGCGTGCTACTCATACGCTGAGTTGTCGAGGGTCGCTATCGAACTAGGAACCTTGTGGTTTCTAGCCGAACGCTCTACCGACTGAGCTAATCCGATGCTATATATATATATTTCAATATGTATTAGGCAAGTGTGGGAAATGTCTCATTGTGTTTGACGGTTACAGTGCGGAGCCTTCAATAAAAGATATGACTCATCTAGAAAGAGGAATTAATCCTGTGGCTGTACAGTGTGATTTGACAATAGCTCCAACAATGAAAAACAAGATCTTCCTGGCAAATAAGTCAAATAAAAAGACATTTATTTAAATGCTGACAGAGTGTTTGAAGCAATCAGTGTATCAGCGTTTCATCTATCTCTCTCGCTCTCTCTCTCTCTCTCACTCTCTCTCTCTCTCTCTCTATCTATCTATCTCTTTCACTCCTTTCCATTTCATTTCTTTTCTCTTTCTATCTTTCCTTTTCTAATTCATCCCCTTTTTTTCTCTCGCATCTTTTCTATCTCATCCACTGTCTCTCTCATCCTTTCTATTTCATTTTCTATTTCATCCCCTTTTCTATTTCATCCCTTTTTCACACCTTTTCCACTTCAATCTCTTTCTCTATACCCTCGTTTTTTATTTTACTTCATCGCCTTTCTCTTTCCTTCCTTTTGCTCTACCAAGTACAATTATGATCAGGTAATGGTTTTCTACAGCCCATCGAATGGGGACGACACTCAGTCAATCACGCCATGGCATCACAAATGACGGAAATGCTATCAGCACCAGAAAGCCTTCTCAAGTTGATCCAGTGCAACTGCAAAATGAATCGTAATGCAACATTGTTTACCTGTAAAAAGTATGGTGTTGATTATTTTCCATCCTCACTGACTCTTATAGTTGTTTTGGGTTTCGGGGGTTAAAAAAGAATTAACTTAAATAAAGAATTAAGAGAAATTCAATAAATTTTCGCCTTGTGGGATTGACTGCTCCTTTTGGCTGGAAAAATCATCTTCTCTCGTTTTTCCTCACCAGGCGTTATGACTATTTAGGCAGGCAAGCGCCAAGTTGGAACTCTCTTTTCTCTCGGTAACTCAACGAACACACATGGGTTAGACACTTTGGTCGACACCCTTCTTTTGTGGGGGGTCAAAACCCCCACACAGACTACGCCAGTAAGTGACTTTGTCTTATGAACTTTTCGTGTCTTTTGCATGTACATTTAGGTATCTCCTTTATATTTCATTATTGTATATTTTCCCTTATATGCGTTTCTTATGTATCTTGTATATGTATTTCCTGTTATACGTATCTTCTCCACGTGCTCCATGTATTAAAGTCTATTGTTGAATTTAATACCCTTAGTCGGAGTTGTTTGTTCAACTAACAATAATTGACGTTAATATAACCTAGAACCCAACAGCCTTATCTTATTTTTCAAATTTTTGTTCCTGTCATTAACATTGCCACTTTTTCTTTCTTTATTTCTTTTAGAAAATTATTATCATTATTATTATTTTACTCCTTTTGAGTTTTCACATCAGCATTAGCTGATGGTCTTTCCCTGGAGTCTGAGTGAGAGCAAGTCTCCTCAGGTCTCCAGGACTCTTCTAAGTATTCTGGCAGATTGCAGCAGTGCAGTGTTCTGAATGGTTTCAATCCTTCCTCTGATTTCCAAACTTTCCAGACCCTTTTCTAATCCTTTTGGGACTGTTCCAAGTGCACCAACTACAATTGGTATCACCTTCACTTTCATATTCCATAACCTTTTTAGTTCTCTGGCAAGGTCCAGATATTTGTCTATTATTATTTCCCTTTTTGCGAGCTTTTCACACTAGCGCAAGCTGGTGATCTTTCGCAGGAGTCTGAGTAACAGTAAATCTCCTCAAGTCTCCAGGACTATTCTGAATATTCTTAGGGTACCATTCCATTCCAAGGGTACCAATTACAATTGGTACGAACTTTGCCTTAATGTTCCAGAGTTTTTTTTCCAGTTCTTTGGCCACCATCCATGTATTTGTCTATCTTTTCGTTTTCTTTTATTTCTGGTCTTCTGGCTGGGATAAGGTGATCCGTCTGTATCTCAAAGTTCCATACAATTTATAATCTCGACACATGTGATCAGTTTTATTGAAATTATTTTGCATTGTTTTCTGATGTGATTATGCTATTCTACTCTCTCACACACTGTGGGTGCATATTCGATTTCTTTGTCACACTGTAGTGAATGCATAATCTTTCCCAGCAGTCACTAGTCTTTTCTGGTGTCCTCCGAACTTTCCCGAAACTGTTTAGTAAATTATATTATATACACTTGGGGAGGGTGGTGTAATGGTTATCGTCTTAGGAAATGGACTCGGCGATCCAAGTTCAAATCCTAGACGACGCTGTTTGCATATCACATAGCGCTATTACCCATGTGAAAAATGTGCATTCACCTATTCTCCCTCTAGTTAGAACTGGACTCTTTAATATTGGTTGAGAATCCAGTCTAGGAGAAGGAAAACTATGAATTCAAACCTGTTAAACTACTTTTAAGAAAATGACATTGTGCTAAGGTTGATAATCCATTAAACAATGAAGCCAAAATAACTTTCTTTAACGTGATACTTTTTTTAGGCACAGCGTGGGACAAGTTAAAAAAACGTGTCCCAAAATTTACTGCAGAAAATTTACTGCAATTTTTTATCTCGATCAAATCTGTAGAAGATATTTTTTTTATAGTATTTCGTCCACTAGTGTTCGGTCCTACCGTTTGATTGGCCAGTAAAGTAGGTCGATTTTCAACTTTTTTTGAATATCAAAATGATTAAATATTGGTATGATAAGTACTGACACCAAAAAGTAGGTTTCTAACTTGCAACAATTTTTGAGCATTTAGTTTTAAAGATCGTCTAATATGAAGCCCTTTCAAAATCCTTGTTTTTGATACATTTACAAATGAAATTGCTTAAAAATCTTATAATTTCAATCCAGAAAAGATTGTCAATTTATTTTATTCAAATAAAATGAATAGAATATATCGAAAGTAACATTTAAAGTGAAATTACAACCCTCACCCCACCCTAACAGTTCAGACACGCTACGTTTTACCTCAGTAATTGAGATACGTTAATAATAACATTGCAAGATATTCTTGTAGCATTATTTTTCTGTTATCAATGGAACAAAAGCAAACAAGTTTGAACTCTGCTTTGATTTTAATATGAGCTACCATTTTAATTTGAACACCCTTTAAATATCTACTGGTTACTAAGTAAGACTTTTAAGTTTCTATTTTATATAATAATTGTAAGGCATACAGTTTTAAAAGACATGACAAAAATATATGAATGTTGTGAGAATAACAGCAACTTTTATCAAGTCAACATATCAAACTGCTGCCACATAAAAGCCATTTGAAGCAAAGGAAGGCCTCATTTCATGGCATAAAACTTTTATAATGATAAGCCTATGCCTTGATTCAATTCCATAGACCGATTGGGAAGCTGCAGTTGTTAATTTAACTGCCCTTTCGACACTTTGTGAGTGTGAAGGAAAATCAGGCAACTCTGATCTTGTTCCATTCTTTGATGACTCCAGAAGTTCATAATCTGAAAATTCTTCTGCGAATCCAGGCACACAAACTCCATTTTGAGACAGGTCAATCAATTGAGACCAATGTGTGGCATCGAAACTTATTTTTGGTATTTTTTAATCTCTTTTTGGTTGCCCCCTCTCTTCTGAAAATAATTAAAAATCAATTTATTGAAGTAAATTGGAAAAATTAACCTTACTTGTCTTAATTTTTAATTTTTATTATGAAATTAGGATATCATTTTAAAATGAAACAATAAACCAATGAAATCATTTTAATCAAATTTTATTTGAAATACTTAATGAATACTAATTTATGAAAATTGATACGAAGTGTCATAAGGGTCTGTATCCTAAATTAGGAGGAGGGGGATGAAATTGTAGAATCTGCCCTGATGTTTTGTATGAAATCCAATTTGTCAACAAAACACAATACAACACAGAATAAAATGCAATAAACTTAGCTAATCTCGCCTCGGTAATTCCGTGTATGTACTGAATTCTGGAAACTGTCTTTTCAAGATCTTCGAGGGAGTCACCGTGGCGTAGTGGGTAACGTGCTGGTCTGCGACATCATAGTAAGCAAGCTCGAACTCTAGTCGTGTACATGTCCTGTACATAAACCTTGCCTCCCCACCCCCAATGTAGACTACTGTTTGTTCTGATACTGTCAGTACATATACTTACTTTGTACTGGACGTGGTAATTGCATTTCACCTAATACCACTAGCTATGGCAGACTGGGCTCGGTTATTTACTCTGATTTCGGCTTACCTCACATCCTACATGTACTGGTATGGGACTGTAGAATATTCCAACTGCACCTCCTATCCCCCAATGGAGCCTCTTGTAATAAAAATCCGTCTAACAATAGCACATTACACAAAACTATTTTGAAAATTTAATAATATACTCACCAAATCATTTTTACTTTGAAATCAGTTAGTTATTTATTTTCAAAGCACGAATAAATATGAATAAGGTTTGATCAGAAATTGTCAATAACAGAATTTTAAGTATTGTTTTGAATCTTCTATTTATTTTTATCATATGGAAATATTGATTCAGAAAATTCCTAAAATAATTGCAATCATTTTACATCCTTTTCTCGAGGAAATACTGTTGCTATCACTTTGATAAATTTCACAAGCATCAACATCATTAAAATTCCTAAACGAAATTTTTGAACAAGTTCTATTTCTTAGGAGAGCAGTGAATATAAAATTGTCATTTTTAGATGTAAATTATGTTTAATTGAGATGCTCCAATTTATACCTTTTTTTCTATAAAGGCATTATCATCTAAGATCATAGCCAAAAAAAAAAAAAAAAAAAAGAAGAAGAAAAAAATAAACAAAAGAAATAAAATAAAAAAATAAAAGAAATGCAAATACACAAATGAAATAAAATATGCACGTTCTTACATCGAATCATAGTGTAAAACAGATTAGGAGTAAGTTACAAACTTATATGCGCGTTTCATTTCATTCATAAATAAAATGGGGAAAAGTATTGCAGGTATATATATATATATATATATATATATATATATATATATATATATATATTATATAACGCGACAATTCTTCCAGGCTGTGGTTATATCATTATTGCTGTATGGATGCACCACCTGGACCCTAACGAAGCGCCTTGAAAATAAGCTAGATGGGACCTGCACAAGAATTCTGCGTGCAGTCTTGAACAAGTCGTGGAAACAGCACTCCACAAGGAGGTAGCTGTATGGCCACTTGCCCCATCTCCAAAACCATTCGAGTAAGACGAACTAGGCATGCAGGACACTGCTGGAGAAGCAAGGACGAGCTCATAAGCGACATACTCCTGTGGAAGCCAACACATGGGCGTGCTAGTGTGGGCCGCCCAGCCAGGACCGATATTGACCAACTATGTGAGGATGCTGGATGCTGCACAGAGGAGCTCCCGGGGGCCAATGAATGATAGAGAGGGTTGGCGTGAGATTGTCATGGATATCCGTGCTACTTGCACGACAGGATGATGATGATGATGATGATGATATATATATATATATATATATATATATATATATATAAATTAATATTGATACTATAATTTAGATATATTTATAAGTAAAGAGTGCTCATTATAACTGATAGAGTATATATATATATATATATATATATATATATATATATATATATATATATTGTTAGTGTAGCGTAGGCACCAATTCAAAAGCGCTTGGTAACTAGCAGTTTCTCGCCTATACGATTTTCAAACCAAATTTGAAAATAACATGGGCGAAAAACGGACTGTTACCAAGCGTCGTTGTCTTTCATGCTACCCTATTTTTTTCACTCAACAAATTGACATTTCACTTCACCAGTACATTTTCCGTCCTTTCTTTTGTGGCAAATCAACTACTTTGAAAAACTTTTCTCTTGACGATGACCTAAGGTCGAAACCAGTTGCGAACAATTAAGAAATAAATAACATAAAAAAATTTTCCTGTTTGTATTTCCCCCTGTAGGAGTTATTTTCGTATTTGCATGGGGAGTTGTCTGCCCGTTTAGTGTCGCTGGTTCCCGCTAGGGGCCTCGTGTATTTAAGCGGCTGATTTGAAGTTCTCTTCCTCTTTGCCTGCTGCTCGACCTACGAGACACAATGAGGTAGTCTTATGAATACCCCTTTCTTGTTGGGGCTTTGGCCCCCCTTATATTACTGTAAGTGATTTATACATCATGGACTATTCCTAGTCTCATGTCTGTTGCTTTTATGTTTATCCTTTTTACATGTAACTTTATATTACTTATGTATGTATTATGTACCTTGTTTATTCTTGTGATGTTATATAAAATGTTTTGTCCCTCAACCTGTGTCGGAGTTTGTTTGCGTTCCAACGTGTTATGACAAAGTCATAACCTTTGAATCTTACACCCCTATTGCACAACCATCCGAGTAAGACGAATAGGACATGCTTGATAAGCAAGGACCAACTCCTGTGTTGTTCTCCTGTGGAAACCTGCACATGAACACACCAGTGTGGGCCGCCCAACAAGGACCTGCATCGATCAACTCTGCACGAATTCTGGGTGCTGCACAGAGGACCTCCCGGGGGCGATGGTTGATAGGAATGGTTGGTCAGTGATTGTCATGGATTTCCGGGCTGCCTGCAGGACATGATGATGATGATGATATATACAAAAGTAAAAATCTAATGACATATTAGCATTTTGGCTGATTCGTTTCTATACATAAAGAAAGACAAATAAAGATTTTTTTTTGTTTTTATAGTGTGTTAGAAGCATTAATTATAAAATGTATTAAGATATTTTTGAAGGCAAAATAATGCGAATTTATGTTGAAAACATATCTATATTTATATTTAGAACTCTCTGAAGATGGATTTTAACTCCGAAAATATTAAGAGAAAAAAAAGAAAAAAGAAATTTAAATAGATATGTTTTTCAGCATAAATTTGCATTATTTTGCCTTCAAAAATATCTTAATATAAAGAAAGACGTTATTGCTAGTAATTAATACTAAAATTATGATATATTTTGTAAATATCTCTGTGACACAATGGTCATGACGTGAAACTATGAGGGTGGTCTGAGTGATTAGTTACGGAAAAGTTTGATTGGTGGTGGTGTGTTGTAATAGAAAAAAATGATGATGTAAAAAAAAACGCGTGGCATTGTTTTTGATTGGACAAGGAATGATGACGTGGCGAAGGGGAGAAAGGAAGATTGAAAGGTGAGAATTTTGCGATTCAGCCTGGCCGTCAAAGAGTTCAGACGGGCTGAGGCCGGTCTCCCCGCGCGGTGATAATGGGCATAAAGATAAAATAAAAAACTTCATCAAGTAACAAAAAATATCTTGTAGTTCATTTAAATAAACACAAGCAAAGCCCAACAGAAGCCTTTAGAAAAACTCAACTCTCTTCCCTTAGTTAGAAGTCAGCCCAACTAGACAACAAGATGGCAGCCGGAGGAGATGGTAGAAGGATCAGCAAGAAGCAAGTAAGATCTCCTTACCAAGTAAGTCTAATCTGTTCATCTCTCTCTAATATCTCTCTTTATCACTGAAGAACTCTCTTATCTGAGAACTCCCACTTTCACCAATTAGCGATGTCAATGTAGGTATGTAATAGTACCACATTTGGTACTGTGCCCGGATTCACCACCAGATTTGGTACCGTGGCCAACATAGTTTCTCATCTCGATATATATTCACATCATTCTAAAATATGAATGGAATATATTTGATTATTTAGTATATTTTAAAAAATGAGGAATCATTGCCTGCTCAAGATCAAACTCTACGGCGAACTTATTACACAATGAGCTATCGTGACAGAGGGGCACGAAAGAAGCAATACCAGAGCTACTTGAAATCATCGCTTAGTGCCTGTCACATCAACCATCACCATTGGTCCAACCTGTCTGGGATATGTGAGGCCTGGTGTCTTACCATCAACCATTTGAAAACACCCGCAAGACCACTCTCAAAGGCAAAAAGCATAGGAAGAAGAACCGTAATACAATGCTATCAAATCCTGACCAGACCATCATCTGCAGCCGCTCCGACCGTGTCTGCCTGTTCTGTATATGCCTTATCAGACACCAACACGTCTTCAGTCAACGTGTTGCGTTACACTCTCCTTTCGGACTGGAGAGGTGACGTGTCAATGCTGTGTTATGTTCTGGCACTCATTTCCGAATGGAGTGATGTTGTGTTGATAGTAGAACTATCTAGTATACTTATCTCTGGACCGGTACTACATTTGGAGAGGTTGGAATCCTGGTTGTTCAGCTGCTGTTCAGTTGACTGGCAATTCTATGATGTTTGGAGTCTGGAAACCAACTTGGGGGCTGAGGCTATCTTGCCTTGTACCATTTAGAGTTATTAGTAATAACACAAGGCCACTTCTTTTCCTCATGAGAATTTTATTCCCGCCCAAAAAATCACGACTGCTGAGAGCAAGAGTCCATGTATAACTTTCTCAGCGCATTCTACCAGACTCAATCAACCTTCTCACCACTCACTCCTCCTCTCTTCCACTTCACCACGTCCCATCGCTCGTCCAATCAAACAAAGCCATGTGGCTATGCTAATTCATCATTACACTTTTCCATCCTCATCTAACACATATTTTTGCTAAAAACTTTTCCGTGCTAATTTACATATCAGGTTACACTCATGGCTCCACGTGACCCATTATGCATCCCATTATGCAACAACGTAGACCGCCCCCTTAATCTTCATTCACGAAGCAAAGCCATGATGATAATGATGATGATGTTATTTTGAATTATTGCAGTAGTATGTAATTGATAAGTAATGAGGTTGCAGAATGCTTATTTCAACCTGATTTATGGGATTGATGACTTAGAATTGTAAACTAAGAACAAGATTGAACATTAAAGCAAAAATCTGTTTGTTTGGGTCTCAAATTACGGAAAAGACTTTAATTTAGAATGTTTCTTTTACCCCTTTTGAGTTTTTCACACCAGCGTTAGCTGATGGTATTTCACTGGAGTCTGAATGACAACAAGTCTCCCAGGTCTCCAGGATTCTTCTGAGAATTCTAGCCGATTGCAGCAATGCAGTAGTCTAGATGATCTCAATTCTTCCTCTGATTTCCAGGTCCTCCAGTCTTTTTTCAATGTTTTTTGGGACCGTTCCAAGTGCACCAACTACAATTGGTATCATTTTCATCCTCATATTCCACAGCTTTTTCAATTCTCTGGCTAGGTCCAGGTATTTATCCATCTTTTCGTTTTCTTTCAACTTTACTCTATGATCTGTTGGAACCGCAAAGTCCACCAGTTGGCATGTTCTTTTTTTTTTTTTGTTAATCAACACTAGGTCTGGTCTCCTGGCTGGATGGGGTGGTCCATCTTTATTATTATTATTTACTCCTTTTGAGTTTTCACATCAGCATTAGCTGATGGTCTTTCACTGGAGTCTGAGTGACAGCAAGTCTCCTCAGGTCTCCAGGACTCTTTTAATTATTCTAGCAAATTGCAGCAGTGCAGTATTCTGGATTGTCTCAATCTTTCCTCTAATGTCCAGATTTTCCAATCCCTTTTCCAATCCCTTTGTGACCGTTCCAAGTGCACCAACCACAATTGGTATCACTTTCACTTTCATATTCCATAACTTTTTCAATTCTCTGGCAAGGTCCAGGTATTTGTCCATTTTTTCATTTTCCTTTAGCTTCACCCTGTGATCTGCTGGAACTGCAAAATCCACCAGTTGACAAGTTCTTTCTTTTTTGTTAATCAGCACTAGGTCTGGTCTTCTTGCTGGGATAAGGTGATCCGTTTTTATTTCAAAGTCCCAGAGAATTTTATGGGTTTCGTTCTCAAGAACAGATTCTGGTTTATGCATATACCATTTTGTTGTATGGTCAAAATTTAATTTCTTGCATTATTATTATATTATTATTATTATTATTATTATTATTATTATTATTTCTTGCGGGTTTTTCATGGTTGTTCTCACCTCAGCTCTCCAGTGTTCCAGCCGATTATTGTTATTGTTGTTGATGATGTTATTGCTGTTGTCATTGTTGTTGTTGCATTATTTCCTCTTTTCTTTCTCACAAAATCCAGAGGATAAAATAAAATATCGCTGTTTATCAAAAATGTAAAAGCTTTCCGGATATTTTCGTGTTCAGTTGATATTGTCTGTTCATTCATTACAATCGCTGCTTATGTACATTTTCTGAATGAGCAGTTAACAAAAATTATTCTGATACAAACAGTATTTGGTATTATTTAGATTTTTCTGACTGTTTCTCCCAAATTTATTGTTGCGCAATATTTCGGCTGATGTGCTCTCCGGCCTTCTTTAAGTGTTTTTTTTTTTTAATCCGTAAACTTCCTTCTCAAACTCGGGATCCTTCATGTAATCAGAGGCCTTCACGGAACTTCGAACCAAACTCTTTATTTAATCCATTGGGTGGATAGTTCTCATTCCGCTGACCTTGACCTGGTACAAGGGTTAAGGTATGTTAAGTATTATACGTTATTTTCGCCAATAGTCAAGATTTAAACTGCAACCTTCAGATGATTGACACTTAGAACTGTATTAACCCAACCCTTATATCAGTTACGCCATGTGTCCAACTGGTTCTCGAGTTCGAGAAGAAACACTTGAAGAAGACAGAAGGACTTATCGGCTTAAGCTTTGTGTATATAGCAATAAAGATGAGTAAAACACCCTTCAAAATCTAAATAATACAAATTATCAAGCTTTATCAAAAGAATTCAGACAAACAATTAGTATTGTTTGAAAATATCTAGCTCATTGAACTATATTATATTTCAAGATATTGTAAAATCCGCTATTCAACATAAAATACTTGACTTTAACAAAATTAAGCCTGCTACTGTCGAAAAATGTCCGGTATATCTACGCCTACCGTGGTTAGGTGATTTATCAGAGAGATTTTCAAGGCAAATTTCCCGTTGTGTACAGTATTGTAACCCTTCCTCTAATCTACGTGTTGTTTTCAAAACAAGACCTATGTTGTACCCAATTGCAAGGATGTTCTCCCCACTGCATAATAGCTCTATTATTTACTCATATAAATGTATTTGCGGTTTGCAATACATAGGAAGAACAAACCGGCGGTTTGATGCCCGCATTAAGCAACACGTCCCCAGCAAGATTAGGAATGGAACCGTCGGTCCCAATGATGCACTGAGAAACACATATGGTTCCTCTATAGGCGAGCATCTAATAAATAATCCTAATTGTGCCAACTTATTCAGTACTGACTGGTTCTCGGTTGAGAGCGGATCACACTCATTCTATCACCTCAAAATATTGGAGACATTATATATTCTAACCAGTAAGCTTTCTCTTTGCAAGCAAAACTTACTCGGTTTGAATATCATCAACATTTAGATCTTCTCCCCCTGTTTTGAGGTGTAGAAAAGGAGAAAAAAGAAAGGAAAAGAAGAAAGAAGAGAAATTGTCTTATTCTTTTTTTTTGCTTTTTTTTTTGTACTTGTCCCATTTACTTAATATTTTATTTTTTATTATCCTCGATATTTAGCTCTGTTGAGTGAGGATCGAAACATGTCAGCTGACAACTCGTTTTTACTCTGCCTTTACCCCTTCTATAGTATAACAAAGAAGAAAAAATATTTATTTCTTATTTTTCTCCTTACAATGAATCTTTTAAGAGGTCTATTTACAGCAGTAATATATATATATATATATATATATATATATATATATATATATATATATATATATATATATATAGTTAAAGAAAGGAAATGAATCCGACGGTATGAGTATATATAAAAGGATATGAAAACACCAAAAATGCTGTTATAAAATGTTTTCACTTTAACACATTTTGTGGTGTTTTCATATCCTTTTATCTATACTCATATATATATATATATATATATATATATATATATATATATATATATATCTAAACGATTAAAACCGAATAGTTTAAAAACTACCGACTTAAGTTTCTCGCAGTAGATTCGCGCTACTGCGAGAAACTTAAGGCCGTAGTTCTTAAACCATTCGATTTTAATCGTCTCTTTAGCTCTTTATATTGGGCACTTTTTAATCGGTTTTAGTAAAAAATCCAGAAGTAAATAAGATTTTATACTTATTTGCTTAGGTAACTGCGATATATATATATATATATATATATATATATATATATATATATATATATATATTGGGAGAATATGTGCTTAATTAAAGTCTTACCTAATTGTGAAAGTTAATTAATTAATAATTAATTAATTAGGCGGGCATACCTATTTCAATGTAAGGCTAACATATATATATATATATATATATATATATATATATATATATATATATATATATATGCATTCAACACGGTTAATTATGTGATTAGGTTCTACTCAATTTCGGTTGTCTTCGCCATTTTGTAGGAATTATTTGATCCCCACATGATTCTTTGAATGCAAGGGTGAAATTTGATATAGCTTCCCTTAATCACCATCTTATTTATGAATCGAATAAAACGGAGTTGAATTTTTGCACCACAACTTTTCAGAATTGTTTTTGCAGTTGTTTACTGATGGCTTTTAAAATGAATATACACGGAATCTACATTAACGAAAGTTCTTCTGGTAAGATAATTAATTTGTTGACTTAAAGAAAACACTTGCTTGTTGACCTCATGTGACACACACTCTGTTTTGTTCATTGTAATCTAGTAACCCATGCAGAGTATGATATACAAAAAAAACAAAACAAAAAAAAAAAACAACATATAAAGAAATACAACCATGTTTATATATATATATATATATATATATATATATATATATATATATATATATATATATGCCTCTCAATATAAAATATATATATATCATCATCATCATGTCGCGCTGTTAGCACGGATATCCATGACAGTCTCTCTCCATCCGTCCCTATCACTCATTGTTCTCGGGAGGTCCTCTATGTAGCATCCTGTATCCGCACAGAGCTGGTCAATGTACGTTTTTGCTGGTCGGTCCACACTGGCGTGGCCATGTGCTGGCTCCCACAGGAGGACGTCACTTATGAGTTCGTCCTTGCTTCTCCAGCAATGTCCTGAGTGTCTTTTCCGTCTTACTCGGATGGTTTGTGTGAATATATATATATATATATATATATATATATATATATTGATTTATTTATTGATTGGTTGTATGCGTATGTATGTGTATTTTTGTGTATGGTTATGTGTCCTTATGAGAACACACAGACACACAGACACACACATATATATATATATATGAATATAGTTATGCATGGTTGTGTGTCCTTATCAAAACATAATGTATTTCTGGCTATGGTTATGTGTCCTTATGAAAACATATATTCATATGTGAATATAGTTATATAAGATTATGTTTGGTTTGTTTTGTTTTACGGCATATCAACCTCGGTGGGTCATTTAATGCCGACAAAGTTGTGAAATAAATTCATTCTTAATGCATAATACAATTTTGTTTATCAACTCATGTTTTTCTATTTAACCCATAGATGGAACCCTAACAGGTACTACCACTCCGGGTCAGAGTGGACCAGGGAGCAATGGTGATGAAGGGGTGCTTCACATTCACCAAACCTCCAAAACTGGAACCTCACCATCAGAGTTTAACGTAATTCCCAGAACATGTAGACCATCAGTCACCGCCTTCTAGCACCCATATGATAAAAAGGGATTGGGGCTTGCCATAAGGGCAATAGGGTTGGGAAAATCATATAGGTGCTAGGGCTTGACGTGACCAGCCGATTGATCGAAGGGGGCAAGATTATGTGTCCTAATGAGAACATAATGTATTTCTAGCTATGGTTGTGTCCTTATGAGAACATATTCATATGTGAATATAGTTATGTAAGATTATGTATCCTAATGAGAACATACATGTATATGTGAATATAGTTGTATATGGTTGTGTGTTTATGAGAAAATAACGTATTTTCTGTGTATGCTTATGTGTCCTTATGAGAACATATACTATTAAGGGACAATAATCCATGAGAAGATAATGTATAAAGCCAGTATTGCATATGTACAAATATTGAAAGGTTTTAGCAGTCGTACTTTTCTTTGTTGGTAAAAAGTCATTTATTGAAGCAATCAACTGATATTGATTTTTCTTATTTTCCTCTTCTGTTGACCAAAGAGATACGAGACTGAAGTCTTTATCTCTACTGATTGTTTCCTTCAGTGCTTCATTTGATATTGTTGTAACTCGAGTATCAGACTTAACGGAGAAATAATAGGAAGAAACATAACGAGTATCAAAGACAAGGGAAAAGGTTTACTAAGCATATACTATAAAAGAAACAGACGATTTCGTTTTCATTTTTTAGGTACTTTATGATAGATATTTAATAACTTCTAGCAAAAATATCATTATATATTTTTTTTATTGACCTTAAAAATGTATCAAAAGTCTTATAGGCTCCAGAGACGACTGTTTCAAAAACCACTCGTCGTATCTGGTTGCGTTATGAAAATATTCGATTGTTATTTAATAGGGATTAAATTAATTAGGGGGTGTTTACCTTTTCAATGAGCCCTGCACAGGAGTAGCACTCCCCAGTGGGGGCCACCTGTTTGCCGTGAGTGGGGACCCGCAATGTCTGATGTCGGAATCCTGGTAGCTGAACAGTCCATGACACGCAACACTATACTTTGGTCCTTACCTGGGCTAGACGGACGGTCGGAAAGGACCTCAAATCAATCGGCTGGTCACATAAAGCTGTAGCATGTATTGTCCCGACCTTATTGCTTTTATGACAACCCCGACCCTTTTTATCACATATATGTACTAGAAAGCAGTGGCTGAATATCTTAGTGTCCTGGATATAAGGCTAAACTACATCTAGTGGTGAGGTTCCGATTCTGGAGCTCTGGGAAGTGTGGAGTACCTCTTCATTGCCATTACTCACAGGTCCATTCTGACTGAGTTGTAGTATCTGCTAGGGTCCCATCTATGGGTTAAATAAATCAAAAACTGAGTTGAAAAATGTGCTTAGAAATGAGCTAAAAAATTGAATACCCAACAAGAATGAATAAAACAAAAATGTCTTCGACATAGAATAACGCAAGGTTTGACATGCTGTAAAAAGAAAGCAAGCAACCAATCAATCAAAAACTTTCTTGAATGGGAAGCGTTTCGATATTTTGGTATTCGTCATCAATATAATTTGATCTTTAAAATTTGACAATTCTTTTGGCAGCCATGAGGAAAGTTGTTTGATAAATGCTTAACTTTTTTCCAATTAAATTCCCCCACGGCTGTACCAAATTTTCCTGGTATTTTTTACCTGTATGATGGGATATTTCAAAGTTCATTATCTATTCATCTCATAACACATTCTATTTAAATAAAGTCCTATTATTATTGTAATCTGAGTCCTTCTACTCAATTATAATTTACTAACAATCAGTGTTTATACTTTACTTGGGCAGTGGTGGGAGAGTCGCTATGAGCGACTTAAAGTAGGTAAAGAGTTAAATTAGAATCGATCGAATGTGAGAAATAACGTATAGAATAAAAAAAAATGTCACCAAAAATCTAATAATTTTTGATGAATCGAAACACTGTTTCAGCAGAAAGAAAACAGCCCCTATTAATTTCGAGTTAATCATAGAAATCTGAAAATTTCTGGGGTACTTGATCCCCATGCCACATGCAAATGTCAAAGACAAAAATTCGTTTTTATCATCTACAAAATTTGAAATTGAGTATCATCTTTATTTATTCATTTACTAAGCTTAGCTTAGATGTGGCACAAGGCCAGAAGTATAGAGCACCCAGTGAGAATCGAACTCATTAACAATTGCTTACTGATCTAGCTAACTATTACACCACACTAGGTGCCTTTATCTTATACGTATTATATAATGTGTTCTGACTTTGACTCGGGAACCTTATACTCTTCTTGTTCCCCAATGATACTTGCATCGGAAAAATAACGTCTAAAATTGTCCGGCATTGGGTTACCCTAACCGTGCTTTTAACCTGGACAATTAGTTTGTGAGAAAACAATGTAATAGTTATAAATCATCAGCATGGAAGTAACTGAACAAAAAAATTCTAATGGAGGTATGCCTGTTTGCATACCTTGAAAATGAGCATATTCAACATGTTGACTTTTACCTGTTAACACCAGTAATGGCATCGCTTGTAAATACGCAATTATCTCAGCTAATCAGCAACGTTGACATTATGCGTATCTATTTCTGTTCTTTCTCACACACCCACACGGACAAACGAGCACTTCTAATTCTTTACTAATCATCTTTCGAACTACAGGGTGTCCACAAAGTCTCGTAACCGGAGATTTCACTATTGTATTTATTTATGTTATTTTTCCGAGAAGGCAGATATGGTAATTTAGCAGTAAATAAAATCATAACATAAACAATTTTAGACTGAACTGAAATTTTCCCTTAAGAGATCTCTCCTTTGCGGTATACATGTCCGGTACCTAAACGTTGACCCCGCCCACTGATGTAATACACAGACGTACATATAAAATATACACTTGCGTGTTACTAGAGAAGTAGTTTCGGATCGTGTGCTTCACTACGGTATAACAATGTGAGCATATCAAAAAGTATGATGTCACTGTTATAATTTTCAAGCATTATACAGTGTGTTCCCAAAGTCCCGGAGTGGTAGTACCTGTTAGGGTCCCATCTATGGGTTAAATAGAACAATGTGTTTATAAAAAAAAAATTGAGAATCCATTAAGAATGAATTTTTTTTTTCCAAACTTTGTCAGCATTAATGACCCCTGAGGTTGATAGGATAAAACAAACCAAACCAAATCATTAAGAAAAAAGCCTTTAAAAACGGTCTTCTTTTAAAAGCAGTTATTCTTTGAAAAGGAATTGAATCATAGAGTTTATATTTCTATTTGTAGAATCAGTAAAAAAAAAGAAATTGAACCTCATCATTCTAGTTATTTTCATGGTTTCATTTTTATACAGGGTGTCCACAAAGTCTGGGTACATGGGTGGATTGACACATACTTTTAAAACAAAACAATTTTATTTAATTATAATGTTAATAAATAATATTTTCAATATGATTTCCATCATTTTCAATGCATAACTTGATGCACCTTGCAAAATCCAGGTGAACTCGATTAAATAAGTCTACATTGCTATTGATTTCAGCACATTGACTGGTAATGCATTCTCTCATGTGGTTTAAATCTGTTCTCTTTATTGAGTAAACTTTCTCTTTCAACATGCGATAAGAGCATCCCTCTCGTCCACTTAAGAGTACTAACTCGATTCTCTCTTCTTCAGACAGAGCCATCATTCGATCTGGGTAGAAAAAATTTCATAAATAAATATTTTTTATTTAATTTAAACAAAAGTAAACAAGTAAAATTATTATTTCTTATTAGATATAAGAAATAATAATTTTCCTTGTTTACTTTTGTTATGATGGAAATGATATTGAAACTATTATTTATTAACATTATAATCAAATAAAATTATTTTGTATTAAAAGTATGTGTTAATCCTCATGTACCCAGACTTTGTGAACACACTGTATAATGCTTGAAAATTATAACAGTAACATCATCCTTTTTGATATGCTCACATTGTTATACCGTAGTGAAGCACACGATCCGAAACTACTTCTCTAGTAACACGCAAGTGTATATTTTATATGTACGTCTGTGTATTACATCAGTGGTCAACGTTTAGGTACCGGACATGTATACCGCAAAGGAGAGATCTCTTAAGGAAAATTTTCAGTTCAGTCTAAATTCGAAATGATGCAGAAATATCTTAAAAGTATGTCCATCAACAAAGATTACAGATTGGAAAAGAATAATTTATAAATATGAATTAATATTGAAATGTAAAATGATTTGAAAATTGTTTTCGGAAAAAATGTCTAAAAAGTTTTAGTAGTAAATGTCGTAAAGAATTTATGAACATTTTTATCCTCTGTCCAATCGTTGATTTTAATTGAAATATTCATACTAATGTGTCGAAGATTTATTGCTTATATATAAATGATATAGGCATCTCATGTGGTGCAATGGTTAGCAAGCTAAGGTGTGTCTCCTGTCCACAGGATAGGGGGTGTTGTTCCTCCACAGGTATTCCGTGTACTTGATACATGAGAGATTTCTTACCTTGGGCTTCACAGAGGTAACACGCACCAGTTGCTTCTTTTGTATACATGACAGGGGGATTTTCTCCATTAAGTATTCCATGCATTGTACACAAGCGCCGTTAAGTTATATCTTTATTGTCAGCCTCAAGATTTTACATACAAACCATTGTTAGTGAATTTGATTCTCACTGTATGCCCCTTACTTCTGGTCTTTTGCCGCATCTAAGCTATGCTTAGTAAATGACTATATATAAATAATATTATTTTTTCAATATCGGCGATTGCAAGGTTTCAGGTTCGATACCGGTACTCGCCAACTCAGCACATTAGTAGCATAGCTTTGGTAATCTGATCTGTTCGGTCTGGGAGTTGACAGTAGGCGTGGTGCACTACCTTATACGTAAAAACAATCTTCCTGGTCTAACGCAAGCGAAAAGAGGAAAGACTCCCTCACTCTTTGGCTGATTCCGATAATAGGCCACTCATAATCAATGTAGCTAATTATAATTTTAAAAAATGTTTCTTCTATTTTCTTGAATAAAAACGTAGATTTAATACGTTTAAAATTCTTTTATATTCAGTGAAATGTGTTTTATAACATGGTTATTGGTTTTCAGTTCATTCCCTTGTACGTAGAGAAGATTAACAGCGCCAGGTAAAGTATTGGTTAAATTAGAATCGATCAAATGTGAGAAATAACGTATAGAATAAAAAAATGTCACCAAAAATCTAATAATTTTTGATGAATCGAAACACTGTTTCAGCAGAAAGAAAACAGTCCCTATTAATTTCGTGTTAATCATAGAAATCTGAAAATATCTTCATCCCCATGCCACATGCAAATGTCAAAGACAAAAATTCGTTTTTATCATCTACAAGTTTTGAAATTGAGTATCATCTTTATTTATTCATTTATTAAGCTTAGCTTAGATGTGGCACAAGGCCAGAAGTATAGAGCACCCAGTGAGAATCGAACTCATTAATAATTGCTTACTGATCTAGCTAACTATTACACCACACTAGGTGCCTTTATCTTATACGTATTATATAATGTGTTCTGACTTTGACTCGGGAACCTTATACTCTTCTTGTTCCCCAATGATACTTGCATCGGAAAAATAAAGTCTAAAATTGTCCGGCATTGGGTTACCCTAACCGTGCTTTTAACCTGGACAATATAGTTTGTGAGAAAACAATGTAATTCTTATAAATCATCAGCATGGAAGTAACTGAACAAAAAAAATTCTAATGGAGGTATGCCTGCTTTTGCATACCTTGAAAATGAGCATATTCAACATGTTGACTTTTACCTGTTAACAACCAGTAATGGCATCGCTTGTAAATACGCAATTATCTCAGCTAATCAGCAACGTTGACATTATGCGTATCTATTTCTGTTCTTTCTCACACACCCACACGGACAAGCGAGCACTTCTAATTCTTTATTAATCATCTTTCGAACTACAGGGTGTCCACAAAGTCTCGATACACGGAGATTTCACTATTGTATTTATTTATGTTATTTTTCCGAGAAGGCAGATATGGTAATTTAGCAGTAAATAAAATCATAACATAAACAATTTTAGACTGAACTGAAATTTTTCCTTAAGAGATCTCTCCTTTGCGGTATACATATCCGGTACCTAAACGTTGACCCTGCCCACTGATGTAATACACAGACGTACATATAAAATATACACTTGCGTGTTACTAGAGAAGTAGTTTCGGATCGTGTGTTTCACTACGGTATAACAATGTGAGCATATTAAAAAGCATGATGTCACTGTTATAATTTTCAAGCATTATACAGGGTGTTCATAAAGTCTGGGTACATGAGGATTAACAAATACTTTTAATACAAAATAATTTTATTTAATTATAATGTTAATAAATAATAGTTTCAATATAATTTCCATCATTTTCAATGCATAACTTGATGCATATTGCAAAATTCAGGTGAACTCGATTAAATAAATCTACATTGCCATTGATTTCAGCACATTGACTGGTTATGCATTCTCTCATGTGGTTTAAATCTGTTATCTTTATTGAGTAAACTTTCTCTTTCAACATGCGATAAGAGCATCCCTCTCGTCCATTTAAGTGTACTAACTCGATTCTTTCTTCTTCAGACAGTGCCACCATTCGATCTGGGTAGAAAAAATTTCATAAATAAATTTAGAAAAGTAAAGTATTTTTTATTTAATTTAAACAAAAGTAAACAAGTAAAATTGTTATTTCTTATTAAATATAAGAAATAATAATTTTCCTTGTTTACTTTTGTTATGATGGAAATTATATTGAAACTATTATTTATTAACATAATAATTAAATAAAATTATTTTGTATTAAAAGTATTTGTTAATCCTCATGTACCCAGACTTTATGGACACCCTGTATAATGCTTGAAAATTATAACAGTGACATCATGCTTTTTGATATACTCACATTGTTATACCGTAGTGAAGCACACGATCCGAAACTACTTCTCTAGTAACACGCAAGTGTATATTTTATATGTACGTCTGTGTATTACATCAGTGGGCGGGGTCAACGTTTAGGTACCGGACATGTATACCGCAAAGGAGAGATCTCTTAAGGAAAATTTTCAGTTCAGTCTAAATTCGAAATGATGCAGAAATATCTTAAAAGTATGTCCACCAACAAAGATTACAGACTGGAAAAGAATAATTTATAAATATGAATTAACGTTGAAGTGTAAAATGATTTGAAAATTGTTTTCAGAAAAAATGTCTAAAAAGATTCAGTAGTAAATGTCGTGAAGAATTTATGAACATTTTTATCCTCTGTCCAATCGTTGATTTTAATTGAAATATTCATACTAATGTCGAAGGTTTATTGCTTATATATAAATGATATAGGCATCTCATGCGGTGCAATAGTTGGCAAGCTAAGTTGTGTCTCCTGTCCTCAGGATAGGGGGTGTTATCCCTCCACAGGTATTCCGTGTACTTGATACATGAGAGATTTCTTACCTTGGCCTTCACAGAGGTAACACGCACCAGTTGCTTCTTTTGTATACATGACAGGGGGGTTTGCTCCATTAAGTATTCCATGCATTGTACACAAGATCCTTTAAGTTATATCTGTATTGTCAGCCTCAAGATTTTACATACAAACCATTGTTAGTGAATTTGATTCTCACTGTATGCCCCTTACTTCTGGCCTTTTGCCGCATCTAAGCTATGCTTAGTAAATGACTATATATAAATAATATTATTTTTTCAATATCGGCGATTGCAAGGTTTCAGGTTCGATACCGGTCCTCGCCAACTCAGCACATTAGTAGCATAGCTTTGGTAATCTGATCTGTTCGGTCTGGGAGTTGACAGTAGGCGTGGTGCACTACCTTATACGTAAAAACAATCTTCCTGGTCTAGCGCAAGCGAAAAGAGGAAAGACTCCCTCACTC
>CM042137.1:33076335-33116335 GCA_023376005.1 Doryteuthis pealeii
GACAAATTTGTGTTCATTCTTGAGATTTATTTCGTGCGAAAATTAAAAATGAATGCGTGAGAAATGACCAGTTTTTCAAAATGACATTTGAAGTCTTTTAAAAACCAAATATTTATATATATAGAGAGAGAGATAAATCTAATGAGTCAGACGAACCTACTAAAAGTTTCGCTTAATGCACTTCAGGGCTGAGATCTGACTCTTTATTGAGTCAGACCTCAGCCCTGAAGTGCATTAAGCGAAACCTTTAATAGGTTCATCTGACTCATTATATTTATCTTTATTATTTGCTCTACTTAGGTATTGAACACTTTTTACTTATTAGCTTTAGTCTCCTGGCGGTTTTATATGAATATATATATATATATATATATATATATATATATATATATATATATATATATATAAATTGTTTTTCTTTTGGCCAAAATATTGTACCAATAGATTATTTTTTGTTGGTACGATTATCTTGGTCTTTTCTTTTTTCCAAAAATCTTTTTCTCTCCGGTTGATGTTTGGTAGTATATTTTTACAATCAAACTATTTGCTGGGTTTTTTCTCACCGCGAGGATTTACCAATAAGTTTGTTATATTAAATCATATATATATATATATATATATATATATATATATGTGTGTGTGTGTGTGTGTGTGTGTGTGTATACGTAGTTGAATACCATTTGTCATAAATTATAAAAAATACTTTCGCTCATGCCTAATATATATTAGCGAGTATATATATATATATATATATATATATATATATATATATATATATATATCCCGCTCAAAAGTTAAGCACCACCCTATCTATTATTCAATAGTTTTATAACAAAATCACCATTTCAATTAAATATAGTGTTGTTTGCATGGTTATCATATCGCAAGTGGAAGACATAAGAACATGGGGAGTCCACGGGGCACATTGTCTAACGTGCTGTACCAAACCAAATATAAAGAAATGCGCTTCCATGCTTTGCACATTTGAAAATACAAGGTCTAACCGTGTATAGCATAGTTACAAAACATATTTTTCTAAAAAATACATACTGCCGTGACGCAGCAAGTAATTGTTGACAATCCACTGTACAGTATTGTGACGCATATTACTGGGTTAATTATTGTGACACATATTACTGAGTTATCCTATAGTCAAATTGGAAGACAGCTCAACATACACATTAGGGTAAAATGTTGCCTGGTCCAAAAGCACACGACGAAAGTCAATATAAACGATAGGCTGAGGACGAAAAGAACATCAAGAAAAAAAAACTAATGCCCGTGAAGACAGGTTGCTTGTGAGTAAATAAAATTCAGCAAGTCAATTTGTTCGGCACCATTGAGAGAAGATTAAATGCTTTATAGCGTCCTATCCGACGGCCACTCCTCACCCCAAGACACCACTTTGGCTCTTACTTGGGCTTGACGGGTAGTCAAACAACCCCTCAGATCAATCGGCTGGTCACGTCAAACCCTAGCACCTAAATCCTTTAAAAAGTCGTTGTATCTCATTTTCAGTATTTCTTGCTGGCATCACGTCTCATATTCACGGAGGAAATGTCCGGCCCCATAGAGACGGCTGTTAGGGAATATATGCTCGAATATACGATGTGACGTATATGATCGTATTGCTCTTATCATAATCTTTGTGCTAGAAGGCTGTGGATGAGTATCTTAGTGTTTGGGTATGATGTTAAACTGAATCTAGTGGTGAAGTTCCAATTCTGGAGCTCTGGAGAGTGTGGAATATCCCTTGATTGTCATTACTTCCAGGTCTACTCTGACCCGGATTGGAAGTACTTGTTAGGGTTCCATGTATGGGTTAAATAGATAAAAAAAGGATTTTAAAAATGTGTTTAAAAGATGAGTTTAAAAATGATTGAATGCCCAACATTTAATAAAACAAAAACGTCTTCGGCATAAAATAATTCAAGGGTTGATATGCTGTAAAATCCAACCAACCAACCGATTACTCCAAAGGAACATTTACAACGATGCGATTGCTGAATTTATTGGAGGATCCACATCTGAGACAGAGTGTTTCACGGAATCCAAAAGGATTACTTGATTCCAGGCGATGAGAGAAATGGACGCATTTCCAGTTTGGTTCGCAGATTTATGAATGTTTTGATAATTCAGGCCAGCCATCTCAGTGAGTTTCAAAATCGCCACTTATAGAAAGGGATAAGCCTTTTAATTTTCTAAGTCACTCTCTCGAAGCCGCCTAACGTTAGTTTTTTTTCTTCAGTGTGTTTTAATATATGTGTATCTACGTATTTTTCTTTTACTTTTCTTTTAATTCTTTGCGGCGGAGATTATTTCTTCTTTCTTTGATCTTTCTTATTTTCTTTTGTCGAATTATTTAAAAAAAAAGTCTTTTTTTTACTTATTTCTTTCTGCAGGAAATTTGTTATACTGTGGGTTTCAGCTTTGAATCAAAGATTTTTTTTTCCATCTTTGATTTTCTTTTTCAATTTTGCTTTTACTTATTACATTTGTAGGGTCCCACACGTTTTTATACCATGGGTTTCAGGTTCTAATCTTTTATAGAGAAGAGGGGAGTCTTTGCATCTTCTAAAAGTATCACTCAAAATCCTCTAACTTTGAAACCCCAATGAAACAAAGCAATCTATTTTGGTCCGCTTTATAGAAATCCAGTTGCCAAAAACTCAAAACGTAGGCTTTCGCAGACTTTCATCGTTTCAAATTAAAGTAACGTCTAAGATCATCTGTCCATCAAACGTCCTCACTCTTCCATTTGTAAGGCATTGGTGTTGTTGGCAGTAGTGATGTTGATTAGAGGTCATTACTAACCCGAACAGAGTCGGTGTCCCATTGCCTGAGATTCATGGCAAAGTGTTCGAATATGGCATGCTAGTGGAACTGTATATTATCGACCCAATATCAAAGAGGATCCATTTTATATCTGATCAGTTCTGATTTGTGGGTAGCTGCTTACGCGTATACAAGTTCGATCTAGCAATATCACAGGGCAAACTCAAATTGCCAAGATCAAATCCTTGAAAAAGTTGTTGTACCTCATTTCGAGGATCTCTCACTGTCATCACATTCCATCTACATGGAGAACAACGTCCGACCACATGCAGTTAAGAGATATCTACAGTGTAACCCTATAGCTGAAATGAAACACTGATGTTACTCCAATTGAACATCTGTGTGACATTTTGGGTTCTAAATTACGATCTATTCTTTTTATATAATTAATAGAATGCCAATTAATATAAAAGAACAGAAGAGACAACATAAAAGATAGACGGTCCAGCAGTTCACATAGAAGATGGGAATAAAATCCCTCACTGTCAGGTTGATACCGACAATAGGCTACTCCGTCTACTTTACTATACATGTTTCTGGCAACATTGTGCCACAAATTACCATCCTAACAAATCATTCTTTAAAATAGGCATTTTCCGTACTTCATGTTCCTTTTTCTTCTTTCGTTTACCTATAATAACCATAGGCGTACTATTGTGATGTAATGGGTTAGCAAACACATCCCGCAGATCCATTATTACAGAATGGTAAGTTTGATAATCGGCGGATGCCCCATACTTGTATCACTTATTTTTTTTCCCGTGGCGAACGGGTTGAGTAAATACCTACCTGTAATCACAATTGCATAACATATACAGATTTTGCATTTAGCCTTGGAAACAATCTACAGTAGGATTTTGGGAGTCAAGTCAATTTTGAATCTAGCAGAAAAAAAATCGGTAGTGCATAACTTCTGAGCGGGCGAAGTATTACATGGTATTATCATTATTATCCACCTTAAAGATATGTGTACATTAGTTAGTGATAAAAATTGGAAATATTGGCTTATTAAAGTTATATGTCCTTTAAACCACAAATAGATTGAAGATATTTTTCTCCTTATATATATATATATATATATATATATATATATATATATATATATATATATAATATACTATATATATATATATATATATATATATATATATATATATTATATAATATATATAATGGAGAGATACTAGAATCATCAAAATAATACCACCGTTGATCAGCCTTGTTTTTTTGAAAAAACTGCGTAGAGTCCTGCTCTCATAGCACCATACTGGCTGCTCATAGATATTTGTGAGCAACCATTATGGTAGGATGGGGTCAAAAGCAAGGATGATCAACAGTGGTATTATTTTGACGATTATAGTATCTATCCATCATCAGAATATGTAGTTGTTACAAAGGATGCTTGTACACAATATATATATATATATATATATATATATATATATATATATATAGTTAGATTGTCGAAAACAGCGCGTTTAAGACACTCCACATGTCCATCGTTTGTAATAAATACCAAGAAAGCTCAAACAAATAAAAGGTGGGAATAAAAATGTTGATTTTGATGATTCACTTTTCATATCATTTTAAAACACTTCTTTCCACGTTCCAAGTTTTATTGGACCCGCATTCGCATATATTTTAAAGGAACTTTTTTTTGTCGTCTACATTTCCCAAATTACTTTAAGTAATTTTTAAATAATGGTGGCATCTTTTTCCAAATCATATATTTGGCATACAGCTTGTTAATTTAAAGTCAGTGAATGTATATATATATATATATATATATATATATATATATATATATATATATATATATATAGGGTATCCATAAAGTCTCTTTACTTCGTTTACCAGATATCACTACCCAGGACTTCTTTCTATAGGGTTATGCTAAAGATATCGTGTGTGTATCGAACAAAGATACGGGACATCACTGACTTAAAACAAAAGATTACTGATACCATTGTGACCATTGATGAGGCTGTGCTACAGCGAACATGGCAAGAAATTGAGTATCGTTTTAATATGCTTCGTGCAACTAATGGTGTTCCTGTAGAAGTGTATTGAATGAGGCAAATAAATTACGATATCTAGTCCGCATTTCGTAATAATTTGCACATATTTGACTGTTCATTATATCACTTTTGAAATCCTTTTTTTTGTTTAAATTGTAAAGAGGCGTTATGAACACCCTGTAGATCAATCGTACGGTGTGTATGTGTATTTCTTTTTCTTCTCTCTGGTGTACACATCTGGGCCTCTCCAAATACAAATAACAACCAGTTGTGTTTATGGCATCGAATTCAGCAGCATATTTTGATCAGCCATTTTTCTCCTCCTGTTATTACCCTGTAAGAACACATCAACTAACGTAGTTGCATGATCCTTGCCCTGATTCCTAAAGACAAACTACGTTTTACCCATCTCTTCTTTTTCAATTCTAATAGAAAAATATTCTGACTTATATAACTTTATTATCGACTAATAAAGTGTGAATTGATTTTGAATGAGGATGATGTTTATGAACATAATATGATTCATTGAGAAATGTATTGCTATATGCAAGATATTTCCATCAAAGCATGAAAGGGCATAAGATGTGGTTTAAATATGAATTTTGGTTTTAAAAATATACAAAAGAATTATAATTATTTGAAGTATTTGTGGCCCTAGATAAAGTGAAGTCATCATATGTATGATATAAAATGCTTATATATATATATATATATATATATATATATATATATATATATATATATATATATATTATGAGTTTTCACATCAGCATCAGCTGATGGTCTTCCACTGGATTTATTATCATTATTATTATTATCATTATAATTATTTCCCCTCGTGCGTGTTTATCACACCAGTTTTAACTAGTAGTTTTTCACTGGAGTCTGGGTGATAGTACATCTCTTCAGTTCTTCAGGAGAATGATTCTGATTCTGATTATTTTATATGATTTTCAGTTCTATTTTCGGTTTCTGACAATATTACAAATGGTCGTTACCCAAAGACCTAGCTCGAGGGAAGGTATTGATTATATGCATTCTGTATGCATTCTATATGCATCTTACGTTTTTGTTGACCCTTTTGGCTGTTATTTTGTAATCATTGATAGTACATTCCTAATTTTTCTTCCTCTTGTATTATTATTATTATTATTATTATTATTATTATTATTATTATTATTATTAACTGTTTCTATGTGTGTGTATATATATATATGTGTGTATGTGTGTGTGTGTGTGTGTGTGTGTGTGTGTGTGTGTGTGCGTGCACATGCGTGCATGCGCGCGTGTGTATATGTGTAGAGTTGATAAAGAAGAGGTTTATATCGGCAATATCGGCTGTTATAAATTTATTTCAATTGAAAATTCTTTGAGAATATCGGCTTCTGCAGATTGTTATACAAGTGAGAAATGAAAAAGATTTTCCCGGATTGCGCTTAAGCTAAGTTTTTAGGGTTGACTTTTTGTCTCTGGTTTTTAATCTTTAGGTTCATTTCTATGTTAATCTTACTGGGGTTAAGATGTTTGTATTTATGGTAAGGAGAGAAGACGTGGGAGATGATGTTGGGGGATAGTTAAGGCAGATCTTATATCAATCCTATCAATATTGTCCGAAGAAGCCGGTATTCTCACAGACGAGAATTTTCGGTTGAAATACATTTATAACTGTCAACATGGTAGATATTTAAGCCTTTTATTTATCAATCCTATTAATATTGCTCTGTATATAAATATCCAATTATTATACACTGAGATCTGAATTACCAGTTTTTGATAAATATATAAAAAAGGTCCTGAATAGCATCATTCCCACTACCAACTTATCTGGACCCATTCCCCTCTCTCTCATATATATATATATATATATATATATATATATATATATATATATATATATATATATATGGGAAAGGTAATAAGTGAAAGTGAAAAATAGGAAAAGTACGGATGAATTATTGATATTAAAAAAGTATCATTTTCGACGTTCAACGTTTCGATTGTTCTGTACAATATCGAACATATAACGAAAATAAATATATATCAGATATTTGATATTGAGCATATCATAAATAAATATATATCAGATATAAGCTACTGTACATCTCAATCGAAACTTTGAACGTTTACAAATATACTTTTTCAAATATCAATAAATAATATCCTATATTCCTATTTTTCACTTACCATAATAACTTTTTCCGCATACTGTCGGATTTATTTCCCTTTCTATCTGTCTGTCTGTCTATCTCTCTCTAACACACACATATACACACACCTATATTTATATATATATGTGTGTATGTGTGTTTGCGCATGTGTGCATGTGTGCGTGTGATTGGTGTTGGGAAACTTTTTTGGGTTGTTTTGGAAGCATGGAAAAGTGTAAGATAATGAATAACAACCAAAAATTCAAAGTGATAAATATTCTGTTATCTTAATCTTATGTCTTAATTCTAATATTTCAGGTAGACCTCTACCCTTTGTAAAAGAGTTTTGTAGAATTAATTTTATCTTTTTAAAAAAAAAATTGTTCTCTTCTTTGAGGTCACGTGTTAGTTGATATTGATGTTGACAGGTCATTCAATTGACACGTGACCTCAAAGAAGAGAACAATTAAGATTATAAGAAAGGATGAAACAGTGATTCTACAAAACTCTTTTACAAAGGGTAGAGGTCTACCTGAAATATTAGAATTAAGAAATAAGATTAAGATAACACAATATTTATCACTTTGAATTTTTAGTTATTATTCATTATATTTTTCCATGCTCTCAATACAACCAAAAAAGTATTCCAATATCCATCACATATATCTATAAAGAAGCACACATGAACTCTCTAATGACATTATATAGGATAAACCGAACTTAACGGACCTAAATTCCACTATTGTATGTCAACCTGCCGAAAGAAAATAAATACCAAAAATTAGGGAATAAACCGAATTTAATGAAATTTTCAGTGCTGATATATTAATGAATAAAGGATAAAATGCACTAGTTATTTTATTTAAAATCTTTTACATCTTTTCAGGTTATTTCACTTTGAACCACGTATCTTTGAGAATATGTGTTACGTCTCAAAGATACGTGGTTAACTGACCTGAAAAAATGTATACGTTTTTAAATAAAATAACTGGTGCCTTATATCTTTTATTCATTAATATATCAACACTGAAAATTTCATTAAATTCTTTTATTCCCTGATTTTTGGTATTTATTTTCTTTCAGCGGGGTGACATACGATGGTGGAATTTAGATCCGTTAAGTTCGATTTAACTCATTATATATATATATATATATATATATATATATATATATATATATATATATATATATATAATGTATTTTTCCTTTTTTTATTCATTTATGAAGACGACAGGTTTATACAATACCTTTTATTATTATTTTATTTTTATTTTTAGAATAATTTTAATTAGATTGCATTATATGTAACATTTTATAGTCGAAACACGCATGTCAGCACTTATTAGATTATATTTCATCTATATAACTATATTGTTTTTCTTTTTATCTTTCTCAATATATATATATATATATATATATATATATATATATATACGATTAAAATCGAATGGTTTAAAAACTACCGACTTAAGTTTCTCGCAATAGCGCGAATCATCAGGATATATATATATATATATATATATATATTAATGCATATGGTTGGCACTAGTATACTAGAAAAAGTAATAGTAATCCAACGTACAGTGTTATTAGAAGAGTGCTCAATATCTGTGATTGAGCGTTGATAGTTGAATGAAGTGACAAATAAAGGTTTTAGCTTTTATTCATTTATTTGGGAATTTTGTATATAATTTTGTATATAATTTATTTGGGAATTTGGTAGTAATATTATTCCCAAATAAATGAATAAAAGCTAAAACTTTTATTTGTCACTTCATTCAAATATATATATATATATATATATATATATATATATATATATATATATATAAAGAAATCTAATGAGTCAGACGAACCTACTATTAGTTTCGCTTAATGCTCTTCGGGGCTAAGATCTGACTCTTCGGGGATAAGATCTGACTCCGATCTTAGCCCTGAAGTTTGTAAAATTTTATATAAATGTATACATATAGTGTATTTATGTGCTTTATGTATATCTGAGTGTGTAATGTGTAATAAATAAATGAATGAATAGAAGGAATGCTCTACAGTTGGGTTTGTATGCACAAATGTGCGCCTATTTCAACTGAAGAGAAATTAGTCGTTAGGTGATGACATTTTCGCTGAGGATTTTGTTATTTGTTTCATTTGGTATTTTATCTTGATTTGCCTTTTCATTAATGCATTGTGGTTCGAGGGGCACAATAGGATCCACACATCGATTATTTGGCTGCTGCTGTGGCAACTGTTGTTGTTGCTGTTGCTGTTGTTGTTGTTGTTTTTGGTGTAGCTGAATCTGAGTGAGCTGAGTTTGAAGGAGCATAATTTCTTGAGCCTCGTCAATCTTTTGCGGATGATTCATGTAGTGCTGCTGCTGCTGATGCAAACACTTTGCAAAGGGCACCGATGATGTAGCAGAATCACGGGCGGGAACACAGGCCACAGTGGTGGAGATGATGGCGTTCGAAGTGGCAGAGGAAGTAAAAGGAGTACTGACCACAGCGGTTGTGGTGGTGGTGGAGACAGAGGAAGATGATGAGGATGATGATGATGACGTGTTGCAGTTATTGTTACCATTATTGCTTGTTGCGGTGTTAGTAGCGTTGTTAGTAGCTGTGTTGAATGGTGCAACTGGCAACGTACTGCAGTTAGACTCACACTGGGATGCATTCGATTCGCCTATTGCTGGGGTGGTGCTGCAGGTACCAGGGGCGGGTTAGTACAATTAACAACACACTCGTGGAGGAAGGACGGCTGACTATTCTTTGGATGATGACCGTGTGTGGATACGCTTTGGGAATTGGTATTTGTGTGATTCTGGGTTACATTAACAGCAGCCACGTGAATACCATATGGACAGCTACTGATATGTGGGAAAGTGCAGCCAGCCGAAACGGGTTGTTGGCCTCCTCGGCTAATACTTCCATTTCCACTAGAGATCAATGGCTGTCCACTTCCAACGTTTGTTGTCAAGGCTCCTGTCCCAGAGGCCGTATTGTGAAGGTTACTGCAAACAACATTGGTCGCATTGAGTGTGGTCATTCTGCCTAAGATCTTCTCTCGGCGATCCTTTTTGCGCAACAGTGCCATTTCTTTCAGGTAGGTTCGGAGTTGGTTGTCTTGCTGGTTCTTTCGGATATGTGACGCAATCATCAACACGATCGAGAAACCGTAAATGAAAATAACGGCTACCACATAATAAAGGGAGCCGATATTATCCTCGGCATCTTCGTTGAACAACGTATTATTCTGTGTCGAGTCCTCGGGGAGCGTCACAAATGGAGGTTGCACCATTGGTCCATCTGCTGGTACATTGGGTGGCAAAGTTGGAATTCGCATGGTTTGGTTATTCTATATTCTTTAAAGTATAGGATTTATTTGTGGGAAAAAGATGGATTTTTCTTCTCTTTTTTTTTTTTTTTTTTTTTTTTTTTAGATATTTACAGTTTCGACAAAGTATTTTTTGTAATAGACACGTTTAATAACACTCATAAATGAATTTACTGACTTGTCAATAAATAATATAGACAGCATTGCAGGTTCGTGCTCAAACTATAATCTAAAATCTAAAATCACAAGTTGAATAGTGATTAACCAGGTGTTAGCACTTATCTTATTTTCAAAAAGTATTTTTAATGTCTATCATCACATACTCACATTCAACGAATATGTATATCTCTATATCTCTATATATCTATATCTATACATCTATACATGCATATGTTTGAGTGTGTACTGCAATAGAACACTTTCCTATTGACAGCTTTTGGATTTGTTTGGGTGGTCTACGGAGATGGAAGTTTCGGACTTAAAAGAAAGTTGTTCAAAGTGTGAGACGTCACATTTTCCAATTTCTGAAATTCAATGTTCACATGCGCTTATTGTGGTCATTGGCAGATCAGCAGCAGACAGTAAAGAAATGGCACTGATTGATGGGTGAGACTTTTCGAAGATTATTCCATTTTAATCATTCTTCGAATTCCAGTTGAGTCAGCGGAAACCTGAAAGAATAAAAAAAGAAAGGATTTCAATCAATTATATCAGGGAATTATAATATATATATATATATATATATATATATATATATATATATATATATATATATATATATATATATATATATATATACAAGACATGACCTATATGCAATACTTGACATATATACAATACGTGCCATATAAATAGAACTGGCATATAAACAGAAATTACTATTTACAAGATTTGGCATATATACAAGATTTAACATGTATGCAAGATTATATATATATATATATATATATATATATATATATATATATATATTATATATACATATTTGACATATATATAAGATTTGACTTTTATTTTTAAAAGCGTATATTATTAAGAATAATATAACAAAACACAAACATAAACAACATTTATATAATATTTCGCTACCAGACGGAAATTTTCTTTTTAATTCTAAATTAACATTCTAATAAGTATAAATAACATTAATAGCTTACATATATTTCATTCTTTTAGAAAATAATACAACGATTAAAAATAAAGTTAAAAATGATTTTGGATTTAAAGATTATTATTATTATTATTATTATTATTATTATTATTATTATTATTATTATTATTATTATTATTTGCCCCTTTTGAGTTTTCACATCAGCATTAGCTGATGGTCTTTCACTGGAGTCTGAGTGACAGCAAGTCTCCTCAGGTCTCCAGGACTCTTCTGAGTATTCTGGCAGATTGCAGCAGTACAGTGTTCTGAATAATAATAATAATAATAATAATAATAATAATAATAATAATAATAATAATAATAATTATTATTATTATTATTATTATTATTATTATTATTATTATTATTATTATTATACGAAAACATAGTATAATCCTTTAACCATAAGGTCTCATTTATTCTGAAAAACTGTTATACTACAATCACCAAAATGTATCAGTCTCCTTATGAATGTCTAACCTAATCCTCTATTTTACGTAATTATGACGGAGGGGTAAATGATTGATTTACAAAAATAAATCCTTAACGAAATGTGAATGAATTGAATAAAATATAATACAATTTCAAAAATTAAAGTGATCACTGTATAATATGTTATGGTCTAGTGTGTTTTAAGGAGGCATTGAGTGGTGAAATGAATATCCTTTCACACACTGTGGACGATTATATTAAAATTCAAGCCCACTTCATTAAATCAGATGGGACAGACCACAACAAAGAGAATTACATACGACTGGTACAATAGTTGAATGCCTTCATCCCCTCCCTTCACACAGACTTTCACAGAGGTAAGTAGAAAGTTTCTACATTAAGTGTCAACAAGTATACATCATTCAAATGGAGGTTCATGGTCTAATGGTTAGAGTTGTAGGAAATAGACTCGTCAATCCGAGTTCAATTCCTAGACGAAGCTGTTTGCATTTCACATGGCGCTAATACCTTTCGGAAAGGTATGAATCTCCCTCCATCTATGGGTAAATTGTAGGGCAGACAGGGCTCTTTAACCATGGCTAGGTAACCAGTCTAGGAGAAGGAAAATTGAATTCAAACCCGTTAAACTCTGCTTTAGAAATTGACCTTGTGTCGCATACTGCTCGTGTGGAGGGGTTGGTAAATATCATTAAAAGTGGGAAATAATGTTTGTTGGTTGGATTTTACGGCATGTAAACCTGTTATGTTTTTACATCTTATTATAATGGAGATTGTGTGTTTTTCTGTCTGTAACCGAAACTATATTACTACTCAAGTCACAATTCCCTTCGTTATTTACATCACATTCTCCATGATTTTATTTATATTTAAACCTCAATTATTAATAAAATTGCTTCACCTTTTTATTAGTGTTGTCCATATCTACATACGACTAACATGCAATTGTATTTATATATACAAAAAATAGCGGTTTACAGTGTGAATGGGAAGGCTAATTTGCATATTGATATTAAAAATGTGATTTTATTAAATATGTGCTTAGTATTATTGATTTCTAATTGTTTGGTTTTATTTTAATGAATATAAGCAAATATCTCTTCAATGAATCTTAAATGAAATCCATTAACAAAAAAAATAACTGTCATTTTATTCTTTATTTCCTAATTTAACTAAATAGTTAAATAAGTAAAATTCAGCAATGAAAGACGGGAGTGATGGAAGAGTAAGTTTCATTTCTATTTTCAATTATACCCCAACTCTGTTACATATCTTTTTATCTGCCTTCTTATTAGACTTTCTAATTTAATACGATATTTCATTACATTAAAACTTAAATACTTGCACCCGGAGGGTGCATATATTTGCTAGTACAGATAAAATACGAAAGGCTGAAATGATTATGCAAGACCAGGTTGTTGGACAATTAACAAGGTTTTATTTAATACAGAGTAGAGAATGATTCTATCCTAAAAGTAGCGCAACTAGCTCAACCGTGCTGTGGACGTGGGAAGCTGCATCCACGCAGTCCAAACCCCAGTCCAAAAGTACATGGCGGAAACCCCATATCCGGGTTCCCGCCAGTCCCCTATTGATCAAAGGGGAGCGACTCTATTTTTGTTAGGTCTTCCTAACACAACCCCTGTGTCATTTTATGCCGAAGTCGTTTGTTTTATTCATTCTTGTTGGGTATTAAATTTTGTAACTTATTTTTTAAACACATTTCAATTCATTTTTTAATGTATTTAACCCATAGATGGGACACTAACATGTACTACCAATCCGGTTCTATTTACTCATAGCCAGAGGGAGAATAGTTCGATTCATACCTTTACCAAGAGTATTAGTGCTATGTGAAATGCAAACAGTCTCATCCAGGATTTAAACAAGTCTCACCACGTCCATTTCGTACAACAGTACGCGTATTATATATAGAGTGTGCTCTTTAACCTTGGTAGGAAAACTCTGAATTCAAACTTGTTAAACTCCGCTTAATATTGACTTTGTGCCACATACCATGGAGATTTTGGGTTAATGAATATATTTGCTTATTAAAATCCAACACAAAATATTCATTCTAAATTAACAACTGCTGTACACACCTTTAAGTAAGTCGTTATCTGAAGGCATTCTCACTTGTAATCTCGTATAAAAAAACGATATATATTTAATTTGACAACGTCATAGAAAGGAGAATTTATTTCTGGGTAGTATATATTCATTTCAGATTAGAATTTAAGATTACAGTAGACAATGTTATGAGGTTTAAAAAGTATCATTATTACATGTATTCCTAAGAGACGCCATTTTTTAAAACATAAAATTACTTTTTAATGACATTCTATTTCAACCATTAACCTCAGCTGAATCCAGCGTATTAATATTTAAAATCTTATTTTATTCAATGAAACAATTAGCGCCCCCAAGCATTGTATGATGGCCGAGTTTAAAAAGTGAATGTCAAGTTAATTTAATAAATGAATTAATCTAGCTAATTTCGCACAGTTGTTATTTTAGATCAGTATATGATATAAAACAAAACGAAATTTCCTGTGCTCAATGTTAATAAGTTCTGTCAAATATGATTAGAAATAATTGTTTCAAAGCCATTACAAACTAAATGAAGACATTATTTATTTGTCGAAATATTTTAGACTAGCAGCAGCTACCCGGCGTCGCCTGGGTAGAGGGGATTTTTAAAGTTAGTCCCGCAAATCCATTATTACTCCGCCCTGTCGGCTGCGGCGTTAGAATGCACCGACTGCACCTCTGCAGAGGGGTAAGACTCCCCCAATGGGACCAACTGTTGGCCCGTGGGTGGCGACCCGTGATGCTTAAGGATAGAGCCTAGGTGGATGAGCAGTTCAGGACATGCAATACTCCACTTTGGCCCTATCTTGGGCTAAACGGGTGGTCGGAGAGGCCCCCTCCGATCAATCGGCTGGTCACGTCAAGCCCTAGCACCTATATGATTTTCCCAACCCTATTGCCGTTATGGCAAGCCCCAACCCCTTTTTATCATATGGGTGCTAGAAGGCGGTGGCTGTGTGTCTACATGTCCTGGGAATGACGTTAAACTCTATCTGATGGTGAGGTTCCAGTTTTGGAGGTTTGGGGAATGTGGAGCACCCCTTCATCACCATTGCTCCCTGGTCCACTCTGACTCGGAGTGGTAGTACCTGTTAGGGTCCCATCTATGGGTTAAATATAAAAATGTCTTTATAAAAAAATTGTATTATCCATTAAGAATTTATTTATTTCAAAACTTTATCGGCATTAAATGACCCACTGAGGTTGATATGCCGTAAAACAAAACAAACCAAACCAAATCAAACCAAACCATTATTACTAAATCGTGAGTTGAATCCTCATGGGATGTCCCATTTAAATCCCCATGTAAAAAATAGACATTGCATTGATCCAACTACTCTGAAAAGAAATGTTAATGTCTACTACTTAAAATATTAAATGAAAAAAAAATCCATGCTGTTATCATTTAAATTTTATTTTTTTAATTATCTTCACAAATATAAATCAAATCTCTATTATTTTTGCTAAAAAACAAGCTCTGGTGATATTTAATGTGTATATATATATTTACTTTGTCGTTAATTGTTTTATTTTCGGAGTTTCCTCCGGACATACATATATTGCCCTTTATAAATGTATAGATTAATTTTAAAAAAAAGTGAACTTGGTGCTTCTCGGATTGATGGGCATGCAAAAACATTGATGTCATTATTTGAATGGGATCTCCGTAAGTTATTCAATACCTTGCTTGAATTCCAAATGATTTCCCAGGTTGAATCATCGCTATGCCCGGACGGACAATGTGCACCTGAAGAAGGCCAAAGGGTACAACGACCGAAACGTTGTGTTTCTATATATTCCGATAAAGATGAGGACAACAGTCAGAAAAATCAAAATTATACATATATATACATTATTTGTTTTAATTTCATAACGTGGAAAAAAACGTGTTTGTATTTTTAAAGATATTGTTGATCACTTGTTTTTTTAAGATTTGGTGGGTTGTTTTATTTTACGGCATATCAACCCTTTTGGGTCATTTACTGCCAAATCAAGTAATTTTGATAAAAGTTTCAAGTTCTTACTATCTTCAGATACTTATTCATGGTGTACATCTCTCTGCAGTTCGTTTTATACTGTTGGTTGCTTTACGGAATATTAACCCTTTTCGAGTCATTTAATGCCGAATCAAGACATTTTCGAAAAAGAAAGGACTTGGGTTGCTTACAGTACCTACTGTTATTTAAATAGTCACCCAATTAAGTATGGAACAGGCTCATCGCTGCTTAACTTCGGTGATCTAGCGGGAACCGGTGCTTTTTGCGTGACTTGACCGAAATCGTTTCATTCTGTAATTTCAGATATTCTATTCATATATTTTGGTATTTTTTATTTGTCAGATTTTTTCCATATACTTCCACTGCCTTTAGGAAGGAGATTATAACGCCAATGTTAGGTTATTTTTTAAACATTTGCTTCATTTTTCTTGTGCTGTAAAATGTTTGTCTTGTTGGTTACAGATCAATGCATTCAGTGAGAACGTGATTTATTGCGTATGCAGCCTGGCATGCATGACACATTAGTTCCTATTCAATTTTAGCAATGAGGAATGTGCAATCCTTGCGGGACTGCTTTACTCAAATTACAGAAAACAAAACCAACGATTTCGTTTACTATGCAGAAAGACATATTTTCAAATTTCTCTGGATTTTTTGAGATGAGGCTTGATAATTAGTATTATTTGGATTATTCGGACTATTGTCCTCATCTTCGTTGTTATCTGTACAACGTTTCGGCCGAGTCCGACAAGAAATACCTAAAGAAGGTCGGGGGGCACATCGGCCGAAACGTTGTATACATAACAATGAAGATGAGGACAATAGTCCGAATAATCCAAATAATACTAATATTTTCAAATATATTTTCAAATATATTTTCAAACATTATTCTATACCATCTACGGCAAATGTTGTCAATGAATTTGGTTATTTTCTTTCAATTTAATTTTTTATGCGGCTTACTCGGGATATCAATCAAAGAGGAAAAAGGGATGATCGGAAATACTTACGATAAAAGACAATACTATTCAACATTACTTTACAAGTTCCGAATTTTTGAAACCAGCTTTAACTGAAGATTTTTCACTGAAGTCTAAGAGACAGTGTTAGATAGAGCATGCCGGGAAAAGAGGTGGCCCTGTGCCAGACTTGGATAGACCATGAACATGATTGATGCATAGAAACACACGTGGTAATAGAAATAGCCGGATGACCTTCGCGGCAGGTGAAGGGTGGCGCACGCACTGGGTCTTGTACCAAGGCACTTGCACGTCATATGAGGGTCGATCAACAAGTACTGCGCCGAAGGAACTGGATGTCACGGATGAAAAACAGAATCAATAAAAAAACTACTAAAGATTTCCGGCCTCTTTTTCTCCGGCGCCGAAGAAGAGATACCTATCCAACTCTTCTTTGTATTTTCCGATTGATGTCAACCCCCACAAATATCTAGGGTTTGTAATAATAAACCATTTGTCATGAATTTGAGATTTGTGCCGTTATTTTTCATAGCCCCAAAACGCGACTATATAACAACAGCAAGTCTCCTCAAGTCTAGAGTATTGTATTCTAGCTGAATTTTAACAGTGCTGTGGTCTGGACAATCTCGATTCCCCAGTTCCCCCAGTCTAGGGGAGATCTTATATAAAGCGTCTAAATCATAGTACCATTTCTGGTATGGCTTTAACATACAAGGCTTGAATTCTGAGTGTTCCTTCTCTTAAATTGGTTGCTTAACCAAGGTTAAAGAGCACAGTCTGCCCTACTATTTACCCCTAACTGGGGGAAGAATAGTTGGATTCACACCTTTCCCAATGTCGCTATGTGAAATGCAAACAGCCTCGGTCAGGATTTGAACTCGTGTCGACGAGTCTATTTCGGACCCTACGACTCTAACCATTACACCACACGCCTATATTTTCATATATATGCCAGTATGTATATTGTGGATAAGTAAAAGAATGCTGTATGGTTAGTTATTTGTCTATGAAGATAGGAGGTTTGGAGTAAAATAACCAAGGATTTTTAACCCACTTCTACCTACCACCCCCTTTCCCAACAAGCACCTAGCAACCTCCTCATCTCATCTTCCCATACAAACTAATATCCTCTGATCTTCCCCTCCACATTATATGGTAGTTATTCTCTGTTCAATCAAATCCTCTCTAACTTCCCTTCCCCTCAATTTCACCACAAACTCACTTTCTCTTTTTTAAATACAAATGTACGTACTTTGTTTCAAATAAAGTTAGACTGATGAGGTTCTTCGCGTAAAGAAGTACGAAATATTTTGAAGGGCCAGGTTAGCTCAGTCGTTCCTAGTTCGATACCCGCCCTCGCCAACTCAGCGTATGAGTAGCACAGGTATCTGTGCGGTAAAGTAAGGAGCTGATGGTAGGTGTGGCGCTCCACCTCAGACGCCAATACAATCTCCTTGGTCTAGCGCTAGTGAAAAGGGGATAGATTCCCTCGCTGCATGGCTAATACCGACATTAGGCCGCCCCGACGACTTTACTTTCTACTTATTTGTCATTATTTTTTTGTCCACTATTCCTTTTATTTGTCTATGTACAATACACAAAAGTTAGCTGTTTAATGTTTTACTCAAATATGTTTCCTCTTGCAATGAAAATATGCTAGGGTGATAAAACTTCAGCAAAACGAATTCTAACCCGTTTGCAATTCAGTTCAAATTTCACCTGTATGTTCACTTGGAAAAAATCATTAATCCCCTTCCACTCACCTTCTACACACCTGCACTCTCTCCGATCCCTAGATATTTTGACAAAGTTTCTTGTCCCTGACATGGCAGTGGAAAGAGCCGGTAAGTGATAACTTGTACAATTATCTTATAATTAACTTTTCAGCCGGACCAATAGCAATACAATTCGGTTAGCTAGTGTCATAAAAAGTGTGTAGCACAGACAGAGCACCTGCGTTTGTCGGGCTTTACAGGAAATTCGTAATCTAATTTATCAAGATTCCATGAATATATAATCGGGCAGCGTTCGTCTGACATTTTGTGTCATGTACGTTTCTATTTTTGTACAGGATGCAGTAGAAATACCTCACAGACTTTAAACTGTCACCTGTGTGTCGTACAAGCGAATATAGACAAGTGGTAATGGAAGCTCAGTCTAGCTAATGCCACACTGTATGTTTTTTTTTTCAGATACGATCAGTTACGATCGTAGAAAAAGCGAAAGAAATATCTCAGAAATTGAGGAAAGAGAAAAAGAAAGAAAGCCTGAATGATTTTGAAATGTGGGAAAGAATGAAAGAATGAAAGAAAGAAATGAAAATGACATTTACAATTTGGGAAAGAAAGGAATGAATAAAGAATGTTCTTTGAAATTGGGTAAGGAATGAAGAAACGAACAAAAAAAAAAAAAAGAGAGAAATATAGACAAGGAACTGAGAAAGAAAAAAGTTCTTAGCAATGTAGCAAATAAAGAATTTCAAAAAAGAAAGAAAGGAAGAATTGAAAGAAAGGAAGGAAGGAGGAAGGAAGAAATAATGAATTATCTCTCAAAAACAGAAAATAACGAAGATCGGTCTACACTGTGCCATTGATGCGGAAAAGTTTTTGAGACGCGAATCTGAAATTGTTATTGCAGTCAAGTCACACGAAATCATCGAAGTTAAGCAGTGATGAGCCTATTCAGTACTTAATTAGGTGACCACAGCAGGTACTGTAAGCAACCAGACTCCTTTGTTTATCAAAATTATTTGATTCATCATTAAATGGACCGAAAAGTGTTGATATACCGTAAAACAAAACAAAACAAACCCTTTGTAATTGCTATATAGCGCCAGTGGGTGATGTGCATATATGACGTCCTTATCATCGATGGCAATCTCCCCATAGTGTGAGATATGTCTACTAGCACATAAGGGATTATCCCCGATAAAGGCCATGAGACGTTGATATAAATCACCAGGGTTTTCGTTGGGAAGGAAACCACATTTGCAAATTGCCCACTAGCACAGAAAGCTTTTCGTGCTCATTTCATGTTAAGCTGGAATGGTGCTATTCCTGATAGAAAATTTCAAAACCACAAGTTCATCAATTAAAAGAAAGCCACATGGAAACGCCCGTATTGCAGAAAATTCCCAGACTATGAGTAAATCTCTTGTGCTGTCATTGCCTGTCCGTTCAACTCGTAAGCATCCATCTTCCTTGAGACTGTCTGAACGAAAATGGTATGACATTAGTTAGATAAAGCTACCATTGCCACTTGCCTAAGTTCACTTGCACCACACAGATATTTCTGCTGCACCCTGCATAATAATATATGTTTAATAAAGTGCTGTAGATATCTATTAATAATGGAGATTAGCTTCCGGTTTTTGTCTGTAACAAAAACTACGTCACTGCTTCCGTCACATTACCCAAAATTGTCATAACATAGAATAAATACACTCAAAATTTGAACATGCAGCATTAGACAGTCCTCATTGTTTTTTAAAACTAGTTTTAATAAATACATGACTGGTATTATATATCTATATATAGTTTGTTTTATTTTAATACATATTTAAATTTTACATTTCAAATTGTTTTATTTTTTAATCCTTTAATGAATTTGATGATTTTACTTACTTAGGGTACACACTCGCTGACATTGAATTTTTAACTCCCACCCCTTAAGCAATATGTTTCAAAAATCTATTTTTACATCGCCCGGAGGGTGTTTTTTATTTATTTTGCTAGCGTATATTGAAAATATATTTGGCTTTTGGTTCTATTATCCCTCTGCCTAGATGACGAAATCTTTGGTCTTTTTTTGTTCTTTCTTAAATTTGAGTCAACCAGTTACGCAAAGATTGTACATTCATGCTTACTTAAAAAAGAGCAGCAACTAATGTGCCATGCATATTAGACTGCATGCGCGATAAAACATGTTCTCACTGATTGTATTAATCTGGCTCCCACAAGAAAAAAACATTTTACAACACAAGAAAAAATAAAAGAACTATTGACAAAATATAATGTAGACATAATAATGTCCTTTTTAAAGGCATTGAGTCTATATTGAAAAATTCAAAGATCTGAAAAATAAATAAAAAAATCCACAGAAATGTAAACTATGACATTTAACAGTTTGGTTGGATTTTACGGCATTCAAATCTTTGGGTTATCTTATGCAGAAGATGTTTTCATTTCATTCATTCTTGTTGGGTATTAATTTAAAAAAAACAACTCATTTTTTATCGATTCAACCGATAGATACGACCCTAATAGATACAACTACTCCGGGTCAGAGTGAACCTGTGAGTAATGACACATAAGAAGTACTCCACATTCCCCAGAGCTCTAAAATTGGAACCTCACCACTAGATTCAGTTTAATCTCATAAACAGAACACATACGTATTTGAAGATATCAAGAACTTGAAACATAGAAACTTGTATCAAAATGACTTGGTTCGGCGTTAAATGACCAGAAAGTGGTGATGTGCCGTAAAATCCAACCAACCAACCAACCAACCAACCAACCAACCAACCAAACCAAGATTATTACGTGACAAGAATCCAAAAATGCAAACATACTGCGTTGGCTGAAATGAATATTCAATTAAAGGCTATCTGACTAGGCGGGCGCCCAAGGAATGCTCAAGGCAACTGAGTCGTTTTAATAAATACAACAGAGATTATTAAATAATGAAGAACTGACGTTGAATACAGATGATGTTTTCGCAGTATGATTCTGCATCCGCGTGTGCACGTTCCTAGATTCATTTTGATTATGGACTTTAGCTAAAGGCAGCGGGATGACAAAGTTAGCTAGGAAGACTTTAAGTGGAAATTTGAAAAAAGATAAAAAGTTGTGGTGTAGTAGTTTTTTTCGCTGATCCATTATTATTGAATCACCAGTTTGATTCTCGCCGGATGTAAAAAGACCTTGTGTTAAACTGGCCTTTTGGGAAGCCAAGAAAATAATCTAAACCTATTTTAGAAACTGCTGTGTTGTAAAATAAGTAAGGTTGACATACATATAGAAAGTACGAGGCAGTTTATTGCGAAGAATAATATGGTACACGGTTGAGACTAATGCAATAAACAGTTAATCGTTAACTTGACCTCCTCAGTAAAGAGAGAGAGAGAGAGAGAGAGAGAGAGAGAGAGAGAGAGAGAGAGAGAGAGAGAGAGAGAGAGAGAGAGAGAGAGAGAGAGAGTGTTTAAATAGTATTACACAAGTCTATCATGTGAGGCTGTTCCAGATTATTCACAACAGAAACAATAATAAAAATCAAAGATTCTTCCTCAGATGGAAACTATTAAAATTCATCAGAATAGATTAGGTATTATGTCCCTGTACGCATATGTATTTAAAACTGAGGAATTCAATTTTATTTTAGTTTTTATGTAGATGACAGTAGTTGTAGCAAGTTTTATTTTACACTGAATTTGGAATTGGACAATCCTATCAAGTTCATAAACATGCCTTATTTATTTTATGGAGGTGTTCGTAGGACAAAGGTTATCGTCGTAGAAAATGGCTACGGTGGCGCGAGTTCAAATCCCGCACGAAACTGTGTGCATTTTACATAGAGCTAATACCCTGGTTAAACGCATGAATCTGATTATTCTCCCTCCAGCTATAGTTAAGAGTAAAAAGAAGGCATGGAAATATAGAAAACAAAGAAAAAAGGAAAATACCCCCACCCCCACAAAAAACGTTACAAGAGAAAGAGATAAGAAAAATTAGATACGGAAAAAGAAAGATTGAAAAGAAAGTAGATTTTGGATGCCACACATAGATACATACTCTCATACATGTAATGAATGAAGCGCTCGCGTGTAACAGTTATCGTAGTAGAAAATGGACACAGCTACCCGAGTTCAAATCTTGAACGTGTCTGTTTGTATTTCAGGTAACAATAGTAACCTTGGGAAATGTATGAATCCAACTATTCTCCTTCCAGCTCTGGGCTCTTTAACCTAGATATGACAACCGGTCTAGGAGAATGAAGTCTCTGAATTCAAACCCCTGCTTAAAATTTGACCTTGTATCGTATCCTGTTCGTGCGTGTAGGGACCGTGTTTGTTCTGTGTTTGATGATTGAAGAATATCCGTGTTTTGTATCCCCACAATTTAAATGTATGAGACTACTGAAATGTAGTTTCCGTAGAAAACAAAAGAAGAAGAAGACAAAATTGATACAATAAATAACTTTATATACATAAATACAATTGGTATAGTTTTGTTCTTTCAGCGGTGTTGCAGACTGTATGTTTCTGTACGTAGTTGAGTTTGTAAAGTGCTAATGTGTTGTTTACATTTGTTCGATTGGATGTGTCAACATTGTAGCAGTTTTGTTAAAACACTGTCTGTGATTGAAACTTGTGTCGTATTGAGAAAGAGAGAGAGAGAAAATATGAAACGAAAAAATAGACGGACCTGTTGAGTCGTATTTTATGTCTCCAGACAGCGTCCTCTGTCCATTGTGTCGAGTTAGGGGATCATCCGCTCCAACTCTGTCGAGTTGGGAAGAGCATAAGCTCCCCACTGAAGTTTTTCAGCTCTATGGGCCTTTTTATAATTTTCTTTTGTCATTGTCTACGTGATCATTAAGTTAAATTTAATATTGGAATTTTCAAATATCAGCTGTTTTCTAATGACGTAAATATCGGATGATTTTGTACTTGTGGCATTCCAATGACGTAGATACTGTCATTGGAATTTAAAAATTGTTTCTATTGTTGCTAAAATATTTCCAAACTAATTTTCATTCGATTCTCCTTTGTTTACATAATTCTAAACTCATGACATACAATTGTAAAACTAGTTGTTTAAGATAACTTAATTATTTTAATTTGATCAATTCCACATGCCGTAAAAATATAGGTGCCAATCCCTATATGCGTAAAGGCTCGGTAAATGCGTACATGTCTTACCTTTAAGAGAAGCACTTCTTAAACTTTTTTCATTCAGGGCCCCATTTTTATCCCGATATTTTTGGCAACCCCAGGTATTAAATATGAAATAAATGGAGATTATGTAACTGTCTGTTTATAACCGAAACAACGTCATCACTGACGTCGCGATTTCTTTAGTTATTTAAGTTATATTCTCAACGATTATGAAATAATTTAATCATTTAATCTTTATTAGTATCTTATTTATTAACAACGATCTCTATTAAAGTTTAGCTGATTTAGATGTGCCGCAAAACTGCTCATATTATTAAGGTACTTATCTTCCACCCCACTTATGTGGGTATGACTCAAGGTCGTTTAATGTGGGTCCATTCACAAACCAAAGATCATGGCAGGTACAAAAGATGCGTCGAACCCATCGTCATTCCCCATCGTCATTCCCCCTCAGGCACTGGGTAATAAACCCAGCCCAGTCCCCTTAAATCAAGGGGGCAGGTATTGACTGGGGGGGGGGCCCACTGGGATAATGCCGTTAATTTCATGAACAAAACCCAGCCCGAAGGGCGAGTTGTTAATGCATTTAAAATCCTGAAATATGTATTATATATATCTAAGAAATAAAGATTTCCATAGTATATATTTGGACTAATTTGCATAATGATTTTTTAACAAAACTAGGTTTAATAAATAATTATTTGCTGTTACTAATACTGTCATGTTATTCTCAAACGTAATTAAAGCAATTCGAAATATAATTTTGAAAATCAAATCAAATAGAATAACATTAAAATAAGTGTAATATTTTGATATACGCTCTTATTCAGTTTCGTTAGTCTTTCTAATTTAATATGATATTTCATTACATTGCAACTTAAATACTTGCGCCCAGTGGGGGAGGGGTGCATACTTATGCTTGTATAAATAAATGATTTATATAAATAAAATAATTTATTTTCTAAATGTTGATTTTTTAATAAGACCCTCAGTTTTATCATTCGAAGTAAATATATCACTTTTCTTTCCGTGAAGGGATAAGTTGAGATCGTTTAGTTTCTCTCTGATTTACTATGTCCTATTTGAACATATCTTGTAGCATTGTCATCCGCGTCATTACTTTTGCAACGCAAGTTCAACCATTTATTCATGAGTAAAAATATTTTTCTGAAATACAAATAGAATACCGTTCCATAAACTGTTCCATTATTATGAAATTATTTAAATAAATACCGACATTAATCGAATAAAATAGTAATATATATTGTTATTCATACATTATTTAAGATGAACACAATCAACCAACTCCAGTGTCCTGGGTATGACGTTAAACTACATCTAGTGGTGAGGTTCTGATTCTGGACATCTGAGGAGTGTGAGGAATGGTGACACTAATTAATGTATTATTATATATATTTTATCGGCTGAGAAAAAAAAATTAAAACATTTTTTGTAAAAAGTTAGGTACATGATAATTGACGATGGGAGCGACATAAGTTACGGTACATATTCCTACACCTACGACAACCCATAATTCTTCCATGTTTTAGCTGATTCCAATTGCCATAACACCCTGATCCACTCTGACCAGGAGTGTTAGGGTCCCCTGTATGGGTTAAATAAATACAAAATTAAATCTAAAAAAAAGTGTTGAAAAATCAGTTAACAATTGAATGGTTAACAAGAATAAAAAAAACCCCAAACGTCTTCGACATAAAATAGCCTAAGGGTTGACATCTCGAAAAAATTCGATCAATCAATCAACCAACAGCCAGCCAGCCAGCCACCCAGCCAGCAAACAACCAACCCACGAAACAAGCAAGCAAGCAACCAGCCGGCCGGCCAGCCAACAACCAACCCACCAAGCAAGCAAAACTAACCAACCAACCAACCAACCAACCAGCTAGCCAGCCAGCCAACAACAACCCATCAAGCCAGCCAGCCAGCCAGCCAGCCAGCCAGCCAGCTTGCCAACAACCAACAGCAAGCAGCCAGCCAACAACCAACCCATCAAGCAAGCAAGCAAGCAAGCAACAGCCAGCCAGCCAGCAGCCAGCCAGCTTGCCAACCAACAACCAAGCAACCAAGCAACCAGCCAGCCAACAACCAACCCACCAAGCAAGCAAGCAACCAGCCAGCCAGCCAGCCAGCCAGCTAGCCAGCAAGCCTGCTAACCAAGCAACCAAGCAACCAATCAACTAACCAACCAACTAAACTGAAAATACGTTGCCACTGCACTTGTTGAGATAGTACTGCACGTGCATTTTATTACCGCACCGTTGTGCGTTCGTCAAATCCCATATATATTGAAATTCAAGTATCTGAAGTTAATTTTTGCAACCCCAGCATTTCGCTTTGTGACCCCCATTAGTTTCAGAAGTGCTATTTTATAACATCAAAAGAGAGCATAAAAGTAATCTATTATTATATGGTACCCCTTAGTGACAATTTCAATTGGTTATTCATTCATAAATAAACACATCCTTTGAATATTTGATTTTTTCCCTCATATTCATATACAAACGTACCGACAGATTTATTTTCATTTTACTTAAATCAGCTCAGCCCATTAAATTCTTTTGATATTTTGATTTTTTGTATTAATGATTATGCAGTGAGATTAGTCACAAATAATGAGAGTACCTAGATTAGCCTATGAACGTATCAGACGACCCTAATATATATATATATATATATATATATATATATTATATATATATATATATATATATACTTCCAACTGGTAGAGCTCTCTGAAAGGGAATTTAAATAACGGTCACCGCGTACGCTTAAAAAATAGCAAGGCTCTCCTATTAAACGTATATGAGCTCCATGGTAACCTTGACATATGTATTTATCAGTTAAATTATCATTTGCTTGTAGGTGCAGATGATGGCCAAGGGTTAATAACTCTGACTGATGATAAAATCGGACGGATTTCTATTCCGGCAGGAGGTAGCCTGCGAAGTCTAGCCACACTGAGGAGACGTGATACGTCAAACACGGTATCTGTGGATATATATATATATATATATATATATATATATATATATATATTAATATATATATAGGGTGTTCAGGATAAATCTGACATACTTATATTTGGTTATTTTTCTCCGTAGGTTGGAGGTATTGACGCACACTACGCATCATTTAAAAGATTGGACCCTTCTTTATTATATACGTGATGACAGATAGAATGGATGACTGGAACCCACATGAATCATGGAAGAGAATAACATGTATCATGATAATCTGCGCCGGCCATCAAAATAAGGAGATTATGGTTGCTGCCCAATGCTCCCAGAACACTGTAAAAACAATCAGGCATAAACTGGAAAATTGCAATGGAGACTCTGTGGCTGCGGCTAGAAGAAAGCAACATAACAGACGATCTGATTGCGTTCGTACAGCAGAATTCCTCGAAAATCTGCAGAAAAAAGTGTTGGTGGACCCTGGTATTGGAATTCGGGCTTTGTCACGTGAATTGAATGTTTCAGCCTATACCATGAAGTGTGCACTCGATGAAGATCTTCCCTACTACTCATACAAGCGTCACAGAAGTCAACTGCTCCAAGAAAAGGCCCGTGAAAATCGTCTGACAAAGGCGAAGAAACTTCTGAGCAATGTGAAGCATCTTGATGAACCACAAAAATCTGGTTCTTTTCCGATGAGAAAAACTTTTGCCAAGATCAAAAGCACAACACACAGAATAACAGATGGCTTGTATACAGTCAAAAGGACTCTCCTCGTGTCATGCAAACTAAATTTCCCCAAACTGTGATGGTTTTCGGATGTGTGTACTCTGAGGGTGATGTGATGCCTTCGCATTTTTTAAAAGCGGGTATCAGGTTGAATTTAGATGCCTACGTGGAGTTGCTAAACACTGTAGTCAAGACCTGAATAACAAGGGGAGCCAATGGTAGACCATATGTATGGCAGCAGGATTCGGCCCCCTGCCACACCTATGGGGAAAGTAGAAAATAGTTGTCGGCGAATTTTTACGGCTACACCAGTCCCAATGTTTGGCTTCCGAACTACCCAGATCTTAACCCCATGGATTATTATGTATGGGGCACTGTTGAGAAAGACACCAATCACCGTCCCAGTTAATCGACAGAATTAAAGTAGTTTTTGAGACCCTTCCCAGGAAAACTGTAACCTCAGTTTGCTTCATGTTCCGGAGCAGGATTGAGGCTGTGATCGATGCTAATGGTGGTTATTGTGAGTGAAATTTGTTGACAGTAGTGTAATTTCCGTGCCTGTTGAATTTCTTTATAATGCATTAAATTTTGTAGTTACCAAGCACTTTTTCTTTTTCCTTATGAAACTGTCAAATTTATCCCGAACACCCTGTATATATATATATTAATATATATATATATATATATATATATGTGTGTGTGTGTGTGTGTGTGTGTGTGTGTGCAAATTGAAAATGGAAGTGAATCAGACGGTATGTTGAAAAGAGAAAGAAAGGAAAGAAAGTATTGAATTGATACAATAGGATTATTTTAAATAATTTAACTTACACGTGTTTCGGTCAGGAGTTTATCCATATGTACATTATTCTATCAATTATTATTTTTAAATAACAAAATGAAATAAAATAACAATAATAGTAAAAATATAGAAATGTTCAGCACACAAAGAAACGTCGACCTTCCTCAGAGTAAATCCTTATGTTTTTAAATGAAATTCGTTGGAACGCGGAGAATTTTCGAAATGTTCGAAAAAGTTATATATATATATCTTATTATAATGGAGATTGTGTGTTTTTCTGTCTGTAACCGAAACTATATTCCTACTCAAGTCACAATTCTCTTAGTTATTGACATCACATTCTCCATGATTTGATTTTTATCTAAACCTCAATTATTAATAAAATTGTCTTACATTATTAATACTGTTAACTATGTCTACATACTGACAATATGCAATTGTATTTATATATACAACAAAATAGCGGTTTACAGTGTGAACGGGAAGGCTAATTTGCATATTAATATTAAAAAATCGAATTTAATAAATATGTGCTTAGTATTATTGATTTCTAACTGTTTGGTTTTATTTTAATGAATATAAGAAAAAGTCTCTTCAATAAATCTTATATGAAATCCATTAACAGGATAAAATAACTGTCATTTTATTCTTTACTTCCTCTTTTAACTAAATACTTAAATTAGAAAAAAATAACAATGAAAGACGAGAGTGATGGAAGAGTAAGTTTCAGTTGTTCCATTTTTTATTGTACTCCCTCTGTTTCAAATCTTTTATTATACTCCCTCTGTTTCAAATCTTTTTTATCTGTATTCTTATTTAGTTTCATTAGCCTTTCTAATTTAAAACAGTATTTTATTACATTAAAACTTAAATACTTGCACCCGGAGGGTGCATATATTTGCTAGTATATATAAGAGACAGTCAAAAGGTCAACGAATTAATCTAACATAAATGAAAGAGAGTTTTATTACAGCAGCGTTTGCCTGGTGCATTACGTTGAATATTGCGCGTCTGTGAAATAACATAAACAGAAATCCAAGTGTTTGTATTTAGTTTTCGCGACCCCTGCATTTCGTTTCGCATTTGCAACCGGGACCCATAGTTAAAGAAGCGCGATTTTAGAGGGAATAAATCTTTCGTTTCTTTTAATCAAATAATTACCCATCCACTCCATAAGTCTAAATATTCTTTTTTTTTTTCGTATAACAATAAGGTTTTTGTAAAATAACATCCTTCGTGAATATAAAACAGACGCTTGGTGTTTGTTCACCCTGTACTGAATGAATCAAGATAACATGATGCTGGCACTAATGACGTGAAATACATTTTACAGGCTGAGAAAAAAAAAAAAAAAAAAAAGAAAAAAGAAAAAGCATTTTTTCAACAAGTTTTATAAAACGTTAAGTAGATGATGATTGATGATAGGAACGGCAACAGCTACCGCATACATTCTCTCCACTTAAAACATCGCATGCGTTTCCCAAGTTTTAACTTATTTGAATTCTTTTAAAAAAGCAGAATTTATTAATAATGGAGATTCGCTTCCGGTTTTTGTCTGTAACAAAAATTACGCCACTGCCTACGTCACTATATACGAAATCGTCATAACATAGAATAAAATTTATTCTATATTATTTTGAGTGTATTTATTCCGTAAATAAGTGTATTTATTCCATAAATACACTCAAAATTTGAACATGCAACATTAGACAGTCCTCACTGTTTTTTAAAACAAGTTTTAATAAATACATGACTGGTATTATATATCTATATATAGTTTGTTTTATTTTAATACATATGTAAAGTTTACTTTTCAAATTGTTTTATTTTTCAATCCTTTAATGAATTTGATGATTTTACTTACTTAGGGTACAAACTCGCTGACATTGAATCTTTTACTCCCATCCCTCAGGCAATATGTTTCAAAAATCTATTTTTACATTGCCCAGAGGGTGTTTTTTATTTTATACTAGTAAGGTTAATCGTACAATTTTAGCGAAAGATCTAGGAAAATACTTCTCTCTTTACAAGGCTTACGGTCAGGTTATGTCGAAAGAACTGGTTCCTGCTAGGTCACCGAAGTTAAGCAGCAATAGGCCTGTTTAATACTTAAATGGGTGAACACCCAAGAAGCACCAAGAAATACCTAGGACCAATCGAAGAAGTCCCAGACAAGCACAGAGGAATTATCACAGACTAGCAACAGAACAGATAGCAATATATATATATATATATATATATATATATATATATATATATATATATATATATATCTTTAAAACCTTTTGAAAGTTTCGATTTTTTCTGATTTTCCTTGCATTTGGACATAAAACCCCAACGTCACCTGACGAATATTTGTGGTTACGCATGCATGAAACCAATGGTCGTGTCTGTTCCTATGTCATTAAATATATAAAACCTTTATATATTATATTATATTATATATATATATGACATTTATCTCCGATCACAAACACCACGGAGTAAATGAGCTCTGATGATGATTTTTGTAAAATCGAAATATTGATCAATATCAGCTATGATTATATTATAAATTGTTTTCTCTTTAACAGCATTGTGTGATGTTTTCATTCCACCTTTTCATATATATATATATATATATATATATAATTTATATATATATATATATATATATATATATATATGTGTGTGTGTGTGTGTGTGTGTTTGTATGCATATGTAAGAGACAGTCAAAATGCCTACGAATTAATCTCACATAAATAAAAGATAAGAAGAGTAAGAATAGATATGCAACAACTAATCATACCGAAGTTAAAGTCTGCCCTAATACTTTACACATGACTGGAGGAAGAATAGTTGGATTAATACCTTTCCCAGGAGTATTAAGGCTATGTGAAGTGTTAAGAGCCTTGTCCAGGATTTGAATTCGGGTCCATTTCCTATGACGAAAACCATTTAACAACAAGTGTCTCTTTTTTTTAAGTATGTTCCTATCTTGATTTGACGGTTAGCAGTCCTTATTAGTCTACCCGAACACGGAATGCCTAGAAAATTGACAAACCGCTTTTGACACGGACTGTAGAATACGCCGACTGCACCTCTGTAGAGGCATGACCCCCTCCCCTAATGAGGCCACCCGTGGGTGGTAACGGAATCCTGGTGGCTGAGCGATCCCTGACTTACAACAATATACTTTGGCCCTTATTTCGGCTAGACGGTCGGTCAGAGAGCACCCACTGCGGTCAATCGGCTGGTCACTTCATGTCCTAGTACCATATTGCTCTTATGGCAAACCTCAAATCCTTTTTATCATATATGTCTTAGAAGGTAGTGTCTGAGAGTCTTAGTGTCCTGGGCATTAAACTGCATCTAGTGGTGAGGTTCCAATTCTGGAGCTCAGGTAGGTGTGGAGTACCCCTTCATTGCCATTACTTCCAGGCCCACTCTGACCCGCAGTGGTAGTATCTGTCAGAGCCCCATCTATATAAATAGAACTTTAGTTGTGGAGGATCTTAGTGTCCTTGGTATGATACTAAACTGCACCTAGTGGTGAAGTTCCAATTCTGGAGTTCTGGGAGATGTTGAGTACCCCTTCATTGCCAGTACTTCCAAGACCAAACTGACCTGGAGTGGTAGCACATGTTAGGGTTTATTTATGGGTTAAACAGATAAAAATGAGTTTTAAAATGTGTTAAAATGAGTTAAAAATGAATACTTAACTAGAATAAATAAAACTAAAACGTCTTCGACATAGAATAACCCAACAAGGGTTAGCATGCCGTAAAATCCAACCAACCAGCCAACCAACTTTATAAACTGTACAATTTTTTCCCTGTTTTATTGACAACATAAGTTATAGGCCACGTCTTCAATGTTAGAATCAATAAACAAAATATGCCAATTTTAGCATTTGAAAAAAAAAATTGACATTATGACAGGTGCTAAAATTAAAAAAAACAACACATTTTTGATAAATTTATGTTTAAACTAAACGCCCTTAACACTATCTAACAAAAAACAAAAAACAACAAAAAACAACAACAAAAATAAACAAAACAAACAAAAAAAAATAACTAAAGAAAAAAACCCTGAACAAACATTTGTGGCAACGGAAAGAAAAACGAAAATCAAAATTGTGTAAATCTGTTTTCAAGCAACAATTCAATGACTAATTGTATTTTCCCGGTCTTGGCTGACCGACTAGATTTAAGTACAAACTTCTAAAATCTCATATTGCTTACCACTGGATAGCAATACCTATTGCTCGTTGTGCTTGTTGGTGGTGATACGATTGGGTGTTGTTGATATAATCTCCACAAACAGTATGAATATAGAATAATTCATGACGAATGTAGACTTTATTGCCCGAACAAACGTTATAGAAATAATACAAAAACGATATAGAAAATACAAATAATAAATGTGTATCAAAATATATTCAAGAAGCAAATAGCCGTTGGGTGAGAAAGTCTTGGGGCTACCTGTAATAGAATAAAGATATAATTTACTGGTTTGGAAAGTCTTTTGTGTACTATGTACAGATAATGCCTAAGGGGGCAAAGGCCAAGTTGGAGAATAAAAAAAGGATCTCGGGTATCATGTACACGGAATTCCTGTAGACAGGAGACACAACTGGTGTGTATTACCTTTGAATTCTAGAGATTAAAATTAAATCAAATTAAATTAAAATGAAAAAAAATAACAATCTCCCAGGAGCCCTCAAACAGGAAGCACCCTCTGGGAATGCACAGAAAAAAGCCTTCCTGCCAAAAGGTCACTCGATCATTTCAAACGCAGATCTTACCGGGAACACACGTTATTGACTGGCTCGAAGAAACTCTCCTCTCCAAGTAATAATTATTAACTTAGGAATAAAGTCTGAATTCTAAAAGTATTTTTGTCTGTGTCTCTTCTTTTCCTCTAGGTATAACATCTGCCTAGAAACCACAAGGTCCCGGGTTCGATACCGACCCTTGCTAACTCTGCTCATCAATAGTACAGATTGGATCTGTGTGGTAAAGTGGGAAGGTGATGATAGGTGTGGCGCTCCACCCTAGATGCAAAACAATCTTCCATGTCTAGCGCTAGTGAAAAGAGGATAGACTCCCTCGATGTCCGACTGATACCAACAAAAAGCTTCTCTTGCATCCGACTTGGCTTTAATAAGAATATGAAACAAATCTTTGTTTGTTGAAAGTTGTTTAGACATTTTCCTCAATATCCTATCGAAAATGGCTTAGTGTTCTTCAACAGGTTTCATATTAGAACACCAGTTTGATTTCCGAGAATAATTCAATACTAATTTAACCTGAGAATTCTCGTGTCTTTTTAATAGTAAAAAAATCGTAAAGTAGGCAGAGTGGCTTATTGTCGGTATCAGTTGGACAGCGATAACCAGAGAGATTGTTTTTCCGTCCAAAGTGGAGCGCCACACCCGCCATCCTTTCTCCACCTCACCGCACAGATACAAGCTGTGCTACAACCGCGTGAGCGGGTATTGAATCCGGAACTTTGAGGTTCCGATGTGGATATTCTACCGACTACACTAAACCGTAACAATTAAATATTGCTGTTTGAACCCCCCCCCAAAAAAAAAAAAAAAAAAAAAACAACAACAAAAAAACAAAACAAAACAAAAAGACAATAGGGAAATTCTGAGATAAATCCTTCCTTTACAATGGATTGGTATTTTTAAAATAATATTCCATTCACCGAAGTAGTTCAGATTGTGTCCATTCCATAATCGAATATTGGCTTTATTTGTAACCAGACAATTTATAGATTTATAAGCAGCTGCAGGTAAAAAATTGATCGAATAAGGCTTGGTCTGAAAAAACAAAATATGCTAAACCTATAAGGTTTTATGCAACTTCTTTGTTGTATGCTGACTTGTTTCACACATGGTGTTTTATCATTAGTTTTATGTGTATTAATATATGGTAGAAATAATTCTAATTTTTGCCTAAAAAAGATAGGCCAAATATGGAATGATACAAAGACATTGTTGGATAGACACACACACACACACACACACACACACACACACACACACATATATATAAATACACTCACACACAAACTTACACACATTCACACGCATATGATTCGGAGGGAGATATCACCAAACATACAACAGATCATAGCCACAAGGTATCAACTCCAGAACTTAGCCTTAAGAACATATTTGGACGAAGGGATCTTTATCCCAAAACATTATACAATAGACACTATAAATACTCTGCTAAAAAGAAACAAACATGTTCTCCTGGCCCATTAGTAACCATTGAAAATTTAGATGCTTAAGTACTTGTCATTCTTGAGTTATGTAATGGACAAAAAAGACATTTGGTGATTTACATAAGATGACAATATTGTTATCATGAAGCTAAATCATTGGCTAACTTGTGTGCATATATATACACACACACATATATATATATATATAATATAATATATATATATATATATATATATATATATCAATGAGAAAACAAAAAAATGCCTCTTCCCTTTCAAGGAAATAATTGCTGATTGAAACATTAAATGGTAATAGTTTGAGATTCCAGTAATTCATAATAAAGAATTACTTTTAAATCTCACCAAGCATAAAAAATAACTTCTTTTTCCTTTTTAGTAGATTTCATCTATCTTTCTTAAAAAATTCCTGAAACTTGATGAACAGACATCGAAAGAAAATGAAGTGACACAAAAGTCAAGTTTGTGAATATGATCACGAATTGGAATATGTTTGATTATAAAAGAGTGACAATATGACAAAAAAGCAAATAAAAGACAACAAACATACAAAACAGAGTGATATCAACTTAGGTAATCTGAACATTAGCTACATAAACGAGTGTAGCCTCACCATGCTTCTTTCACTTTGAGAAGCCGCCTGTTTTGATCGGCTATTTTCATTTCCCTGTAATCAATACAACTAAATGTTTTAACACGAAAATATCATAAAATGTGTTCTTAATAACAGTCAAGTTCATTTCAAATAATGCACAAGCACAATTAAGAACACATTTTATGATATTTTCGTGTTAAAACATTCAGTTGTATTGGTTCGAACAAATTCGTATTTTCAGTGTAGATTTACGGTGAAATGAAAATGGCCAACCAAAACATAAGGCTTCCTCAAAGTGAAAGAAACAAGGGGAGGTTACTCTCATTTATGTAGCTAATGTTCAGATTACCTTAACTTATTATGATAGTATGCTAAACCTTTTGTGTTCTATGGAAGTTCTCTGTTGTAAATTGACTGATTTTAGATATGGCTTTTTCTATCCTTTGGAATAAGTCAACCTTTGTAATTGAGATACTTATTCCTCACAGCCTCATTTTTATTATCATACAAAGGCAGGTGTTTGATAACCTGAGTCAATTGGAACATGACACAGTGATTTCATTTCTTTCACTATTGAATTCTACTGACACAGTTCACAGTTCAACGTAGATTTTTTTTCTATTTTCACGTTAACCTGATTATACCTCATTTCACCCACAGATTAGCCAACAATAAATATATATTTTTAAATCTGACATTTCTAGTTCTTTCGAGTTCTTTATGGGTCAAACGGTGAAAAGAAAACGCATGATCCAATTTGCAAATAAAGAAATTTTACAAACAGGTGGCCGGAAAAAAAAATGAAAAAAGAAAAAGGCAAATCATCCGAACTGTTTGAAAAAAAAAAATCAAGTGAAAGTGATCGACAAAAAGAAAAGTAACTGAAAGAGTCAAAAAGGCTGATATGTAAAAAGTGTTTAATACTTAAGTAGAAAATATATAAAACTTAATTTGAGTCTGAAAAAAAAAAAACAACAACAAAAAACGACTCAAAGGATCTTCAGGATAATTCTGATCCTTGAGTCAGTATTACCCTGATGATTCTTTAGGTGGAATATTAGGTAGGTAGTATCTGACTCAGATTTATCTTATACGTGATGCGAGAAAAAAGAGTCGTAGAACATGTATACGTTTAAATAACGTTATTGATAGCATTTAAAAAAAAACGATAATAATAAATAACGACGAGGTAATCAATATATATAGAGAGGGGGAAAGTGACAGGCATAATATAAAGTAAGAGGTCAGTTTTTGACTCAATTGCAAATTACGACTTATCAGAACCAATTAAAATGTTTTTTTTTTCAAATATAACTCAATCCCAGAACTAAGGAATATTTTGATATGAATTTTTGTCATTAATTTAAATAGGGAAAAAGCCTTTAGCAAACAATCATTCAGCTTTAGTATAATAATAGATTAGAAACATTTTTTCGTGGTTCACTTGGAGAGGTAAAAAATGAAGATAACAGTCCGAAAAAATAAAATAATATATATATATATATATATATATATATATATAATATATATATAGAGAGAGAGAGAGAGAGAGAGAGAGAGTGAGAGAATTGCAGAGGCAAAATAGAAATGTATATACTAAGGTGCACACGCTACCAAAATCAATACAGTGGAATGTCTGAAAGGCCATCTTCTTTGAGATTAAACAACTACAGACGCAGAACCAAATCTATGCATTATAATGCATTACTTTCTCTAGAACATTTTCCCCTCAGACAGCCACGGCTCTAATGGAAATGCAAAATTCACCATCGTAGAAACATTGAAAGTAAAAAGAACGCATTGGGTCACATAATGATTATAGAAACACATGAAAATAAATGGACAAAACGTCTACAAACACAAAAACAATGGATTCAACATAAAACTATACCTGCCCCAAAACACCGATGTGTAATAGAATTTACAGATAGTTGGTTGGATTTTAAGCCAACCCTTGTTGAGCGATTTCATACCGAAGGCATTTTGTTTCATTCATTCTTGTTGGGAGTTCAATTTCTTTTTTAAACTCATTTTTTTTAAAAACATTTTTGAATACTCATTTTAAATCTATTTAACCCATAGATGGGACCATAACAGGTACTACCACTCCGGGTCAGGGTGTACCTGGTTATAAAGGCGATAAAGGAGTACTCCACATTCCCTTTCAGTTTCAGAATTATAACTTCACGACTAGATACAGATAAACGTAATACCCAGGACGCTAAGACCCTCAGCCACTAACTGCTAGCACATATGATAAAATGGATTGGGCGTTACCATAAGAACAATAGGGTTCCGTCCTTGAGCACCACGGTTCACAACCCACTGCAGTGGGACACATATTGGCAGGATTTTACCTCTCTGCAGAAGGTCAGCCAGTATATTCTACAACCCCAGTCGACAGGGGGGATGTAATAGAATGTACAGATGGTTTGCCACATAAACATCTAAATAAACTAATTCCTATTTCAAATATTTAATTAAACGCTTACAGGCTAATTTGAAACATAATCCAACTACGCCTAACAATGCCTCAGGTGGTCACGATCACGCAGAAATTGGTGGTGGTGCTATTTAACAAACAAACAGCCTCTGTATTATTTAGATTTTTCAGACTGTTGTCCTCATCTTTATTCTTATATACACAACGTTTCGGCCAGTCTGCCCACCGGCCATCTTCAGGTGTTTCTTGTGGAACTTGGGAACTCTCTCGTCGAACTTGGGTGCCTTTATTTTGTAATCGAGATCCTTCACGGAGCTTTGAACTCTTTATTTAATTCATTGGGTTAGATTGTTCTCATTCCGTTAACCATGATCGGGTACAAGTGTTAAGCTATGTATAGTATTCTATATTACTTTCGCCCGTAGTCAAGATTGAACCAGCAACATACAGAAGATTTTCACCTAGAAATGTATTAATCCAACCCTTATATATTTACCAAATGCTCAGCTAGAGCAGGGTGTGACACAAGATCAATTTCTTAAGCGGAGTTTAACAGGTTTGAATTCAGAGTTTCTATTCTCCTAGACCGGTTGCCAAACCAAGGTTAAAGAGCCCAGTCTACCCTACTATTTATCCGTAGCTGAGGGGAGAGTAGGATTCTTACCTTTCCCAAGGATATTAGCGCTAAGTGAAATGCAATTAACACATCCAGGATTTGAACTCGGGGCGACGAGTCCATTTCCCATGACTGTAACCTTTACACCACGCGCTTCCTTATATTCGTTGCGCCATTGCATTTCACTTAGCGCTAATACCATTGGGAAAGGTATGAATCCTACTCTCCCTCCAGCTATGGATAAATAGTAGGGCAGACTAGGCTCTTTAACCTTGGTTAGGCAACTGGTCTAGGAGAAGGAAAACTCTGAATTTAAAACCTGTTGAACCCCGCTTAAGAAATTAACCATGTGTCACATCCTGCTCGTGCGGAGGGGTTGGTAAATATATATATTCGTTGCGCCATGCGTCCAAAATGTCATGCAAACAAGCAAACAGCCTCGTTCAGGATTTGAACTCGTGTAGCTGAGTCAATTTTTACGACGATATCCTTTACGCAACGAACACCCACGACAAATATGATATACCGATTTTAGAAGTATCAATGAAAGAATATGATATCACAAAAAGAAATGAAGGTGGTTTCTGATCATTCGTAGATCGAGATTTAGAAAATCGCTCCAATTGACACATAGATTAATCGAAAGCTGAAGATACACGGCGTTTTAGAAAACTGCTTTAGTTTAGTCGATAAAGCAGCACAAAATACCGAGTTCAATACCAAGCCTCGCTAAATCCCCACATGCGTAGTACATATTGGATATGTACGGTAAGTGTGGTGCTCACCTCAAACGCAAGACAATCTCCCATGTCTAGCGCAAGTGAAAATCTCCCATGTCTAGCGCTAGTGAAAAGGGGATAGACTCTTTCACTGCCCGATTAATATTGACAATAAACCACTTCGCCGATTTTACACCTCTGTTCTGTCATGAATCACATGAAAACGAAAATTATCACTTTGGAGACGATTCAGGTTTTTGGTGACGATTCGGATTTTTTTCCTTTTACAATGAATACGTATTAAAGAAATAAAAAAAACATTTTACTTACATTATGGATTCTGGAATTTCGCTTTCCAGATATAGCCCTTCTTCATAGCAGTTCTTCTGATTTGAATAATATTCATCAATATCGACTCTTTAATGTCATCTGAAAAAAAGGATAAACTTCTTTAGTATGCGACTACAATACTATCCTGTGTGTATTGTAAATAATTCGAATTTATTTTATTAAATCAGATGTTTAAACTGCCAAAATTAGTCAGAATTTTGGGGACAAGGCTTAATAATTTGTGTTATTTTAATTTTTTGAACTGTTTTCCTCATCTTTATCATTATATACACAACGTTCCGGTCGATGTGCCCTTCGACCTACTTGAGGTGTTTCTCGTCGAAATCAAGTGATTTCATATCGTAATCGGGAAACTTCAGGGAACTTTTAACCGAACACTTTCTTTAATCCAGTTGGTAGATTGTTCTCATTACGTTAACCATGCCTAATACAAGTTTTAACCGCCCTGTCGACAGGGGCGTTAGAATATACCGACTGCACCTCTGCAGAGAGGTAAGACTCCCCCAATGGGGCCACCTGTTGGCCGTGGGTGGCGACCAGTGATGCTTAAGGATAGAGCCCAGATGGATAAGCAGTTCATGACATGCAATACTCCACTTTAGCCCTATCTTGGGCTAGACGGGCGGTCGGAGAGGCCTCC
>CM042137.1:33118835-33138835 GCA_023376005.1 Doryteuthis pealeii
TGAAGAAAACAACAGATCTAGAAAATCCGACCAAATATAACGAATATTAAAGGCAAGGCGAATAACCAACAGAGGCAATAAATTCAAATAATATTTCATTTTTATTTGTTCAAGATTTCATCAAGAGGATTTTAATAATTTACAAATATCATATATATAAGTGAGGAAAAGGGTGGAGAATCAGAGAGGAGAAAGATTGATACATATATATATATATATATATATATATATATATATATATATATATATATATAAAAATATGTATATATAATCAATTTAGGTCACCTAAATACACAATTCACACGGTATTATGTAGCAGATAAAGAATCGTACAAAAGCTTTATGGATATTTACAAATATGCACATAAAATCGGTGGTTGACCTATTGTCAGTAACAGCCGGAGAGTGAGGGTGTGCTAGACCAGAAAGATTATCATTTGCTGAGTTGGAGTGTCACACAAAACGCCTGATCCACACTTCACATCAAAAATCAGATTACCCACGGTGTGCTTCTCATGCGCTGGATTAGTAAGGACCGGTATCGAACCTAGAACCTTGGGATTACCTAGGTTAACGCCACTGTCGGCTGAGCTAAACCGGCCTGTGCATAAAATACATTGATCGTCTAATGAAATAAAAACACAGTAAATAATTCTTATACTGACAAGTATGTGTAAAGTAATAATGAGTGTGGAAGTGTGACGTTAACGGTGGGTTGACGTGTTATGCAAGTGTAAGTTATAATGGGAAGATAAAAAAAACAGAATAAGGAAACGTGGAATTGATACGTGTGTGAATAACTGAGCTTAGTTCCTTGGTGGCTGGTCGTTCAACCACCACAGTCCTGTCCTATGGCAATACGGGACGCCACCCACTGCAAACAAATGGCCTATTGAGTGGGGGGGGGGTCGTATCCCCCTGCAGCACTGCAGTCGGCTTATTCTACAAACCTAGCCGAAAAGGTGCACGTTACATTGCAAATCTTACTTCATTGCACGTAATATAAAGTTTCGCTTCTTTTAATTTTAATGACATATCAACCTTTGTGGGTTATTTAATGTCAAAGCCACCCCTTTATAAGAACAGTAGTACTATTTAATTCATAACTGGATGCGGGGATAAGGGGCTCATACATTTCCCAAGAGTATTAGTCCGAAAGTAAATGTAATAGCACGACTGGAGTTCGAACTCGTTTAGTATGGTGTAACAGTCTAGAAAAGTTATCTACTGCGCCACGGAGCCCCCTCCCCGTAATATATATATTTACCAACTCCTCCGCACGAGCAGGATGTGACACAAGGTCAATTTCTTAAGCGGAGTTCAACAGGTTTGAATTCAGAGTTTTCCTTCTCCTAGACTGGGTGCCTAACCAAGGTTAAAAAGCTCAGTCTGCCCTACTATTTACCCATAGCTGGAGGGAGAGTAGAATTCATACCTTTCCCAAGGGTATTAGCGCTAAGTGAAATGCAATTACCACGTCCCGGATTTGAACTCGGGGTGACGAGTCCATTTCCTATGACTTTAACCATTACACCACGCGCTTGGGGCAACGAGCCCTCCCCGTAATATAATGGTCGGACATTTCATCCATAAAGTTGGGACGTATCTTTCTTTTGAGTATCACTTGAGTCCCAGGAAAACTGGTGTTTGGCGATGTGCGTGTTCCGAGGCACCCCAAAATTAACCAAGAACCCTTAACACCAGGATTCCGTTCTTAAGCACCACAAGTCACCAAACACGGCCAATAGGTCACCTAGGTGGTGCTGGTGGTGTCTTAAATTTCTGCAGAGGTGCAATTGCTGCATTCTATAGCTCCAGCTAACAGGGCAGAAATCTTGGATGAGGCTGGATGCATTTCCCATAGGCCTAATATTCTCGGGAAAGGTATGAATCCAACTATTTTTCCTCAAGTTGTGGGATCTATAACCTTGGTGTAGCAACCGGTATTGGAGAAAGAAAACTCGAAATTCAAACCTGTTAAACTTCGTTAAAAAATTGACCTTGTGTCATCCTGCTCGTCCGAAGGGGTCGGTAAATACACGGTATTTACCCATAGCTGTAGGGAAGGTAGTTGGATGTATACATTTCCCTGGGGTACTAATGCTATGTGAAATGCAAACAGTAAAGTAAGGGCTGTCATAATGTTTTTATTAAATTACTAGTAGCAGTGGTGGCACGTGGTGGCACGTGGTGTAATGGTTACTGTCATAGGAAATGAACACTGGCGAACCGAGTTCAAAACCTGGTCAAGGTTATTTGAATTTTACACAGAGCTGATATACTTGAGAAATGTACGAATCCAACTATTCTCCCTCCAGTCATGGGTAAATATTAGGGCAGACTGGGCTGTTTAACCTTATTTAGGCAACCAGTCTAGGAGAATGAAAACTTTGAATAAAACTAAAAGGGAGTCAAAACGGCGCTGGGTTAGCTCAATCGGTAGAGCGTTCGGCTAGAAACCGCAAAGTCCCTAGTCCGATACCGGCCCTCGCCAACTCAGCGTATGACTAGCACCGGCATCTGTGCGGTAAAGTAAGGAGCTGATGATAGGTGTGGCGCTCCATCTCAGACGTCAAAAAGCAATCTCCTTGGTCTAGCGCTAGAGAAAAGGGGATAGACTCCCTCGCTGATTGGCTGAAACCGATTTTAGGCCACCACGACGACTTTATTTTACTTACTTTGCGAACATCTAATCTTCCCCCTCCTAATAAACTAACATTTAGAAATAGCAAGATATTGATAGCGGCAGAGTTAGCTGGTCTGCGTCCTGGACATATGCAGGATCTAATTTCCCCTGTCACCGCTGAAACCGGATCTCACTCTTTTTTTTTATTGGCTCTCATCCGGTAATCTAATGCGCTTCAACGCGGCGAGATAATCTCTTTGGGGTGTCCCCTGTTGATGTCTGCGGACCTGACTGTCTCGCGCCAGAAGGAATAGCGTCATCTGTCCTTCGACGATCAACAGCCAAGTTGTACCGAAGACAGATTATTCAACGCCGGTCAAATCTCTCAACGGACACTTTTTACGACCACCACCGGCGCCAACCGAGGACCTGGAGGTTAACAGTCGGAGCTAATCAATATCAGTTATTCAACAACTGAATTGGCCGACATTATCCGTAACATCGACGGGCGTTGGTATCATCACACCGTCTAATGATCCCATTATCTTTGGCGCCCCAGTTTTGTAAGAAGCTATTAAACTTGTTCTTTGGGTTCATGCCTTTAAGCTACAAGTTGTTGTTCATCGTTCTTGCCATGTTTGTCATGAGGGTTACACATGACGACCAAGTTTTTAAATCCTTCTTCTACATTAACAGAACTTTTAACGAAAGTAATGGTTGCTATCATTAATTTCTTTATTATCAACTAAAAGCCAATCAATATATATCTAGAAAAATAAATTTTTGTTAAAAAGAGAGGAAAAAAGAATATTACTGACCGAGTTCAAAAAATAACACGTACAAGTGTTGCATACCCTTCTCATTACTTCTTTACTTACTTCTTTCTTACTCTATTCTTCTGGTCGTCTTTGGAATCTTATAACATCTTGTCTTGGTCTGGAATCTTCTAAGGTCTGGACTTTCTTGGGGACTTCGGGTCTGGTCTTCCATTGGAGATTTCTCTTTATCAGAAGTCCTGTGTCATTGTTAGTTTTTAGATAATAACACAATACTTCGATTTACTTTGATCATATTTTATTCTCGAAACCCCCCACCAGACTACCTGCGCAGATCGAGTCGGAGCGTGTATAACACGACTCACCACCGTCGTGGTTTCTCGCCGACTGACTAAAATCTATTTCTAATCTAAACCGGAAGAGGGTCTTCTCCACCGATTCTCACGGTATCCACCGGAAGGAAGGATCAGGACAGGTCAAGCCTTGTCATTCAAATCCTTCAAGGCCATGGGCTGCATCTTATAACGGCCATTTTGATTTCTACACTATTGCACGTAAATATTAGGTATCTAATAATTATGTAACACAAGTGTCACTATCACTTTCAATTAAGCCATGTGTTGATTGAAAGCAGATGGCATGAGGAAAGTCTCACCCACTTTCATTGACTGAGACCATTTTTTTTGTTCATTTCTTCCACACCAATTTAAAAAAAATTCTTCTTGACCCTGAAAATAGCATCCACATTGCTAGGAACAATTCCCAGTGACTGGTACAGAAAAGCCATTTCGCGATGTCAAAGGTGACACCGGGAATAGGACATCCGATTTCCTGAATAAGGACGTCCGTTTCATCACCGTATACGTCAACTGTCTAAAATGACATAAAAATATAGACCAACCTATTTCGCACACTTCCTCATCTTTGTTTTGCAGCAAAGCGTGGAGTAATGGTCGACATCTACAAATGACAAGGGACAATAGTGTCTACAAGTGTGACGTCACATAAAAGGGAATATGCTGCGACTGAAAAGGAGTAATGTCATTCAATCAGGGTGCTTTCTGCCGCCGAGATTATCTCCGAATTGCTCATGTTGCATACCTCTTTCTTTAATTCTATTTCTTGGCCGTCTTTAGTATTCTGATCGTCTTTGGTATTTCTTCTAACATCTTGACTTGGTCTGGAATCTTCTAAGGACTGGACTTTCTGTTGTTATGTTCCTGCTGGCTGGTCGTCCTGGATTCATTTCTTAGTCTTGTTACCAAGACATTCATCAACCACAAGAACATATTAATTATACAAACTTTTATTTCCTTAACTATACATTTCATGTAACTAAATATCTGACTAACATAGCGCGCGTGAGTTCCAGTTTTAGGATGGACCTAAAATGGTCGACTTCTCTGCCTGACGTCTAACTGAAAAACTGGGGACCGAACAGGTCCCACGTGACTTCACGTATTTTGGCGGGCATCCGTAATTTTCCATTGAAGGACCCAGTCATGGTATGAAAAGGGTCATCCCTAAGAATTACAGGGGATTGACAATAATCTTATGCAACCGCATAGATTATGTAACACTCAGTACCTTTCTAATTGTTTCAAACTGGCATAATGGGTGAAGAACGAACATTTTAGGCGGACCACTGCGTAAAACAATGAAAATGAAAAAAAATCGTGAGAACAGGAAGTAGTCTTAGAAAAGGGAGTTTTGGGTTTGGTTTTCGGAGGAGCCAGGGGTGTTTCGAAGATGGCTATTTCTTGCACGAGTCCTGGTTTAATTTGGGTTGAGTAAAGACGTCTAAAAAATATTGACGGAATCCTGGTGGCTGAGCAGTTCATGACATGCAACATTTTAACCCTAGACGGGCGGTCAGAAAGGCTCTAACCAATCAATCGGCTAGTGACGGCAAGCCCTAGCACCTATATGATGGTCATGACCATTTAACTCTAATGGCAGACCCCCAGAACTTCTTATCATTTATCTGTTAGAATACGGTAGCTAAGGGTCTTAGTGCCCGGAGTGTAACGTTAAACTGCATCTAGTAATGAAGTTTAAATCCTGGAGCTCTTGGGAATATAGAGTATTCGTTGCAATTACTCTCAGGAGTATGTTATGGTTTAAATAGATAAACATTAGTTTAAAAGGTGTTTAAAAATGATTTTTGAATACAAAATAAATGAATAAAACAAAAGCATAAAATAACAAAAAGGTTGACATGCCATAAAATCCAGCCAACCAACCAAGCAACTAACATTTATATTGAACTGCATTTGTATTTTACAGAAGAAATTTATACATTTAGATATACCAAAAAAGAGGCAACACATATCACAAGACTGAGCAGCTACCGTGTCCTGGGTACAACACTAAACTGCATATATTAATTCGCTAGTATATATTTACCAGTCCCTCCGCACGAGCAGGATGTCACACAAGGTCAGTTTATTAAGTTTAACAGGTTTGAATTCAGAGTTTTCCTTCGCCTAGACCGGTTGTCTTACCAAGGTTAAAAAGTCCAGTCAGTCCTACTATTTACCCATAGCTGGAGGGAGAGTAGGATTAATACTTTTCGCAAGGGTATTAGCGCTAAGTGAAAATGCAATTTCTACGTCTAGGATTTGAACTCGGGGCAACGAGCCCATTTCCCATGATTTTAACCTTTACACCACACGCTTCTGTTAATTCGCTTGTAGATATTGAAATAACCATTAGTTTGATTGATAGCTTTTGACCCGTTATTGGCCTGGGCGTGATGTCCTGATTCGATTAGAATATCACATGTCTGAAATCGGTAGGAAGAGACTTAGTTTTAGAGAGAAGAAATCTATGCAATCGACTGAGGTGAACGCGATTGGTATCTCTGCTCAGAAGTTCCTCAAAGCGCGATGGAATAATGAGTCTTGAGCAAATAAAAGACGTCAAATCTGAACTATGAAGCTGTGTTCATAAATAAGAACAGGAGATGGACACAAACACGAGACCCAAAACAAATCCAAAATAACCGCAATTTAACTCAAGACGACGCAAAGACCAGGGAAAACTCGACCGAGATAGTAGAAATAGACCTAAGTAAAATGATAATTAAGAAGGGCTATTTATCACTACCACTGTGCGTCAGAGTTGGACCCAGGGTAATGGCAATGAAGGGGTACTCCACACTCCCCATATCACCATAACTGGAGCCTCACCATCAGATGCAGATTAAAGTCATACTCAGGACACCTTATATTTAAAAGATTATAAGCATTCCAACAGCACTATATTTTATTGAAATTGTTTTTATTTTTCGTGCTTTTTTAATTAGTTGATGATAAACTGGGTGGTCTTTAACTATATATATATATATATATATATATATATATATGTGTGTGTGTGTGTGTGTGTGTATGTGATTTATTAAGTCTGAAATGTCTAATCCCTTCCAAATTCCTATGAATTTACTGATATAATATAAAACTTAATGGATTCAAGTATCCGTTATATCTGAGATTTATAGTTTTATGCATTCAAATAGCGGACATTTTTTAAAAATAAAATATTGTCATTTACTCATACAACCGCAATGCATACACTGATAAACGAGTGAAAGACAAATATACACTAAATACTCCGCCTTGTTCGCTGGGTCTGTAGATTACGCCAACTGAACCTCTGCAGAGGAGTAAGACCCCCAACTGGGGCCACCTGTTGGCCGTGGGTGGTGACCCATAATGTCTGAGCTCTGGAGTGCGTGGAGAACCACTTCGTGACAGTACCCCAAGGTCAACTCTGATCCACAATGAAAGTATACGTTAATGTACCATCTATGGGTTAAATACATAAAAATGTGTTTAACAAATTGAATATCCCAAAAGAATGAATAAAACAAAAACGTATTCGGTATAAAATAACTCAAGGGTTGACATGCCTTAAAACTCTTCCAACCAACCAACCAACTGTTGGGTTGTCTTCTCTCTGCCTGGAAGAGTTATCTTCCCTCTGGGTTCCTGTTTTTTGACCACCAGGGTTTTTTTTGAATTTAAGCGCCTGTTTTGGAACTCTCAGCCTCTTCTTCTTCTATGGCACCTCACGCACATGGGTTAGAATTGTATGTCTACATCCTTCTCGTGTGGGGTCTTCTGCCCCCAACACAACGCTAGTAAGTAACATTGCCCTACGGAATCTCCATAACTATCCATTACTTCTATATGTACATTTAGGTATCTCTTGTATACTTCCTTATTGTATCTCTATTCATGAATGTGTCCTTTTTTATATCTTCTTTGTATTTCTGTTATATGTATCATTTCCATGTGCTTGTATTAAAGTCCATTATATGTATGTAATACTCGTGTCGGAGTTGTGATGTTCAACTTATTATAACTTATATTACCAACCAACCAACCAGCCAACCAACCAACCAAATACCAATGGATATACATAAGCACAATATTAAACCGGTAGGTTTAGCTCAGTTGGTAGAGTGTCGGACTAGGAACCGCAAGGTTCCTGGTTCAATACCGGCCCTCGCTAACTTAGCGTATGAGTAGCACAGGGAACTGTGCGGTAAAGTAAGGAGCTGATGGTATATGTGGTGCTCTACTCCAGACGCAAGAACAATCTAGGAACCACAAGGTTCCTGGTTCGATACCGACCCTCGCCAACTCAGACGCAAAAGCCTCCACCTTAGACGCAAAAACAATCTACTTGGTCTAGTGTTAGTGAAAAGGGGATAGACCCCCTTGCTGTCCGGCTGATACCAACTTTAGGCCACCCCGACGATTTTAATTTTTACATATCAGTAAGCCTCTTTGGAGTTTGATGTTTTCATCTGTAATTCTAAAAGTTCACTTGAATAAAAGCATCAGCTATTTTTCCACGGTAGTCTTGGTTTTTAAAAGGTGGAATTGTTGTATGTTGCTTTCCTTCGTGCAAGTTTCCAGACGTATTAAAGACAATTTTTATGAAACAGAATCAGTTTAGGAAAGGTCCAAACTGTGTGTATATATATATTTACCAGCGCCTCCACACGAGCAGGATGTGACACAAGGTCAATTTCTTAAGCGGAGTTCAACAGGTTTGAATTCAGAGTTTATCTTCTCCTAGACCGGTTGCCTAACCAAGGTTAAAAAGCCCAGTCTGCCCTACTATTTACCCATAGTGGGAGGGAGAGTAGGATTCATACCTTTCCCAAGTGTATTAGCGCTAAGTGAAAATGCCATTACCACGTCCAGGATTTGAACTCGGGGCGACGGGTCCATTTCTCATGACTGTAACCATTACACCACGCGCTTCCAAACTGTGTGTATATGTTCATGAGTGTACCAAGTTTATGTCACAATAACTGTGCACGCCACGTTTTATGTGTGCTTAGATATGAGTGTCTATGAAGGAGAGAGAGAGAGAGAGAGAGAGAGAGAGAGAGAGAGAGAGTAAAATGAGACAAGCAATATGCGGATATGTCACTTAGCATGTAAATATGCATTTATCTTCTTTTTTTTTTCTTTACATTAGCCAGCGTTAAGTATGCCCCTCTTTGATAAGAAATAGTGCGTCGCTTGATGATTAAAACGCTGGCTAATACTGCACTATATTCCGTTTTGCAAGCGATAATCAATTTAACTAAAAGACTAGCTTCTTAGTAAAGAGAATTGGCTGTGAGAACGCCGCTCAGATATTCGTTTACAAAACTTGTTAATCGTGTTCTCTTTTGTCTCCTTTTGAACCTTCTTTTGTTTTTTTGTTTTTGTTTTTGTTTGTTTGTTTATTTGTTAATCTTCACGTCTACTCTCATCTATGTGTCCATTTTCCGAAGTAGCCAATATACGTTTTTTTGTTTGTTTGTTTTTCCTTGCTCCCTATTTCCTTTCACTTCAGTTGCACTTTCTGTTTTGTTTGTTTGTTTGTTCTGTCTTCCCTTTCTGCTTCTCTGTCTTTATCAGCTTCCTGTATTACCGAGTGTCATTTAATCACTTCCCCAATAAATAATCAACCAAGTAATTTACTTTGCAAGACTCCCTTTCATCCTTGTTTTTTTTTGTTTGTTTGTTTTTTCATTGGCTCTTTATAACTTGATTTATGGTCAAGACATGAACCTTTTGCAGTGAATGAACCAAAGTCTTTTTTTTCCTCCCCTGAAAGTCTCAGTTTTAAATGTGTATAAGTAAAAATGTGTGTGTGTCTCAGGTGCATATACGTTGCTATCTATGCTGATTTTTAATGGACACACACAAACACACACACACACACAGACACACACACACACACACACATATGTACACATGCTCACATATATGTAACATGTTTGATTGACGAGGGTTATTTAGAAGCATTAACGCATACACACATATTTACTACATAAATGACAAAGTCTTTTTTTCCCCTGAAAGTCTCAGTTTTAAATGTGTATAAGTAAAAATGTGTGTCTCAGGTGCATATACGTTGCTATCTATGCTGATTTTTAATGGACACACACAAACACACACACACACACCACACACACACCACACACACACACACACACACACACACACACACACATATGTACACATGCTCACATATATGTAACATGTTTAAATTGACGAGGGTTATTTAGAAGCATTAACGCATACACACATATTTACTACATAAATGACAAAGTCTTTTTTTCCTCCCCTGAAAGTCTCAGTTTTAAATGTGTATAAGTAAAAATGTGTGTCTCAGGTGCATATACGTTGCTATCTATGCTGATTTTTAATGGACACACACACACACAACACACACACACACACACACACACACACACACACACACATGCTCACATTATGTTAACATGTTTAATTGACGAGGGTTATTTAGAAGCATTAACGATACACACATATCTACTACATAAATGAAAATTTCTGTCTGCCTATGTATAACCGGTTGGCACCTACACCAGTGATCTAATCATGATGAAACTTTAAACTCATATTGAGCTAATTGGATTTCAAAGAAATTAAAAATGGAACCCCTGGAGACATTTTTACAATGGAGGAAGAAAGAGAAGACATTTCAGTGAGAGAGGGGACAGATTATTATTATTATTATTATTATTATTATTATTATTATTATTATTATTATTATTAGTAGTAGTAGTAGTAGTAGTAGTAGTAGTAAAAAATTAAAGAATTAAAATGAAAAAAATAGATTACGCAATAATCGTTACAATAATAAACAATCAACTTTTTAATCCAATCTATTACATTTAGAATATTTAATGTTACAAGTCCGTCTTTAGGGCCAACACTTCTGATTGTTTATTCAACTTAGTATGGTGATTTCCCTCAGATTATGTCAACTATGGGGGAAAACCGGACGGTTTTATTGAATTGCTTCAGTCATTCGAAGGGCTTTACAAACGGTGATAATGTTAAATAAGTTCGATACTCTTTGAGCTCAAACTTCCCCGGCTTATTCCCTTTGAATGAAGAAAGCAGGATGTCTTATCATTTAAACAGCTATAGATAGATCCACACAAAAAAGGATCTACCAAGAACACACCTAGTAAAGGTTGCTATAGAAAATTCTGGATTGGCTCCCAAGTTCATTATCATTTTAAACCGCACTCTGGGAACTGTGAATAACTCCACCTTTTCCGGGTATTACCTGGTACTGCAGCAATTATATGAATATGTTTAGGTAATCTATGCAAAATATTTCACATGTATATCATCATCCTCATCATCATCAGCCTCATCATGGCTCTTACTCGCCACCCGCCTCTGAGCCGATTGATGTCCATGGTGTGTCCATGTACAGATAACCGCTGAGGAAATTTACCTATGAGTTGAACCTTACTTCTCCAACAGTATCCAGCATGTCTTGTTCATCTTACTTGGATGGTTTATGTGATAGGAGATAAGTGGCCGTACAACTGTTTTTTTGTTGTGGTATGCTGCCTCCAGGATTTGTTGAAGACAATACGCAGCATCCTTGTACATTTTGAATTTAACTTTTTCTCCAAGCATTTTATTAGTAGTTCAGCCATTGATACAGCAACAGCTTAGAAGAATTGTCACTAACTTATCAGAGAGGTTAAATTTCCATATGATCGATACTCTGTCAATAAGTCCACCAAAGTTCAGATCCCAAGTACTTTCGGCACTTCGAAATGCCATCATAAAAAAAACAACAAAAAAACCCAAAAAAACAAACAAACAAAAAAAAAACAAACTGGAACACATCACCCCTGATGATGGCACTTCGAAGTGCCGAAAGTACTTGGGACCTGAACTTTGGTGGACTTATCCACGAATTCCACCCAAATATTAAAAAGTTGGCCAAAAAACTCGAAAAGATCAAAAATAAAATTATTAAACAGGAGATGTGTCTTTTGTTTAATTCTACATGTATAATTGAAAGAATGCTGCCCAAATACACACACACACACACACACACACACACACACACAACACATATATATATATATACATATATATATACATTTTTAGAAAAAGGAAATTTTCATGGCTTGAACAGTGAAAAAGAAAAAATGTCAAAAAAGAAAAGACCGAATCATCCGAACAGTCTGAAAAAAATCAAATATACAATATGGTTGGTAAAAAGAAAAATTAACCGAAAGACTCAAGATAAGCTGATATTCATTAAGAGTGTTCAATATGAATAAGTAGAGCCGAAATATCAAGAACCTAAATTGAGTTAGAAACTATCTACCTATTTCACCTTAAAGGATATTCTGGAGTCAGATTTATACAGATATAAGGATCTTATATCTGTATAAATCTGACTCCAGAATATCCTTTAATGTGCCCAAATACACACACACACACAGGGGAAAACAAGGTAAATAGCTTCTGGCTCCATTTCATAGGCTTGTTTATAATTTAAATTTTAGACACTTTTCAATAAATAGTTTCAATTAACTTTTTCTTTCAATAATTGAATTTGAAATCCTTCATTGAGATAGAATAATCTATTGTAAAGGATCATCGTCTAAGAATTCAGATGAAAAACAATATTATTTTAGCGAAAAAAGCAGATCAAAAAAGCGTAAGAGTCTAGCTCATGCAGCTAATTTAAAGGGATCATTCCTTAAAAAAGCTGAAAAATTCGGGAGTGCGTAGCTTGAAGACATATATATATATATATATATATATATATATATACATACATACATATATATATATATATATATGTGTGTATGTGTGTGTGTGTGTGTTTATACATGTCCATACATATACGTTCGTGTATCTGCATGTTCTCGATAATCCAATCATAACTTCATTGTTTCTAAATAACTTTAATAATTTTGTCATTAATGTCATATTTCGTTTCCATATCCATTCTTTGTGAATTTTGCAATTTTCTTTTAGATAAGAAATGCGCCTATACATGTAAAGCTTATTAAAATCAAATATAGATGCATTGTTTTATAAAAAATATTAATGATTTAATTTTTCAGAATTGATTGTATGAATAAACTTAGCCTGCATATATCTAAATAGGTATTTACGCAGTCCATCAGCCACGAGTAAGGTGTCACACAAGGTCGCAAATATGGGGCGTCCAGCAAGGATTGCTAACCATTACACCACGATGGAACTCCCTTATTTAGTCACCCCGTTTGTATGGTTAGAATGGGACACAAGGTCGTGAGTATATATTTACCAACCCAAGGTCAATTTTTAGGCGAAATCTAGTCAAGCCCTAGCACATATAAAATTGTCCCAACCCTACCGTTTTTCTCATACGGTGACTGAGAGTCTTAGTGTCCAAGGTATGACGATAAACTACATCCAATGGTGAAGTTCCAATTTTGGAGCTCTGGGGAGTGTGGAGTACCTCATCCTCACCATTACTCACATGTATATTCTGAGCCGGAGTGGTAGTACCTGTGATGATCCCATCAATGGGTTAAATAGAAAAATGAGTTTAAAAAAATGTGTTAAAAAGAAATTGAGTTTTAAAAACATTTAACGCCGAATGTAGGCATTTTGATATTCGGTTTCTTACAGTACCTGATTGCAGTGACTGAATCAATCAAATACAACATTGGAAATCCGGAAAAAAGGGGTTTATTACTATTTGTACAGGAATATAAATGATAGAGTCAACGCGCAGTTCTCCAACAGTATGACTAACTACTCGACTAGTAGTGACTAGATTACAAATACTGCTACGTAACTCGACTACGAATATCCTCGCGTATTCGTATCTTTATGTGTTCCGTTGGACGAGTCCAACTATCTTGTGGGGGACATAACTTCCCTTACAACACTGATGTTGCTAAATGGTTACCCTTCTAAGTAATGAACAGGCTCATCGCCGCTTAAGATCTGTGATCTAGCGGGAATCTGTGCTTTTAATGTGATTTAATCTTAAGCTAATGGAGCCACTGCAAAGGATAAGTCATATGTAAACGTAGTTGCTTATTAGATGCTTATTAAAATGAAAAAAAGAATCGTTAACAGTTTTTGATGCGCAAACGAGTAGGTAGTTCTACTGGATTCTTATTTGTTACGGTATTATTATTATTATTATTATTATTATTATTATCGTTGTTGTTGTTGTTGTTGTTATTATTATTATTATTATTATTATTTTCAGACTGACATTTAGGAGAATGACAAAAGAGAAATAAAATTTTCAGGTTGGGTGAAGTGTGAGAGGTAGAGTACGATGAATACAGAGTGGAAGACTATACGCAATAAAAGAAGAAAAGAGAGAAGAAAAATGACAGATAATAAAGAAAATGCTGGGAATACACGAAAGATGTAAAATATGAAGGTATGAGAAATATGAAGGAAGGCATAAAACATTGGGAAATGAGAGAAAGAATGAAAAATGATTGTTTGGTTGGATTTTACGGCATGTTAACCCTTGGGTTATTTTATACCGAAGCCGTTTTGTTTTAGTATTATCTATGTTATTCGGACTATTGTCCTCATCTTCATTGTTATTTGTACAACGTTTCGGCCGATATGCCCTCTGGCCTTCTTCAGGTATTTCTTGTCGGACTCGGGAACCTTCTTTTCGGACTCGGAAACCTTCTTTTCGAACTCGGGAACTTTCTTGTCGTAATCAGGAACCTTCTTGTCGTAATCGGGAGCCATCACGGAACTTTGAACCTAACCCTTTATTCAGTTCCCGATTACGACAAGAAAGTTCCCGATTTCGAAAAGAAGGTTCCCGAGTCCGAAAAGAAGGTTCCCGAGTCATACAAGAAATACCTGAAGAAGGGCGGGGGCATATCGGCCGAAACGTTGTACAGATAACAATAAAGATGAGGACAATTGTCCGAATAAACCAGATAATACTAATCATCAAGCCTCATCTCAAACATTCAGAGAAACGTTTTGCTTTATTCATTCTTGTTGGGTATTCAATTTTTTTTACTCATTTTTAAACTCTTTTTTTGAACTATTTAACTATTTATGAAACCAGAATGTTCAACTATTAAAGAAACATTTTTTGAATCTTATTATTAGAATCTGTTATTGGATGGTTGGATGGTTGGATTTTATGGCATGTCAGCCTTGGGTTATTTTATGCCAGAGACATTTTTATTTTCTTCTTGTTGGATATTCAATTTTTTTAAGAACTTTTTTTTATAAACACTCGTTTTTAAAACTCAGTTTTTGATCTTTCTAACCCATAAATGGAACCCTAACAAGTACTAACACCCAGGGTCAAATTGGAACTGAGTGTAATGGCGATAATAGGATACTATACATTGGCCAGAGTTTCACAAGTGGAACCTCACCACTAGATGTGATTTATCGTCATACTCAGGACACTAAGACCCCCAGTCACCGCCTCCTAACACACATATGATAAAAAGGGTTCAGGGTTTGTCATAAAGGAAATAGGGCCGGGACAATCATATAGATGCTCGGGCCTGCATGGCCAGCCAATAAAATGGAGGGGTCACTCCCGTCTAGCCTAAGGGCCAAAGTGTAGAGTTTGGTGTTATGGAATATTCAGCAACCTGGAACCCACCTTTAAGTATCCCGGGTTGCCACCAACGGCCAACTGGGGGCTCTATTCGAGGTGGGTTTTACCCTTCTGGAGATGTGCAGTTGGTGTGTTCTATAGCCCCTCCGACAAGGCGCCAGAGTGGGGATAGTGTATATAATAAAAGAAAAGAAAAGAGTGAAGAAAGAATAAGAGATAATAAAGCAAATTTGGAACATGACAAAAGAGGTGAAATATGAAGGCGTTGGGAATATGAAGGAAGACATAAAATATTTGGAAATGAGTGAAAGAGAGCAAAAAAATGATATGCAGTCAGGAATCATGTGTACAGCAGATGGAATTTCCATCGTAAAGATATAACCCACATTTGCTATGTTTACTACTTTCTTTCTTTTTTTCTTTTTCCAAATCCGAATTTGTTTCTTTGTTGGTTTGTTTGTTTGTTTCTAAATCTATATTTCTTTCTTTTTTTTTAATTCTTTCTTTCTTTCTTTCTTTCTTTCTTTTCAATTATTTCTTTCTTTTCAATTCTTTCTTTCTTTCTTTCTTTCTTTCGTTCTTTCTTTTCGATTTCTTCTTTCTTCTGGATTCTTTCTTTCTTTCTTTCATTTCGATTCTTTCTTTCTTTTCAATTCTTTCTTTCTTTCTTTCTTTCTTTTCGATTATTTCTTTCTTTTCGATTTTTTCTTTCTTTTCAATTCTTTCTTTCTTTCTTTTCGATTCTTCTTTCTTTTCAATTCTTTCTTTCTTTTCGGTTTTCTTTTTTTTCAATTTTTTTTCTTTCTTTTCTTCTTCTTTTCAATTCTTTCTTTCTTTTCGATTTTTTCTTTTTTTTCAATTCTTTCTTTCTTTCTTTTCGATTCTTCTTTCTTTTCAATTCTTTCTTTCTTTCGATTTTTTCTTTTTTTCAATTCTTTCTTTCTTTCTTTTCGATTCTTCTTTCTTTTCAATTCTTTCTTCTTTTCGGTTTTTTCTTTCTTTCAATTCTTCTTTCTTTCTTTTTCGATTCTTCTTTCTTTTCAATTCTTTCTTTCTTTTCGGTTTTTTCTTTCTTTTCAATTCTTTCATTCTTTCTCTTCGATTCTTCTTTCTTTCAATTCTTTCTTTCTTTTCGATTCTTTCTTTCTTTCTTTTCGATTTTTTCTTTCTTTACAATTCTTCTTTCTTTCTTTTCGATTTTTTTCTTTCTTTCTTTATTTTCGATCTTCTTTCCTTTCAATTCTTCTTTCTTTCTTTTCGATTTCTTCTTTCGATTCTTTCTTTCTTTCTTTCTTTCGATTATTCTTTATTTCGATTCTTTCTTTCCTTTCAATTCTTTCTTTCTTTTCGATTCTTCTTTCTTTTCAATTCTTTCTTTCTTTTCGATTTTTTCTTTCTTTTCAATTCTTTCTTTCATTTTTGGTCATAGGAGAACTACTCATATAGTGTAAAGGCTTATCCGTACATCTATAACTGGTTTGAATTCCGAGTTTCCTTCTCTTAGACTGGTTGCCATACCAAGCTTACAGAACCCAAACTGCTCAACTATTTTACTCATAGCTGGAAGGAGAATAGTTGGATTCATAACCATGTAGTAGTTGCGGCTTCTGGTTTGTAAAATTAATTGCGTGGTCCTAGGAGGCCGTCCCCAAGACAGCAACTGTCCCCTCGTTTAAAAGGGATAGGGATGGGTTTATTATCCGGTGCCTGAGGCGCTAAAAAAGGGGAATGCTGAAAGGATCATGCACTTTTTGCACTGACCACCGCATGAGCTTTGGTGTATGCGTGGCTTAAAGAAGTTCTCGTGTCAATCCCGTCTGGTGGGAGGTCAGGAAAATAAACTTGCGGGATATTTAATGGTGCCTTTTATGATATATCAGCTAACGGGTTTTGCCAACAACCCTTTACAAATGATCTCGATTCTCACCGGGTGCCCTATTACTCTGAAAAAAAAACTAAGTTAGGCTCACGAGAATAATCCCATAGGTAAAGTTTCCAAAATATTTAAAAATCACAGAAACGACCTTATGACGCATCCTAAGGGCCGGCTTAGCTTAGTCGGTAGAGCGTCCGACTAGGAACCACGAGGTTCCTGGTTCGATACCGGCCCTCACCAACTCAGCGAATGAATAGCACAGGGATCTGTGCGGTAAGGGAGCCGATGGTAGCTGTAGCGCTCCACCTCAGATGTCTAAACAATCTCCTTCATCTAGCGCTATTGAAAAGGGGATAGACTCCCTTGCTGTCTGGCTGATACCGACTTTAGGCCGCCCCGTCGACTTTACTTTTTTTTACCCGTGGCTAACGAGCTGGGTAAATACCGACTTGTATTAGCTCAGTGGAACAGTGACAGTGATAAAAAGTTCATTAAATTTGCTGTTGTTTATTGGTTGATTGTTTTTTATGGAATATCAACCCTTTTCAAGGCATTTAATGCCGAATCAAATTTGATATTCAGTTTCTTACAGTACCCGCTGTTGCTTAAATGGTTACCCATTAGCAACTCAATTAGTAGTGACTCGACTACGAATAATATTACGTAACTCGACTAAGAATATTCTCGTGTATTCGTATCTTTATATGTGTTCCGTTGGACGAGTCCAACTATCTTGTAAGTGAAATATCTGCACTGATGTTGCTAAATGGCTACCCATCTAAATACTGAACAGGCTCATCACTGCTTAACTTCGGTGACCTAGTGGGAACCGGTACTTTCAACGTAACTTGACCGTAGACGAAGCTGTTGGCATTTCACATGGTGCTAATACCCTTGAGAAACGTATGAATACAATTCTCCCTCCAGCTATGGGTAAATAGCAGGGCAGACTGGATTCTTTAATCATGACTAAGTAACCAGTCTAGGAGAAGGAAAACTCTGAATTAAAATCTTGTGTCGTATCCTGCTCGTGCGAAGGGGTTGGTATATATATATTCTATGCAGAAGACGTTTATATCAATTCTTTTTTTCAAACACATCTTTTAAAACTCATTTTTTAATCTATCCCCCCACTCCCCTAGATGGAACCCTACCAGGTATAACCAATCAGGACCAGAGAAGACCCGAAAGTAATGGCACTGAAGGAGTATTCCCACACTCCCCAGAACTCCAGAATTGGAACCTTATCACTAGATGCAGTTGATATGACACTAAGAACTTCAGATACTTCCTTCTAGCACATATATAATAAATACCTAATGGAGGCGCGTAGTCTAATGGTTAGAGTCGTGGGAAATGGACTCGTTGACCCGAGTTCAATTCCTGGACAAAGCTGTTTGAATCTGACATTGCGCAAATACCCTTGGGAAAGGTATGAATCCAATTCTCCCTCCAGCTATGGGTAAATAACAGGGCAGACTGGGCTCTTTAACCATGGCTAGATAACCAGTCTAGGAGAAGGAGAACTCTGAATTCAAACCTGTTAAACTCCGCTTAAGAAATTGACCTTGTGTCGCATCCAGCTCGTGCGGAGGGGTTGGTATATATATATATATATATAATGATAAAATGGGATTTTAGGAAGTACGTGGTGTAATGGTTAAAGTCATGGGAAATGGACTCGTCGCCCCGAGTTCAAATCCTGGACGTTGCATTTCGCTTAACGCTAATACCCTTGGGAAAGGTATGAATCCTACTCTCCCTCCAGCTATAGGTAAATAGTAGGGCGGACTGGGTTCTTTGACCTTGGTTAGGCAACCGGTCAAGGAGAAGGAAAACTCTGAATTAAAACCTGTTGAACTCCGCTTAAGAAATTGACATTGTGTCATATCCAGCACGTGCGGAGGGGTTGGTAAATATATATATGATAAAATGGTTGGGGTTGACATAAGAACAAAACGGTTGACCGCCCGTCTCACCCAAGTAAGTGCCAAAGTACAGTGTTGCATGTCATGGACTGCTCAGCTACTAGGATCACGGGTCACCAACGATGGCCAACAGAAGATCCCATTAAGGTGGCTGTCTTACACCTGTTGTATACCATTTCTTTACTTCTATTATTCTTCTGCTCATCTTTGGTATCTTACGTTCTTCTAGCGTCTGGGCTCCGTCTTGGTTCTTGCTGGTTGGTCGTCCTTGATTCATTTCTTCTTCTAGGTCAGTCTTGTTGCCAAGACATTCATCAACCACAAAACCATATTATATATTTAAACCTTTATTTACTAAACTAAACATATTTCTCTAACTAAACACAACGCGCGTGTGCAAGTGAGCTCCAGCTAAAGCAGATACATCTTATCTGCCTGACGTCCAAGATGAAACTGAGAGCCAACCAGGTCCCACGTGACTTCACGTATTTCGCGGGCTTTCTGTAATATTCCATGGAAAGTCCCGCCCGTGATATGAAAAGGGGCCATCCCTTCAGAGATACAGGGGGTTGACAATAATCTATGCATAGATTATGTAACACACCTATGCAGATTTGCAGTCGGTGTATTCTATAGTCCACTGAGAGGCGTTTCTCAAGAAGGAATGCACAGTAGACCATTTCCTTTCAATCCTACCATATGCATAGCATGTTTAGGTGAAGATCGCACTTTAGTACGGTTACTTCAAGTTTATTTCACTTGTCGCACAATCTCTTGAATTCCACATTTGATCGCGTGTCGCAATTTATTTAAAAAATAGAAAATGTTTATGACATTGAATTGTGAATAACCTACGATTCAGAGGGTTATTTATTTAT
>CM042137.1:33146335-33163835 GCA_023376005.1 Doryteuthis pealeii
TATTAGGGTATTAATATATAGATTATATTATTACTAAAATACTTTTGCCCGGTAGAGGTGCATATTTTTACTAGTTATCACAATTAAAATATATACTTTGGAAAAAGAAAATAAGAAAAAAAAATAACCACACACAAAAAAAAAACAAAAAACTTAAGCACGTACATTTCTGATATTCACCTCTGAAGATGAAGTTTCTACTTTGAAATCGATAAGACAAAAATAACATCTTTTTGTTTTTATTTTTTATACGCATTGTAATTGCCTTCAAATCATTAATATATTATAATATACTTTGTTTTTATTGCCGTTATTGTTACTCTTTTTTGTAGCAATTTTCACGGACACGAGTTTTGACTACTATCCTGATTTATTATTAGACCACAGCAACATGCAGCATTTATAAGCTTTTATTGTAATAAGAATACTTTGATAATTGTAATATTCTAAAAAAAGTATGTGTATGTTGTGGATGTATGCAATCATGGATGCGTTTTGGAAATTAAAGCTGTGTTGTGTGTTAGATATGTGTTGGAAGAAGCAGTTGTTGCTGTCACCCAATTTAATGTTGCGCTTGTGCTCGTAGATTATTATAGTGGATATGAAAATAAAATGAGAACAAATAAAATTGTAAATTAGTAAGAACAGAATAAAAGAAACATTAAAGAGATTTTGAAGAAGAGAAAAAGGAAAAATATAAACAAATGGAATTTGTAGAAGAAATTAAAAAATATCTGAAAGCGCAAATATTGAAAGAAACGAAAAATATAAATTTATAGAAAAGAATGAAATAAATGAAAACAAGACAGAAAAGAAAGGAAAATAGAAAAAAAGGTAGACTGGTAGATGGTATTTCTTTTCTTGTTCGGGAATCATTTTAGATTCACAAGAATATTTTACCGCACTTAATACTTAAATATATTTAAAATGATATTTATGCATTGCTATCTTATAAAAATGATACAAACTTTAGAAAATTATCAGTATAGTATCCGGATAAAATTTAAGTATGCACGTTTTACATATCACATTGTGCACTATTGGATTACAATACTTATCGCTCGTTGAGTCCATTGGGAAAATGTTACAACGGAAATTTATGAATGTTAACCCCCAAAACGCAATAATAATACTTTTTGAAAGGAGTCGGGACGTGTTATCATTAATAGAAGTGGACAGATTTCTCGAAATGGGAATTCCTTAAATATGCAAATTTATTGGTGTTATTCCCTTGAGCATATTCATTTCCTTCCTATTTTTTCATAGCACAGCTGCTAATTTGGTCCCTAGTGACCCCAAATGAATTCAGGGGTAGATATAAATACCACCACTGAATTCCTCGTAAAATTCTACCCTAAGAAAAGTTTTGTTTGATCTTGATGTAGGGTTTTGTTTTAATTGCATCCCTGGATAGACAGACAGATAGACAGATAGACAAAGACACCAGAAATATAGTATAAGATTCTGAGACAAGAATATAATGAAAGATCTTCAAAGAAACTTATGTACGAAAAGCAGTACGAAAGAAAAATTTTACTTCTCAGTTAAAAAGCAAAATGCTCAAGAGTTTTAACAAATCAATTTTTGTCTAAGTTTTTAGATGAGTCTTGATAATTTGTATTATTTAGATTTTTTCGATTGCTTTCCTAATCTCTATTCTTATATACACTACGTTTCGGCCGATGTGTCCTCCGACCTTCTACAGATCTTTCATGTTGAAATCGGAAAACCTTACTTGTCGAACTCAAGAGCCTTCATGTTGTAATCAGGAGTCTTCACGGAACTTCGAACCGAACCCTTTTTATAATCCATTGGGGTAGATTTGTCTCATTCTGTTAACCATGAATAGGTACAAGTGTTCAGCTATGTTATGCATTCTATGCTATTTTCGCCTGTTGTCAGGATTGAACCTGTAACTCCAGATGATTGTCACTTAGAACTGTTCTAACAACCCTTATATCCGTTGCACCATGTGACAAAGAAGGCCCCCAAGTTCGATAAGAAACATCTGAAGTAGTCCGGAAGACACATAATCCGACGCGTTGTATATATGACAATAAAGATGAGTACAACAGTCCGGAAAATCTAATAATATTTAAAATTGTTGTCTTTTCTCTTCAGCAAATAGATAATCACATCGTCATCATGCTGCATGTACCGATTTCCTTGAATCTCTCTGCACCCCCCTCTCTCTCTCTCTCTCTCTCTCTCTCTCTGCTATCCATCTCTATCGGCCATTGCTCATGTCAGGTCCTCTACACGCCATCTAGTGTCCGCCAAGAGGCGATAAATAAGTTTTTGCTGGTCAACCAACATTGGTGTGTCCATGTATATATATATTTACCAACCCCTCCGCACGAGCAGGATATGACACAAGGTAAATTTCTTAAGCGGAGTTTAACAGTTTTAATTCAGAGTTTTCCGTCTCCTAGACTGGTTACCTAACCATGGTTAAATAGTCCAGTCTGCCCTGCTATTTACCCATAGCTGGAAGAAGAATTGGATTCATACCTTTCCAAGGGTATTAGTGCCATGTGAAATTCCAACAGTTTCATCCAGAAATTGAACTTGCGTTGACAAGTCCATTTCCTACGACTCTAACCATTAGACCACGCGCCTCCATATGTGTCCATGTATATAAGGCCACGGGAGAAAGTCACTTATGAGTTCGTCCTTACTTCTCCAGCATGTCTTGTTCGTATTACTGAGATGGTATGTGGGAGAGGAAGTAAGTGTCCGTATAGCCACTGTTTTGTGGGTGCAGCTTCCAGGATTTGTCCAAAACAGCACGCATCATCCTTGAGTGGTTTACATTTTACTTTTTCTCCAAGAGTTTATAAACCAGATATTTATTTATATTAAAAAAATGAGTAAGAGTGAAAATAAAAAAATGAACATGATTTTCTTATTTAGCATTACTAATTTCATTTCTATTCTTTGTCTGTATTATCTCCCCCCTGTCTCTCCCCTCTCTCTCTCTCTCTCTCTCCCCCTCTCTCTCCCTTTCTCTCTCTCTCCCTCTCCCTCTCCCCTCTCTCTCCCTCTTTCTCCCTCTCACTTCTGTCTGTTTGTTTGTCTGTCTGTCTCTCTCTCTATATATGTAAATGTGATTTAAATCAAAGGGGACGCAAAACCCCGCTGCTGATGAGGCCTAATAGGCTGAAATGTACATACAGAGATTGACTTTTTCTCGATTTGTTTACGCCTTACGTTTAAACTGATATGCACACCTAATTCATTTAATTATACTAATTAATTTACAAACTTAGGTATGACTTTAATTAAGCACATAATCTCCCCCCCCCAAAAAAAAATGTCGGCTATCACCTCTCAAACAGATTGTTTGTCACTTCATATAATATGTATAAAAATGTAGTTCTTGTCTGTTTGTTTGTTTGTTTCCGAACTGCTCCTAGGGATTTGGAGATAGACCCCAATAACCATGTATATTCTGATATCATTACTCATATATAAGTATATTTCATTTTGATCAAAGGAGATTCCCGATTTTTTCCTTCGATTTAAATGAAATTTAAACCATTGGTAAATTACCAAAAATGATACCAATGGTGCTTAAAAGCCCTTCATGGATTCTATGAAGAGGTTTTTTTTAAAGATAGACCCCCGTGACCATATATATTCTGAAACTACATTGCCCAGGGTAATTGGATAAGCATATTTCATTTAAATCAAAGGGGAACGCAAAACCCCGCTGAAATTTTTCTCTTTGATTTAAATGAAATTGAAACCATAAGTAAATGACAAGATCACAAAATTTCAGCAAATTTCAATGATATTAAGACTCGTTAATAACAGTTAAACTCCTCTATAGTGAAAATTTCGTAAGAACTTAATCTGAGTATTAAAACCTCAATACGTTTTCTATTAATCAAACTTAAATCAATAAAAAATCATCTCTCTTTTATAGTAGAATTAGGCTAATTTAGACATTTTATTCTATGGTAAAACATCACTAGAATTATGGAAACAAAAATTGTTAGTTAACTACCTTAAAAGCCGCAACATCTGGTGACAATTAAGCTAATATCTTATTATAATGGAGATTGTGTGTTTTTCTGTCTGTAACCGAAACTATATTACTATTCAAGTAACAATTCCCTTAGTTATTTACGTCACATTCTACAGGATTTTATTTATATTTAAACCTCAATTATTAATAAAATTGCTTCACCTTATTATTAGTGTTGTCCATATCTACGTACAAATAATATACTATTGTATTTATATATACAACAAAATAGCGGTTCACAGTGTGAATGGGAAGGCTAATTTGCATATTGATCTTAAAAAATTTGATTATATTAAATATGTGCTTAGTATTATTGATTTCTAATTGTTTGGTTTTATCTTAAGAAATATAAACAAAAATCTCGTGGATAAATCTTAAAAGAAATTTATTTACAAGAAAAATACTGTAATATTATCCTTTACTTCTATTTTAACTAAATAGTTAAATTAGGAAATTTACCAATGAAAGAGGGAGTAATGGAAAGATGGAATAGTAGTTTCAAAGTTGTTCTATTTTTCGATTATACGTTCCAAATCTTTTTATCTGCATTCTTAGTCATTTTCATTAGCCTTTCTAATTTAATATGATATTTCATTATATCAAACTTAAATACTTGCACCCGGAGGGTGCATATATTTGCTAGTACTTATAAAAAATAAATTCAGTTTATATGTAAACTCATTTACTAAGTATTCCAAAGCAAATCGATGCTTAAGAAAACTGTTTGTTGTTGTGACTTCCTAAGTAAAGTGAAATCAATACCTATCTGTGTCGTTGAAATAGATTATTCAAAATTCATTGTTCGTGAATTGCACAAGAGAAGAAAAATGTGTTCTGATCAAAACATTTTTCTTCTATCTTTTAACAATAAACGTTAAGCTCATTGCGTAATGGTTATCTTCGTATGAAATGTATTCGGCAATCAGATTTCAAAACTGGACGAGCCTATTTAGGAAAAAATATGCACTTATTCCCACACCTGCTATGGGTAACTAGTAAGACATACTGTACTCTTTAACCATGGTTAGGCAACCAATCTAGAAGAAGGAAGACTGAAATGATGGAGTAGAGCAGAAGGATTTATGTATTATATCTTTCCCAAGGAAATGGATACGACGACCCGAGTTCAAATTCTAGACGAGGCGGTTTGCATTTCACATAGTGCTAATACTCTATTCTAATCCAAATATTCTATTTCCAGTTATAGGTAAATAGTAGGACAGATTAGGCTTTTAAAACTGCTCAGGCAACCAGTCTAGGAAAGACTCTGAATTGAAACTTGTTAAACTACGCTTAAGAAATTGATCTTGTGTCACATCCTAACCGTGGGGAGGGGTTGGTAAATATGTATAAACATATGCTGATATAAAATTAAATTCTATTGCAATTCTCTAAAAGCAATGCTTCACTCGATATTTTGATAATTAAATCTTGTCGCGTCCCGTGATCATTTTCTTTCTTTATATTACGTTAATTGCATAAAAGTTGTATGGTACTTTTTATATTAAATTCATTTGTATGAAATTTATATGAATAGTGTATTCATTGCTATATATATATATATATGTGTGTGTGTGTGTGTGTGTGTGTGTGTGTGTGTGTTCTTTGTCATATAATGATAAATATTTGTGTAAATGAAGATCTACTACTGCGTGGTTGGAAGGAAATATAAAAGATTAAAAAGTGATATAAACCCGTTTCACGCAAAACGTCATTAAATTAGAAGAAAAATATTCAAACTATGAGGATGTTATATATCCTTATTGCTATAATTTGATATTGTTAACTTGAGTTTATATATTAAAAAAAGTAATGATCATTCCAAAATCATTTCCGTCACATCGAAATTGGGTTAACTAAAATTGAAGGTCAGCACAAACTCTGACCCCCACCGCCAAATTATCAGTTGCAAATTGTTCTGGAAATTGATTTATTCTCTATGTAGAACATTTTAAGTGCATTGCTTGAATTAAAATCTCACTACGATATATACATGGTGACTGTTAGGGAGAGTTATCTCCCCCTAACGATTCGAACCGGACTCTCTAAAGAGGAGGGGGGACGGGCTGCACAGCAGATCAGAACCGAGCAGGTCACACACTTTTATCCTCATCAAGCCAGAACTCTAATCCAAACCCATCCACTATATTTCCCTGTCAGTGAGAATAAATAAAACAAGTATTGTTATTGTTAACAATTTCCCTGTTTTTTATTTACGGATTTTTTCCCTGGTTGGAATTTCGGCCCATTTTTTTGTCTGGGCTCACAAAAGTTTTCCTTGTGACCAATTTTTTTGCAAACATTATCATTTCTGTTATTCCTACATCTCGGATACAACAGTGACATAACAAGGTTTTTGGTGTGGTCATAGGTTCAATAAGAGCTCAATATGAGGCAGCAAACCAACAGCCTGTGACAGCCAGGGAACCTAAAATTTAGTTTTACAAGGAAGGTCAATGACCTGTGAAGAAATATAAAACAACTCTTAATATGAAGCTGCTGAATGGAGTTGGTCACTAGAAGGTTTCAGTAGATCTCAAGACATCCCTACAATTTCCAATTAACATCATTCAAACAGACAAGCGACCAGACTTTGTTGCGTGATCTGACTCAAAGAAGGTGTCCTGCTCCCATATCTATTACAATTTCTAGAATCAATACGTCACTCGATCTTATTTTGATAATAAAATCAGGTCAGTTTTGTTTCTGTTGTCATCTTATAGTTGTTGCTTAATTATGTCATAGTGATGCATATAATTTAGTAATGTTAGTCTTCTCTCTTTCATTTCAAGAATATTTGGTGTCAGGTTGAATAATTCTCAGCATTAATAATGTCTGATAACAAATTGTGTCAACAATACGGCCAGCAAAGCAGCCTGTGTCGTAGATCCATATTCGCAAATTCAAATTGAAAGAATGAGGTCAAACACCAAGAAACACAGCCCCCCACCCCGTCGATAGTCAAAAACTTAATAAATAATTCGGTCAAAAGTCCAACTTTCTATTCGCCACAAGGCAACGACCTCACATTCACTCACGAGCCAAAAGAAATTCTACTGCCAGCTGTTAAGAAAATCAACGCCTTCTATTGAGGAAACAGACGTTTGCGATCAGTAGCAACAGTTTGCGTAGAATACATACATAACCATATGTCAAAGTGAGGTAATTAACTCCGGAACACAACTGCACCGCGACCAAAATATATCGGCAATGTATTTACTTTAGAAACCGATACAGAAGTGAAGCGATTACGGTAAATCACGTTGAAAACACTGGTTCCCGCTCGATCACCGAAGTTAAGCAGCTATGAACCTGTTCAAGACAAATGACTATTTAAGCAATAGCAGGTACTGTAAGCAACCTGATATCAAAAAGTCTTGATTCAGCATTAAATGACTCGTAAAACAAAACAACCAACCCATCCGCACAAGCAGGATGTGACACAAGGTCAATTTCTTAACCTGAGTTTAATAGATTTGAGTTCAGTTTTCCTTCTCCTCGACTGGTTGCCTAACCAAAGTTAAAGAGCCCAGTCGGCCATACTGTTTACCCATAGCTATAGAGATTCATACCTTTCCCTGCTATGCGAAATGCAAACAGCCTTGTCCAAGATTTGTACTCGTCTCGCCGTGTCCATTTCCTACGACGATAACCATTAGACCACGCGGGGCGCATGGTCTAATGGTTATCGTCGTAGGAAATGGACACGGCGAGACGAGCATATAGTTCGTATTTATTTTATAAATGGATGAAAAACTGGCTGTGCTGCTTGTCTTGTTCTTCTGTAGCTAGTTCTATTCACCGACCGATCCATGCTGATAAATACTAGGCATACCCAATTTGTCGTCTGCTACAAATTTTAAAACGAATTAAATGAATTAAATCTATTATTTAAGGTCAAACTTTTGTCTAAATCGATAAGTAGTAACATACTGACCATCATTAAAAAAAAGAAAAATATCATTACATATGCAGTTTATTTTTAATACATTTAAAGGGATTTGTTTTGGTCAATTTCGACGCGATCCGTTATTCTGTTTATTTTTCAATGGTTTTAAGCGCTTGTTTACAACATTCGCGATTGCAAAAAATTTACCAGAAATCAGGTAATTATCCGATTTTAATGGAATTTTCAGTATTGATTTATCAATTAATGAATTTTATAATGCATTAGCTATTTTATTTCAAAACTTTAATTTAGTATTTTTACTATGAAGAATTAATATATAAAATTTATTTAAAATATGAAAAGCCTGATGTTAAGTTTAAAATGTTATATTTTTAGATTCTAGAAATAAATATCTATTTAATGTAAACCTTATTTTATTACATCAAAGTATACTTTTTGAAGAAAAACTCGATTGAAAATATAACCCCCCTTTTTAAGCAGAAAAAAATATCGATGTATAATTTTTATTTTATAAGATAATAGCCAATTAAATAATTATCGAAATTAGTAAAAAAGAAATCTCCAAAAATTAATTATCTATTATTTTTTTACATTTTATTTTTCGATTTTCGGTACTTATTTTCTCATAGAAAAGCCACCGTAATTTTTTTGTTTCTATTCATAACTTCGGTCTTTTATCTCTTTATTTATACAGTAATTACAAAACTATAAGACTACTTGAAAAAAATGTTACGCCCCCAACATATTGGGGGGGGGGTCAAAATTAATTGACCTGAAAAAATGAGAAAGTTTTGAAATAAAATAAATAATGCATTATAAAGATCATTCATTGATAAATAAACACTGAAAATTTCATTAAAATCCGATAATTCCCTGATTTTTTGTAAATTATTTTCTTTAGGGCGGGGGCTAAAGTCATTTAGTCAAAAACGCATTTTAGGCTCAGTTTGGGTATAGCTAATAAATACATACATTCTTCAGCCTTCCCTTTCTGCTTCCATCAAAATACCTCGGATATTACATGTCTTACCATATATGGCAAGCGATGCTCTAAGTTACCTGGTGTAAGTGGTTAGCAAACTAGTCTAGCAGATCTATTACTACTGAATAGCGAATTCGATCCTCACTGGATGCCCCATACTTGCAACCTTGGCGCCCTTTTCGATATAAGTGGTTTTCTCTTTACCACGAGGAAATAAATTATCATCCCTGCAAGTTAGCAGTTATGAACACATCTATAAACGACACACTTTTCGTTTTTTTTTTTTTATTTACCAAACCTTCTGCATGAGAAGGATGTGGAACGAGGTCTATTTTTAATTCTCACCTTTTACTCTTCTCTACCCCCACTTCGTCACGTGACAGGTCTCGTACAATATAAAAATGCCATGTGGACTTATGATGATTCATCCTTAAAGTTTTCCATTCTAATCTGTATATAATCCTTATATTCCTCCTAAAACATTCCTGCCCCCCCCCTCTATTTTGTTTTGTTACAATAGTAGGCACTGAATGTCCATGGATCATTCAATAAGCTGTAGCCCATAATTAGCCCAAGTCAAAATTACAAAATTTCTATGGGCCATAAGTTGGGAAACACTGCTCGATTGATCAGTTTAGTCGAAGATAGAAATGCATTACTCGTTTAATTTCCCTTTTATTCCATTCTCCTTTGTGTGATCATCTGAACGACGGACATGTCGCTTCTATCGGTCATCAAGTGGTTACAAGGAGATCGACCCGGCAATCAAGAGGACACCTGCCGTTTATGTCGCAATAGTTGTGTGTGCTATGTTAATTATTCATATGAGGTTAGTTCTATAACTATTCATGATCGCATAAAGTAAGAAAGATTATGAAATTAGTTTCAGAAAATTTGTTTTTATTTTATTGTTTTTTTTTTATATGACAATTTGTGTTGAGAAAATTAATAAATCGGGAAAATGATTTTTTTAAATCTTTTATTTTTTTTTACATGAACTGACAAAAAAGAATGATCTGTTTGTATTGTTTTTATTACCATGAGCAATAACAACATTTCGACTCGTAGTAGTATTTTTTCTTTGAGTGCGCATTTACATGAAAGGGAGACTTGAATTGGAAGAAGGCATATTTTCAATACGACTACAAGTCGAAAAGTTAATGTTGTATTATCTATCATTCAGTAATGAACGTAAAGATTGAGGGAATTGTTTTAAAAGTCCCATGCGGCGTATAATAGTAAAAAAACAATTCCATTCAATTGGGTTTGAGTTTGAGTTTTGTTTAACGGCATATCAACCTCTGTGGGTCATTTAATGCCAAAAAGGTTATTTTGGATTTCAATCTTTAAAGTAGTGGTTCTATGGAGATAATTGGTTATGTTCTGTTATATTTTGTTGAAAAGGTGGCTTTTTTTAATAATTTTTTTTTTGCTGTGTCAGATGGAATTAAAAAGGGAAAAAATCATTATTCTAAACCAAGAACCGTAAAAAATAAAATCAGTATTTATTATTCACTCCTTTTGAGTTTTCACATCAGCGTTAGCTGATGGTCTTTCACTGGAGTCTGAGTGACAGCAAGTCTCCCCAGGTTTCCAGGACTCTTCTAGGTATTATAGAAGATTGCAGCAGTGCAGTATTCTGGATGGTCTCAATCTTTCCTCTGATGTTCAGATTTTCCAATCCCTTTGGGACCGTTCCAAGTGCACCAACTACAATTAGTATCACTTTCACTTTCATATTCCATAACCTTTTCAGTTATCTGGCAAGGTCCAGATATTTGTCCATTTTTTCATTTTCCTTCAGCCTCACCCTGTGATCTGCTGGAACTGCAAAATCCACCAGTTGACAAGTTGTTTCTTTTTTGTTAATCAGCAGTATGTCTGGTCTTCTTGTTGGGATAAGGTGATCCGATTTTATTTCAAAGTCCCAGAGAATTTTGTGCGTTTCGTTCTCAAGAACAGATTCTGGTTTATGTATATACCATTTTGTTGTGTGGTCAAAATTAAATTTTTTACAAAATTCCCAGTGGATGACCTTATTATTATTATTATTATTATTATTATTATTATTATTATTATTATTATTATTATTATTATTGGCAATATTAAAGACGATGGCGTAGAGTCCACTTTTTAATTTTTTTTTATCAACAGCTACGTGAGTGGCTGAATAGACCAATTTTTGAATGGCAGTCTCTGGTACAGTGATTGCAAATAAAAGGTGATGCTTTCTGGAGATGCTGTTGTCTCTCCTTTCTTTTAACTCTATTTTCTGCGGCGGCTTCTTTCCCCTCTTTTTCACTCCTTTTCGTTCCTTGTTTGACGAGGAGGCGCCAGGTCGAACGGTCTTCCGCACAAGCCTCCCATGTGTTTATGTCGATCTGGCATGTCTTTATTATTATTATTATTATTATTATTATTATTATTATTATTATTATTATTTACTCCTTTTGAGTTTTCACATCAGTGTTAGCTGATGGTCTTTCACTGGAGTCTGAGTGACAGCAAGTCTCCTCAGGTCTCCAGGACTCTTCTGAGTATTCTGGCAGATTGCAACAGTGCAGTGTTCTGAATGGTTTCAATCCTTCCTCTGATATCCAAACTTTCCAAACCCTTTTCCAATCCTTTTGGGACTGTTCCAAGTGCACCAACTACAATTGGTATCACTTTGACTTTCATATTCCATAACCTTTTCAGTTCTCTGGCAAGGTCCAAATATTTGTCCATTTTTTCATTTTCCTTTAGCTTCACCCTGTGATCTGCTGGCACTGCAAAATCCACCAGTTGGCAAGTTCTTTCTCTTTTGTTAATCAACACTAGGTTTGGTCTTCTTGTTGAGATAAGGTGATCCGTTTTTATCTCAAAGTCCCAGAGAATATTATGCATTTCGTTCTCAAGAACAGATTCTGGTTTATGTATATACCATTTTGTTGTGTGGTCTAAATTTAATTTTTTGCATAATTCCCAGTGGATCACCTTCCCAACCCAGTCGTGTCCAGTTTTGTATTATTATTATTATTATTATTATTATTATTATTATTATTATTATTATTATTATTATTATTATTTAACGTTTTTGTTTTGATTTTGTTTTGTTCTGCCTTTTTTTTGTTTTCTTTATGTACGTTGATTGCATAAAATCCGTACGATGCTTTTTTATATTGAATAAATATGTATGAGTGTTGTATTCATTTGTACTGTAAATCCTTAAAGAAAAATCAAGCATTATGTATATATTTATGTTCTCTATCATATAATGAGAAATATTCCTATAATAGTCAAGTTACACTGAAAGGACCGGTTCCCAAAGTTAAGCAGCAATGTGCCTATTCAATACTTAATTGGGTGACCACTTAAGCAATAGCAAATACTGTAAGGAACATGACTCCTTTGTTTATCAAAACATGACTTGATTCGGAACTTAATTACTCGAAAAGTGTTGGTATGCCGTAAAACAAAACAAGCAAATAGCCAAGCCAAGAAATATTTGCGTAAATTAAGATCCACTACTGCGTGGTTGGAAAGAAATGTTGTTAAACACTAAAAACTGATGTAAAGCCGTTTCTCGAAATAACAAATGTCATTAAATTACAAGAAAATATTCAGACTATGATGTTATATGATATTATTATTGCTATAATTTGATATGGTTAACTTAAGTTTGTATCTATTGCAATTCTCTAGAAGCAATCCTTTTGAAAATAAAATCCCGTCAATTGTGTTTCTGAGATGATTTTAAATTTGTTGCTTGAATACGTCATAGTGATGCATTATAACGCAGTATTCTAATCTTCTCTATTTCATTTCAGAAATACTTGATGTCAAGTTGAATAATTCTTAGCATTAAGAATGTGTCTGTTAAAAAAGTGTGCCAACTATAAGGTCAGTCTGGACGTATGTCGATGTAAACTTGAGTTTATATAAGAGTTTTATAATGTGCTTGAATCATTGTGTTTACATTGGTTTGAAGGTCGGTTTTGAAGTCTATCACAATGCAAGTGTAAAGAAAAATGAGGTTACTATGATGTTGTTCGTGACCAGCCGATTGATCGGTGAGTGCCTCTTTGATCGCTCGTTTAGCCTAAGTAAGGGCCAAATTGTAGTTAAGGCGTGGAATGCTCAGCCATCAGAATTCCGTCCTTAAGCATCTACAGAGCTGCAGTCAGTGTATTCAACAGCCCCAGTCGACAGGGCTATCTAAATAAACATTGTAGGTTGATATATCATTAAACAAAGAAAGCAAACCAAACTGAATAAAAATACGTAAGCTACTAGAATTTCTTTTGGGCGTTTTGAAGGGACAATGAATTGTTTCACTTTCCTGAACTTGTATAAGGGCGGAATCTTAGTGTCTGAGCAGTCCACAACATGCAACACTCTACTTTGGCCATAACTCAGGCTAGACGGGCGATTCGAGAAGTCCCCTCTGATCAATCGAGTGGTCACATCAAACCTTAGCACCTTTATGGTTGTCCCGACCGTATTGCTCTTATGGCAAACCCCCAATTCTTTTTATCATATATGTGCTAGAAGGCGGTGACTGAGGGTCTTAATATGCTGGGTATGATATTAAACTGCATCTAATGGCGAGGTTCTAATTCTGGTATTACTCTCAGATCCACTCTCACATGTAACACTCCAATTGAAAGTAACATTTTGAGGTATTCTATATTTTATTTTTGCAAATACACATTGTCTAATTCTATCCTAATATTAGATACCCAAGTTTTGTTTTCGATTGTTTTCGGCGATTTTTACATGATTTTTTTGCGGCGAATTTCTTTGTACGATAACAATTTTGATAACTTACATATACATTTGGGAATAATTGAAATCAATTGCGAAATCCAGAAAAAGTCACCCATGAAGTAGAAATAAATATTTTTACGGAAAATAAGAACCTACGACGTACAGGACCTAGCTTAAATGACGCCAATATATATATATATATATATATATATATATATATATATATACCAACCCTTCTGCACGAACAGTATGTGACAATATCTTGAGCGGAGTTTAACAGTTTTGAATTCAGAGTTTTCCTTCTTCTAAACAAGGTTAAATAGCCCAGTCTGTGTTATTATTTACTCATAGACTGAGGGAGAATAGTTGAATTCATGCCTTTTCCAAGTGTATTAGCAGGATGTAAAATGCAAACAGCCTCGTCCAGGATCTGAACTCGTCTCGCTGTGTCCATTTCCTAGGAAGGTAACCATTACACCATGCAACCGATATAAGGCGGCTTTTAAGCTAGTCTATAATGTATTTTATTCAAAAAGTCAGTGAGAAACGCATCTGTATTAGATTTTGCTGGCTGTTTCTTTGAGGGAATTTAATGATTCATTTGCCGGTTTCAGTTACAGGTTTTTCGGACTTTAATAGGTTATTTATCAAAAAAGGCCGTAAACTACTCAAACGAAAGAAATGATTAAAGAGAACGCTAAAGAACTTCACTGGCAAATTAAAGCCGCTGTAAAAGTGTGAGTTTTGTGGAGACATTAAAACCAATTGCTTGTTACCAGGATAATCCTTTTGCTAGGTTTAATTGGACATAGAATGCTGAATAATGGCGAAAAGCAAATCCGCCATACATAATATTGATAAGGGAGGATATTATGTTGAAAAATAAATATTAGCAGAGTAAGATAAATGATTTTTTAATCATCATGCTGAACTTTCAGTTTTCATCATACATCTCGAAAATAGATTCATATTACTGTCCACCACAGCAAATGACTTAAACCGAGGAAAAATAGAAATCTCTTACGCCCTGTTACTCCAGTGGGTATAAAACTGACCGAATGGTGAAAGAAAGAAAACTAGTGGTTGCTTTAATTAATTAGCACAAAGCTGCATGTTGAAAAATAACACTGAGGAACAATTTTGGACATAATTTTTGTTGAGTTTGATTTTTCATTTGATTCAGACTAATATTGACGTGCTGATTTCAAAACTGCAGTCAGTTTTCTTCTATCACATCAAGTTATTTTTCTACAGCTTACTCCCAAAATAAGCACAATTGTATTGTTTGTCTGTAAATAATAGAACTGGTCAACTGATTGCATTGATTGCTTTATTGAAAATGAAGGAGAATTATTCAGAACTGGTGACTAGGTTGATTCCCAGTCAAAGGACAAACATCAATGCATTGGTGAAGCTAGTCTATTTTGTATATTTTGAATTAAAACGTGTCGATTAAGACAAGTATTGGGTCTCTTACAAGATGTGTAAGCGGTGTGTTGAGAACTTACGGATGTGAATCAAGAGAACATGTGATAAGTTGGCATTTGGTATGCCTATGATTTAATGAGAGCCAAAATATCATTGCACAGACTGTTACTTTTGTTTAATGAAAACGATATAACAAGAAAAAACTAATGTAAAATTCAGTATCCTAGTCTACCATCAGCTAAACGTCCAGTGCCTCATTCAGTTAAAATTCCAGTGTGGGATAGTAGAGCTCGAGAGAAGCATTGGGTGGAGAGGAATTGGCCCCTAAGATCTGACCTCAAACCTGTTGATCCTAACAGTCTACATGAGACATTTGTTGATATAAAGAAAATCATGTTCGCACCTTGCACATGAAACTATGTCTCTTGAAGCAATTCATTAAAGCATTGCCAATTGAAGGCAAGTGTGTCAAGTACCACATTTTGGCATTTCCTGTCCTGTCAATTTAAAAAAAATCAAGTCCGGTGTGTTTGATAGTCTACAGATTCTGGAAGTTATCAAATATGAAATGTCAGATTTCGAAAAATGCTTGTTTCTTGACAAGTTCTTTACCTTGTCAAGAAATGTCTTGGAAATTCATGAGCAATGAATTACACTGAAATTGGATAGCCACAAAATGCTTGATTGCAAAATGAGCATCAAGTGCCATTTTCTGCATTTTCTTGAAAAACCTTGATGTGGTCAGCTATGAGCAAGATGAATGATTCCACCAAGATTTGAAATTCATGGAGGAATGGTTTTAAAGTATATGGGATGTAAATATGATGGCTGACTATGGAGCATAAAGGGGACTTGTCCACATATTGAACACTCTAGGAGAAACTATGTAAGTTTTTTCCTTAACTACTTGCACACAATTTGACTTACAGTAACAATATTTTTTGAATGAGGAAGATAAATGTGTAAAAACATTACAGTCAGGCAATTTATGTATCATTTTTCATCGTAAATTTTTAAAACATTCTATAAAATAAACTCAAATTTGTCACATGCAGTATTTTGATATTTTTTTAGACCAGGCGAGGTTATCCTGTTACTTAAAAAGTTGATGTAATAGAGAAACAATGGTGAGATTTTTGGATTCAGAGTCCAAAAGTTTGTTAAAAACAAGTGTCAAATCTAGCTCAACAAAATTTGTGCTGCTCAGTGTAATGTTTTATTATTTCCCATTATATATAGATTTTTAAAACCTTCCATGAAATAATTAAAATTATTTTAGGTGTTGTATTTTTACGGTTTTTGAGAAAAATCGAGGGTATTCCGTAGGTCAACAAGTTGACGTGATATAGAAGAACTGGTGTCATTTTTGGACTCAATGGTCAAAAAATAGTAAAAGACAAGTGTCAGATCCAATTCAACAAAAATGGTGTTCTCAGTGCAATTATTAGCTGTCGTATTATTATTGATTGTTTAAACATTATGCTGACCATTGAGTTTTTATCAAACCACCAACTCCGTTTTGACTTTACCAAACCCCATGAAGGCCTGAAGTGGATAAGGTTTTGCTTATTGATTTAACGGCATATTAATCCCTTTGGTTTATTTAATGGACCTAGAATGCTGAATAATGGTCATACATAATATTGATGAAGAAGAATTTTACACCCTTGTGCCAATCAATTGAAACAAAATGAATAATTCTGTTATTATTATACTACCATTAAAATATTACCAAAGTGAGTAATGACAATGAATAGAAGACCCCATACTCCTCCAAAGCTCCAGACGAAACAGAATCTCCGTGTTTGCCTTTTTCTATCTATTCCAGTCTATACCCGCCCTATCGACTGGGCTGTAGAATATAACGACTGCACCTCTGCAGCGGAGTAAGACCCCCCCCTTTAATGAGGCTACCTGTGGGCGTGAGTTGTGACTCATAATACCTGAGGAAGGTATCCTTGTGTCTTGGGAGGGGGGGTCCGTAACCTGCAACACTCCATTTCAGCCCATACTTGGGCTATACGGGCGGTTGATAAGGCCCGATCCGATCAATCGGAGGGTCATACACCATCAACCCGAATACATATAGGATTAAGTCCAGACCGTGTTCTTTTTAAATTGCTTTTACGACAAACACCCAACCATTTTTACCTTAAAGGCGGTGACTGAAGGTCAACCACTAGTTTATTAATACACATCAAGTAAATGAAAATTATTTCTGCCAATATATTAATGCACATGAAGTTAATGAAATAAACTAACAAAAATATTTCTACCAATTTATTAATACACATGAAGTTATTGAAAATCATTTCTAACAGTTTATTAATACATATGAAGTTAACCAAAATTATTTCTACCAACTTGTGTGGCATTCTATAAATCGCAAAATTGATACAAT
>CM042137.1:33171335-33176646 GCA_023376005.1 Doryteuthis pealeii
TGGTGTGGGGAAGTGGGAAGAGCTAAGTTGATGGGTTGGTAAACTGAAGGGTAGTGGGAGAAAGGTGTTGACTCCATTATGCATGAAAATATTCTAGTAGTGGTGCGAGATCGTGGGATGGGGTGTAACTAAGTCAAAGAATTGTTTAGGTGCAGACTATAGTAGGAGAATTTTTATGATGGGGTGTGGGGCTTTGTGTAGAGTTAGTAATGGCGTCTTGGCTTGAATTTAGCATCTTAAAGTTATTAACGATTATTTTACCTAACAAAAAGGTGAAATGTTGAAAATAATCGTTGATAGTGTAGCGAATGTCTGCCCCTGTTTGATCTGGAAGAGTTATCTTCCATTGCTGCAGGTTTTTTTTACTGCCAGGGAGATATTATTATTTTATACATTCTATACTTTCTTTCCTTTATTTCTTTTTCAACATACCGTCGGATTCACTTCCATTTTCATTTTACACACACACACACACAAACACTCACACACACACGCACACACACACATACACACACACACACACACACACACATATATATATATATATATATATAATTTTTTATATCAAAGGTAAACTGAGATGTTTAGAGTAGAGAAATATGAGACCAATTCTTTAAAATGTGCTTGCTTTGCTTGTTGATTCGTAATAGAATCGTTATTATTTACAATTTCGTATTTGATTTAGAATTTCGGTTTGTTGTTTCATCACGCAGAGAATTAAAGCGCGCATTCAGTATTACTGCTTTTATATCCTTTTCTCCGTTCAATGCAGTATTCTGTTCCCTCAATCTTTACAATCACCGCTTGATCCAAATCGTTGCCTTGACAACTTTCTATTTCAATTGGCTAGTCTGTTGGAGACGACAAAGTCGATGATGAAGGCGATCCTCATTCTCTTCTTTCCTCGTCACATGTATTCATTTACAATATTTTTTTAAAGTCATATATATAAACATACATCTACTTCAATAACGCAGTTAAAAATCATTTTATATTGCCTATATATATATATATATATATATATATATATATATATATATATATATATAAGGGAATCAGATGGTTCTGTTAATGAACAAAAAAAAACATGCTTTGAGAGCGAGCCAAATCTGGAATAATAATTTAAAAAAAAGGAATTGACTGACACACAGACACAAGCACGCACACACACTTACACACACACACACAAACACACACATAAACAAGCCCCCTCCCCATAGAATTTTGGAAAACATGAGACAGAAGAAATGAACAGCCACTAGCAACAACTCAGTTCTAGTGATCTTCTATAGAAGGGATTTCATCCCGAAATATTAAGAATTAAGAATAAATCACAGGTTAACAACAAAACACCACAGTTACCTTCTTTTTTCTTTACACTTGCATTATGATAGCCTTCAAAACCAAACCGATATAAACACAATGCTTCATGCCAAAACCCTTATATATATATATATATATATATATATATATATATATATATATATAATATATATATATATATGAAAGTTAAATGGATATGAATCCGACAATATGTGTAGAAAGTTTGTAGAAAAAACAAGATGTTTAAAGTTTTGCTGAAAGAAATCTGTTTCGACCATATGAGGTCTTTATCAAAGCAACATTGTAAACGAAAAGACGAAATAAATATATCATTAATCACGAGGCACAGAACGCTCTCGATCAGTACCGGAATTTTCAAAAACTATAAAAAAATGCGTATTTTATGTTGAAAATAAAATAAATTTTATTTTTAAAAATTATAAGCATTTTTATCATTAAAAAAGCTCAAAAGACTTTGGAGTAAAAGTGTATATAAATATCAAAAAGTTCAGGAAAATGTTCCGGCTACAAAAGAAAGTTTTAAAAATACAATGAGTCCAACAGTACAATAGATGAAGATGGAAAATTTCAGGAACCTGTAATGATGACAAATTCGTAGTGTCTGGATCCGTATTATATTCGAAATTTTGATAAAGACCTCATATGGTCGAAACAGATTTCTGTCAGTAAAACTTTAAACATCTTGTTTTTTCTACAAACTTTCTACATATATATATATATATATATATATATATATACAGTTACATAACTAAAAAGATTTTCATCTCCTGTCACATATAAAAACATCCATCATTTTCTTCACCCCAAGAGACATCCTGATGAAGGTTCAATGTAACTGAAATGTTTTAAACATCGATTATTAAATTCATCCCATTTTCGGAACACTGTTTTTTCAAATTTTCTTATATATATATACCTTAAACTGTTATTTATCCAACAGCTAATTCTTATTTAAGTTATAAGCACATGTATGTTCAATTTGATTTGATTTTCCCTTAGTTAGTTTGAAATATGCCTCCTATTTTGTTTGTGGAATGCTATGTTAAAAGGATTGGAATTTATGAGTTTATATGAAGGGGAACCTAAAAAAATAAAGTAGACCCTTGACTAAAAATGACCTGTCAGAAGGAACAAAAATAAATTAAAAAATTCAGCCGAAGCAGCAAGGTGGCCGATCTCGCTTAGTAAGAATTTATTGAGGGGATTAAACCACCCAGAGAGTAAATCATTACCACCCGGTCAAAAGATTTATACACACACGCGCAACCACACACACAGAACACCTAAAAAAGTGCACAATGCCTTTTTTCGATACACACACTCACACACTCTCATACTCACACCGTAAAAGAGGAATTTGACGTCATATTTCAAACCGTTCACTTTTTTTAGCGTCTTTTCTTCAGATTCCAAATTTTTAACAGACTGATAAACAAGGACTATCACTTGCTTTTCTCGTTATTCTGTGATAAATTTTTTTTATCACCTTCCATATACCAACAAATGCCCTGAAGATGATCTAATTAATAGATCGAAACACTGCAGCGTCGACCAATAAACTTACCAATTAACTTATTTAAACCTGTGTTTTTCAATTTTTCTTAATATACTTCAAACACACACACACACACACACACACACACACACATACACACACACACACACACACACACACACACATATATATATAATATATATATATATAATATATATAAAAGATGAAATATACGAAATACTACATAATTCGTAGGGATTAAATATTTCATTATTTTAGCAAATATATAAAATCCTTGATAAATATAGTTTGGTTTGGTTCCTTTGTTTAATGGTATATCAGCCTTTGTCGGTTATTAAATGTTAAAGACATCCTAGTAGAAGAAGTCTAACCCATAGCTGGGGAGATGATGGTTTCATACCTTTCCAAGGTATTAGTCCGAAAGTGAATCTAATGACGCAAACTAGGCAGTCAGCACTTAAGCCACTACGCATCCGAAAAATATAGAATATTGCTTTGAATATTAAATGTTTACACAGAGAGAAATGAATAAAAGTTGAGTGTTTTTTCCTATTGTCATCAAAACCAAATATGTTTCTCCACTAATACATTTTTATCAGCTGCACGTTCTCCAATCTCCTTACCACGCTTGTCATAATAGCGGCATAATTTAAACTCTTTGCCTACACAAATTTCTCTCCGTTGTATTAAGTTTTTTTTATATTTTACCTGTATGATGGATATTTCAACAAGTTTTTAATAAAGGATTATTCAGTTTAAACAAGTAACACGTGCGGGAGCGTTGCCAGTGCTTCAGTAGGATCGCAGTGCTGACAGAGTCGCAAGTGTACCGTTTGATGTAGGTAAAGAGTTAAGTTATTACACTTTTAAATTATCATTTGCTCACCATTGTAGGAAGCTGCGTAGTGTAATGGTTAAAGTAATGGAAATGGACTCGTCACCCCGAGTTCAAATCCTGGACGAGCTATTGCATTTCACTTAGCGCTAAAACCCTTAGGAAAGGTATGAATCCTAATCTCCTCCAGCTATGGGTAAATAGTAGGGCAGACTGGCTCTTTAACCTTTGTTAGCACCGGTCTAGGAAAATGAAAACTCTGAATTCAAACCTGTTGAACTCCGCTTAAGAAAATTGACCTTTGTTCGCATCCTGCTCGTATGAGTGGTTGAAAAATATATTGCTCACCATTGGATAGCAGTACCTATCACCCAATGTGTTTATTTGTGAAAATGTACATGTGAAATTTGTGCATTTTAACACACATTTACCAATAACACAATAATATCTACTTTTTGAAAGAGAGGGAATGCATATCAACAGTATTTATCATTAATGCAAGTAGTCCTAAAATAGAATGTTCGATATGGAAATTCATTACATTTGCAAATTTAACTGTGTTATTTCCCTGAGCCTATTAATTTTCTCATACGACAGCCGTAATTATTGGTCCTAGTGAATTCAATGGGTAAATATAAATACTAAATTCCCCGTAAAATTCTGCCGGAGAAAAGTTTTAATTTCATTTTTGGTACAGTTATTTTGTTTTCAATTGCATCCCCAGACAGACAGATAGACAGACCGACAGACGACAGACAGACATATGACCAGAGACACTAAAAATATAGTATGAATTTCTCTGAATTTTTAAGATGAGGCTTGATAATTTAGTATTATTTGTATTATTCGGACTATGTCCTCATCTTTATTGTTATTTGTACAACGTTTCGGTCGATGTGCCCTCCGGCCTTTTCTGGTATTTCGTTGTCGAACTCGGAGAACTTTTTCTACGACTCAAGAGGCGGGATTACATCGACCGAACGATGCTAACAACATAAGAGCGAAGAATGGGAAGACAATTTCCTGAATAATAAAATAATTACTATTTAGCAAATAATTACAGTATAAATGTATGTGTAATGGTTCGAAAATTGTGGTGAAAAAATTGTAACAGGAAATTCACCGTTTCAGATTACTGTCGCAGTGGCAACCAGGTAAAATAGGACCACTATGGTGTCAGGGACAGGAGTAGCTCAGTCATTAGGAGGCTCGCCTTGGGGAGGTGATTGTGCGAGACTCTCTTGCCAGGGAGCCTAACTGGAGTCGGGTTACGGTTGTGCAATTCTCCTGGGTCCTTCTAGACCAGACACGCAGAAGGCTATTCTGCTTTGCGGGAGACATCTGCTGGGATCGGGCTTGTCCGAAGATTTACAACTGGAGTAGGTGCACCAGCCTGCGTGTACCATGATTACTTATTGGTTTGATCTTTCATTCGAAGGCGTCTCTGTTTTTCGCAGTACGTGCTGCCATTCTATCCTCATCTAAGACCATTCGAGTTAAATTATATGCTTTAATGATTCCGCACTTGGTGTTCTCCGATGTGTGTCTTATACTTCACTCATTTAAACTCAAACTTATTTAACCTCGCAGTAATACAAATACTCTCTCTCGTTTTT
>CM042137.1:33176656-33196656 GCA_023376005.1 Doryteuthis pealeii
GGAGAGAGATATATATATATATAAAATATGTATGTATATCAATTTAGGTCACCTAATACACAATTCACACGGTATTATGTAGCAGATAAAGAATCGTCAAAAGCTTTATGGATATTTATAAATATGCATATAAAAATCGGTGGGTTGACCTATTGTTCAGTAACAGCGGAGAGTGAGGGTGTGCTAGACTAGAAAGATATCATTTGCTGAGTTGGAGTGTCACACAAACAGCCTGATCCAACACTTCACATCAAATCAGATTACACAGGCTGTGCTCTCATACGCGCTGGATTAGTAAGGACGCGGTATCGACCTAGAACCTTGCGATTACCTAGGCTAACGCCTCTGTCGACTGAGCTAAACCGACCTGTGCATAAAATACATTGATCGTCTAATGAAGATAAAAACACGGTAAATAATTCTTATACTGACAAGTATGTGTAAAGTAATAATGAGTGTGGAAGTGTGACGTTAACGATGGGTTGACGTGTTATGCAAGTGTAAGTTATAATGGGAAGATAAAAAAAAACAGAATAAGGAAACGTGGAATTGATACGTGTGAATAACTGAGCTTAGTTCCTTGGTGGCTGGTCGTTCAACCACCACAGTCCTGTCCTATGGCAATACGGGACGCCACCCACAGCAAACAAATGGCCTATTGAGTGTGTGTGTGTGTGGGGGGGGGTCTTACCCCTCTGCAGCGCTGAAGTTGGCTTATTCTACAAACCTAGCCGAAAAGGTGCACGTTACATTGCAAATGTTCCTTCATTGCACGTAATATAAAGTTTCGTTTCTTTTTTTTAAATGACATATCAACCTTTGTGGGTTATTTAATGTCAAAGCCACCCCTTTATAAGAACAGTAGTACTATTTAACCCATAACTGGGGGGGGGATAAGGGGCTCATACATTTCCCAAGGGTATTAGTCCGAAAGTAAATGTAATAGCACGACTGGAGTTCGAACTCGTTTAGTATGATGTAACAGTCTAGAAAAGTTATCTACTGCGCCACGGAGCCCCCTCCCCGTAATATATATATTTACCAACTCCTCCGCACGAGCAGGATGTGACACAAGGTCAATTTCTTAAGCGGAGTTTAACAGGTTTGAATTCAGAGTTTTCCTTCTCCTAGACTGGGTGTCTAACCAAGGTTAAAAACCCAGTCTGCCCTACTATTTACCCATAGCTGGGGAGAGTAGAATTCATACCTTTCCCAAGGGTATTAGCGCTAAGTGAAATGCAATTACCACGTCCCGGATTTGAAACTGGGGTGACGAGTCCATTTTCCTATGACTTTAACCATTACACCACGCGCTTAGGGGCAACGAGGCCCCCTCCCCCGTAATATAATGGTCCGGACATTTCATCCATAAAGTTGGGACGTATCTTTCTTTTGAGTATCACTTGAGTCCAGGAAAACTGATGTTTTTGGCGATGTGCGTGTTCCGAGGCACCCCAAAATAACCAAGAACCCTTAACACCAGGATTCCGTTCTTAAGCACCACAAGTCACCAACACGGCCAATAGGTCACCTAGGTGGTGCTGGTGGTGTCTTAAATTTCTACAGAGGTGCAATTGCTGCATTCTATTGCTCCAGCCAACAGGGCAGAAATCTTGGATGAGGCTGGATGCATTTCCCATAGACCTAATATTCTCGGGAAAGGTATGAATCCAACTATTTTTCCTCAAGTTGTGGGATCTATAACCTTGGTATAGCAACCGGTATTGGAGAAAGAAAACTCGAAATTCAAACCTGTTAAACTTCGTTAAAAAATTGACCTTGTGTCATCCTGCTCGTCCGAAGGGGTCGGTAAATACACGGTATTTACCCATAGCTGTAGGGAAGGTAGTTGGATGTATACATTTCCCTGGGGTACTAATGCTATGTGAAATGCAAACAGTAAAGTAAGGCTGTCATAATGTTTTTATTAAATTACTAGTAGCAGTGGTGGCACGTGGTGGCACGTGGTAATGGTTACTGTCATAGGAAATGGACACTGGCGAACTGAGTTCAAAACCTGGTCAAGTTATTTGAATTTTACACAGAGCTGATATACTTGAGAATGGTACGAATCCAACTATTCTCCTCCAGTCATGGGTAAATATTAGGGCAGACTGGGCTGTTTAACCTTATTAGGCAACCAGTCTAGGAGAATGAAAACTTTGAAAAAACTAAAAGGAGTCCAAAACGGCGCTGGGTTAGCTCAATCGGTAGAGCGTTCGGCTAGAAACCGCAAAGTCCCTAGTTCGATACCGGCCCTCGCCAACTCAGCGTATGACTAGCACTGGCATCTGTTCGGTAAAGTAAGGAGCTAATGATAGGTGTGGCGCTCCATCTCAGACGCCAAAAAACAATCTCCTTGGTCTAGCGCTAGAGAAAAGGGGATAGACTCCCTCGCTGATTGGCTGAAACCGACTTTAGGCCACCACGACGACTTTACTTTACTTACTTTGCGAGTGTTTGAGATGAGGCTTGAAGATTAGTATTATCTGCGTTATTCGGACTATTGTCCCCATCTTCGTTGTTATTTGTACAACGTTTCGGCCGATATACCCTCCGGCCTTCTTCAAGTATAAATAAAGGGTTAGGTTCAAAGTTCCGTGATGGCTCCCGATTACGACAAGAACGTTCCCGAATTCGAAAAGAAGGTTCCAGAGTCCGAGAAGGTTCCCGAGTCCGACAAGAAATATCTGAAGAAGACCGGAGGCTATATCGGCCGAAACGTTGTACAAATAACAATGAAGATGGGGACAATAGTCCGAATAACGCAGATAATACTTACTTTGCGAGCATCTCCTCTTCCCCCTCCTAATAAACTAACATTTAGAAATAGCAAGATATTGATAGCGGCAGAGTTAGCTGGTCTGCGTCCTGGACATATGCAGGATCTAAATTCCCCTGCCACCGCTGAAACCGGATCTCACTCTTTTTTTTATTGGCTCTCATCCGGTAATCTAATGCGCTTCAACACGGCGAGATAATCTCTTTGGGGTGTCCCCTGTTGATGTCTGTGGACCTGACTGTCTCGCGTCAGAAGGAATAGCGTCATCTGTCCTTCGACGATCAACAGCCAAGTTGTACGAAGACAGATTATTCAACGCCGGTCAAATCTCTCAACGGACACTTTTACGACCACCACCGGCGCCAACCGAGGACCTGGAGGTTAACAGTCGGAGCTAATCAATATCAGTTATTCAACAACTGAATTGGCCGACATTATCCGTAACATCGACGGGCGTTGGTATCATCACACCGTCTAATGATCTCATTATCTTTGGCGCCCCAGTTTTGTAAGAAGCTATTAAACTTATTCTTTGGGTTCATGCCTTTAAGCTACAAGTTGTGGTTCATCGTTCTTGCGATGTTTGTCATGAGGGTTATACATGACGACCAAGTTTTTAAATCCTTCTTCCACATTAACAGAACTTTTAACGAAAGTAATGGTTGCTATCATTAATTTCTTTATTATCAACTAAAAGCCAATCAATATATATCTAGAAAAATAAATTTTTGTTAAAAAGAGAGTTCAAAAAATAACACGTACAAGTGTTGCATACCCTTCTCATTACTTCTTTACTTACTTCTTTCTTACTCTATTCTTCTGGTCGTCTTTGAAATCTTATAACATCTTGTCTTGGTCTGGAATCTTCTAAGGTCTGGACTTTCTTGGGGACTTCGGGTCTGGTCTTCCATTGGAGATTTCTCTTTATCAGAAGCCCTGTGTCATTGTTAGTTTTTAGATAATAACATAAGACTTCGATTTACTTGATCATATTTTATTCTCGAAACCCCCCACCAGACTACCTGCGCAGATCGAGTCGGAGCGTGTATAACACGACTCACCACCGTCGTGGTTTCTCGCCGACTGACTAAAATCTATTTCTAATCTAAACCGGAAGAGGGTCTTCTCCACCGATTCTCACGGTATCCACCGGAAGGAAGGATCAGGACAGGTCAAGCCTTGTCATTCAAATCCTTCAAGGCCATGGGCTGCATCTTATAACGGCCATTTTGATTTCTACACTATTGCACGTAAATATTAGGTATCTAATAATTATGTAACACAAGTGTCACTATCACTTTCAATTAAGCATGTGTTGATTGAAAGCAGATGGCATGAGGAAAGTCTCACACCACTTTCATTGACTGAGACCATTTTTTTTTGTTCATTCTTCACACCAATTTAAAAAAAAATCTTCTTGACCCTGAAAATAGCATCCACATTGCTAGGAACCAATTCCAGTGACTAGTACAGAAAAGCCATTTCGCGATGTCAAAGGTGACACCGGGAAATAGGACATCCGATTTCTGAATAAGGACGTCCGTTTCATCACCGTATACGTCAACTGTCTAAATTGACATGAAAATATAGACCAACCTATTTCGCACACTTCCTCATCTTTGTTTTGCAGCAAAGCGTGGGTAATGGTCGACATCTACAAAATGACAAGGGACAATAGTGTCTACAAGTGTGACGTCACATAAAAGGGAATATGCTGCGACTGAAAAGGAGTAATGTCATTCAATCAGGGTGCTTTCTGCCGCCGAGATTATCTCCGAATTGCTCATGTTGCATACCTCTTTCTTTAATTCTATTTCTTGGCCGTCTTTAGTATTCTGATCGTCTTTGGTATATCTTCTAACATCTTGACTTGGTCTGAAATCTTCTAAAGTCTGGACTTTCTTTTGCTATGTTCCTGCTGGCTGGTCGTCCTGGATTCATTTCTTAGTCTTGTTACCAAGACATTCATCAACCACAAGAACATTTTACTTATACAAACTTTTATTTCCTTAACTATACATTTCATATAAATAAATATCTGACTAACATAGCGCGCGTGAGTTCCAGTTTTAGGCAGGACCTAAAATGGTCGACTTCTCTGCCTGACGTCTAACTGAAAACTGGCAACCGAACAGGTCCCACGTGACTTCACGTATTTTGGCGGGCTTCCGTAATTTTCCATTGAAGGACCCAGTCATGGTATGAAAAGGGTCATCCCTCAGAATTACAGGGGATTGACAATAATCTTATGCAACCGCATAGATTATGTAACACTCAGTGCCTTCCTAATTGTTTTAAACTGGCATAGTGGGTGAAAAATGAACATTTCAGGCGGACCACTGCGTAAAACAGAATGAAAATGAAAAAAATCGTGAGAACAGGAAGTAGTCTTAGAAAAGGGAGTTTTGGCTTTGGTTTTCGTAGGAGCCAGGGGTGTTTCGAAGATGGCTATTTCTTGCACGTGTCCTGGTTTAATTTGGGTTGAGTAAAGACGTCTCAAAAATATTGACGGAATCCTGGTGGCTGAGCAGTTCATGACATGCAACATTTTAACCCTAGACGGGCGGTCAGAAAGGCTCTAACCAATCAATCGGCTAGTGACGACAAGCCCTAGGACCTATATGATTGTCATGACCCTTTAACTCTTATGGCAGACCCCAAAACTTCTTATCATATATGTGCTAGAATGCGGTATCTAAGGGTCTTAGTGTCCGGGATGTGACGTTAAACTGCATCTAGTGATGAAGTTTAAATTTTGGAGCTCTTGGGAATATAGAGTATTCGTTGCGATTACTCCCAGGAGTATGTTATGGTTTAAATAGATAAAAATTAGTTTAAAAGGTGTTTAAAAATGAGTTTTGAATGCACAATAAATGAATAAAACAAAAGCATAAAATAACCAAAGGGATGACATGCCATAAAATCCAACCAACCAACCAACCAACCAACCAACTAACATTTATATTCAACTGCATTTGTATTTTACAGAAGAAATTTATACATTTAGATATACAAAAAAAAGAGGCAACACATATCACAAGACTGAGCAGCTACCGTGTCCTGGGTACAACACTAAACTGCATATATTAATTCGCTAGTATATATTTACCAGTCCCTCCGCACGAGCAGGATGTCACACACGGTCAGTTTATTAAGTTTAACAGGTTTGAATTCAGAGTTTTCCTTCGCCTAGACCGGTTGTCTTACCAAGGTTAAAAAGTCCAGTCAGTCCTACTATTTACCCATAGCTGGAGGGAGAGTAGGATTAATACTTTTCGCAAGGGTATTAGCGCTAAGTGAAAATGCAATTTCTACGTCCAGGATTTGAACTCGGGGCAATGAGCCCATTTCCCATGACTTTAACCTTTACACCACGCGCTTCTGTTAATTCGCTAGTAGATATGGAAATAACCATTAGTTTGATTGTCAGCTTTTGACCCGTTATTGACCTGGGCGTGATGTCCTGATTCGATTAGAATATCACATGACTGAAATCGATAGGAAGAGACTTAGTTTTAGAGAGAAGAAATCTATGCAATCGACTGAGGTGAACGCGATTGGTATCTCTGCTCAGAAGTTCCTTAAAGCGCGATGGAATAATGGGTCTTGAGCAAATAAAAGACGTCAAATCTGAACTATGAAGCTGTGTTCATAAATAAGAACAGAAGATGGACACAAAAATGAGACCCAAAACAAATCCAAAATAACCCCAATTTAACACAAGACGACGCAAAGACCAGGGAAAACTCAACCCGGATAGTAGAAATAGACCTAAGTAAAATGATAATTAAGAAGGGCTATTTATCACTACCACTGTGCGTCAGGGTTGGACTCAGAGTAATGGCAATGAAGGGGTACTCCACACTCCCCGTATCACCAGAACTGGAGCCTCACCATCAGATGCAGATTAAAGTCATACTCAGGACACATTATATTTAAAAGATTATAAGCATTCCAACAGCACTATATCTTATTGAAATTGTTTTTATTTTTCGTGCTTTTTTAATTAGTTGATGATAAACTGGGTGGTCTTTAACTTTATATATATATATATATATATATATATATATATATATATATATATGTGTGTGTGTGTATGTGATTTATTAAGTCTGAAATGCCTAATCCCTTCCAAATTCCTATGAATTTACTGATATCATATAAAAATTAATGGATTCAAGTATCCGTTATATCTGAGATTTATAGTTTTATGCATTCAAATAGCGGACATTTTTAAAAATAAAATATTATCATTTACTCATACAACCGCAATGCATACACTGATAAACGAGTGAAAGACAAATATACACTAAATACTCCGCCTTGTTCGGTGGGGCTGTAGATTACGCCAACTGAACCTCTGCAGAGGAGTAAGATCCCCAACTGGGGCCACCTGTTGGCCATGGGTGGTGACCCATAATGTCTGAGCTCTGGAGTGCGTGGTGAACCACATCTTGACAGTACCCCAAGGTCAACTCTGATCCACAATGAAAGTATATGTTAGTGTACTATCTATGTGTTAAATACATAAAAATGTGTTTAACAAATTGAATACCCCCCCAAAATGAATAAAACAAAAACGTATTCGGTATGAAATAACTCAAGGGTTGACATGCCTTAAAACTCTTCCAACCAACCAACCAACTGTTGGGTTGTCTTCTCTCTGTCTGAAAGAGTTATCTTCCCTCTGGGTTCCCGTTTTTTGACCACCAGGGTTTTTTTTTTGTATTTAAGCGCCTGTTTTGGAACTCTCGGCCTCTTCTTCTTCTGCAGCACCTCGCGCACATGGGTTAGACTTTTATGTCTACACCCTTCTCGTGTGGGGGCTTCTGCCCCCAACGCAACGCTAGTAAGTAACATTGCCCTACGGAATCTCCATAACTATCCATTACTTCTATATGTACATTTAGGTATCTCTTGTATACTTCCTTATTGTATCTCTATTCATGAATGTGTCCTTTTTTATATCTTCTTTGTATTTCTGTTAAATGTATCATTTGCATGTGCTTGTATTAAAGTCCATTATATGTATGTAACACTCGTGTCTGAGTTTTGTTGTTCAACTTATTATAACTTGAAGCTTATACTACCAACCAACCAACCAACCAACTACCAATGGATATACATAAGCACAGTTTTTATTCGTTATCTTACATATTAAACCGGTAGGTTTAGCTCAGTCGGTAGAGTGTCCGACTAGGAACCGCAAGGTTCCTGGTTCAATTCCGGCCCTCTCTAACTTAGTGTATGAGTAGCACAGGGAACTGTGCGATAAAGTAAGGAGCTGATGGTATATGTGGTACTCTACCCCAGACGCAAGAACAATCTAGGAACCACAAGGTTCCTGATTCGATAGCGACCCTCGCCAACTCAGACGCAAAAGCCTCCACCTTAGATGCAAAGGCAATCTACTCGGTCTAGTGTTAGTGACAAGGGGATAGACTCCATTGCTGTCCGGCTGATACCAACTTTAGGCCACCCCGACGATTTTACTTTTTACATATCATTAAGCCTCTTTGGAGTTTGATGTTTTCCTCTGTAATTCTACAAGTTCACTTGAATAAATGCATCAGCTATTTTTCCACTGTAGTCTTGGTTCTTAAAAGGTGGAATTGTTGTATGTTGCTTTCCTGCGTGCAAGTTTCCAGGAATATTAAAGACAATTTTTATGAAACAGAATCAGTTTAGGAAAAGCCCAAACTGTGTGTGTATATATATATTTACCAGTCCCTCCACACGAACAGGATGTGACACAAGGTTAATTTCTTAAGCGTTCAACAGGTTTGAATTCAGAGTTTTCCTTCTCCTAGACCGGTTGCTTAACCAAGGTTAAAGAACCCAGTCTGCCCTACTATTTACCTATAGTGGGAGGGAGAGTAGGATTCATACCTTTCCCAAGTGTATTAGCGCTAAGTGAAAATGCCATTACCACGTCCAGGATTTGAACTCGGGGCGACGAGTCCATTTCTCATGACTGTAACCATTACACCACGCGCTTCCAAACTGTGTGTATATGTTCATGAGTGTACCAAGTTTATGTCACAATAACTGTGCACGCCACGTTTATATACACATGTGTGTGCTTAGATATGAGTGTCTATGAAGGAGAGAGAGAGAGAGAGAGAGAGAGAGAGAGAGAGAGAGAAGAGTAAAATGAGACAAGCAATATGCGGATATGTCACTTAGCATGTAAATATGCATTTATCTTCTTCTTTTTTTTTTTTTTTTTACATTAGCCAGCGTTAAGTATGTCCCTCTTTGATAAGAAATAGTGCGTCGCTTGATGATTAAAACGCTGGCTAATACTGCACTACTATATTCCGTTTTGCAAGCGATAATCAATTTAACTAAAAGACTAGCTTCTTAGTAAAGAGAATTGGCTGTGAGAACGCCGCTCAGATATTCGTTTACAAAACTTGTTAATCGTGTTCTCTTTTGTCTCCTTTTGAACCTTCTTTTGTTTTTTTGTTTTTGTTTTTGTTTGTTTGTTTATTTGTTAATCTTCACGTCTACTCTCATCTATGTGTCCATTTTCCGAAGTAGCCAATATACGTTTATTTTTTGTTTGTTTTTCCTTGCTCCCTATTTCCTTTCACTTCAGTTGCACTTTCTGTTTTGTTTGTTTGTTTGTTCTGTCTTCCCTTTCTGCTTCTCTGTCTTTATCAGCTTCCTGTATTACCGAGTGTCATTTAATCACTTCCCCAATAAATAATCAACCAAGTAATTTACTTTGCAAGACTCCCTTTCATCCTTGTTTTTTTTTTGTTTGTTTTTTCATTCGCTCTTTATAACTTGATTTATGGTCAAGACATGAACCTTTTGCAGTGAATGAACCAAAGTCTTTTTTTCCTCCCCTGAAAGTCTCAGTTGTAAATGTGTATAAGTAAAAATGTGTGTCTCAGGTGCATATACGTTGCTATCTATGCTGATTTTAATGACACACACAAACACACACACACAACACACACAACACACACACACACACACACACACACAACACACACACACACACAGACACACATACACACACACATATGTACACATGCCCACATATATGTAACATGTTTTAGTTGACGAGGGTTATTTAGAAGCATTAACGCATACACACATATCTACTACATAAATGACAAAGTCTTTTTTTTCCTCCCCTGAAAGTCTCAGTTTTAAATGTGTATAAGTAAAAATGTGTGTCTCAGGTGCATATACGTTGCTATCTATGCTGATTTTTAATGGACACACACACACAAACACACACACACACACACACACACACACACACACACACACACAACACAGACACACACACACACACACATGTACACATGCTCACATATATATAACATGTTTTAATTGACGAGGGTTATTTAGAAGCATTAACGAATACACACATATCTACTACATAAATGACTGCCTATGTATAACCAGTTGGCACCTACACCAGTGATCTAATCCTGATGAAACTTTGAACACATATTGAGCTAATTGGATTTCAAAGAAATTAAAAATGGAACCCCTGGAGACATTTTTACAATGGAGGAAGAAAGAGAAGACATTTTCATGAGAGAGGGGACAGATTATTATTATCATTATTATTATTATCATTATTATTATTATCATTATTATTATTATTAGTAGTAGTAGTAGTAGTAGTAAAAAATTAAAGAATTAAAATGAAAAAAATAGATTACGCAATAATCCCTACAGTAATAAACAATCAACTTTTTAATCCAATCTATTACATTTAGAATATTTAATGTTACAAGTCCGTCTTTAGGACCAACACTTCTGATTGTTTATTCAACTTATTATGATGATTTTCCTCAGATTATGTCAACTATGGCGGAAAACCGGACGGTTTTATTGAATTGCTTCAGTCATTCGAAGGGCTTTACAAACGGTGATAATGTTAAATAAGTTCGATACTCTTTGAGCTCAAACTTCCCCGGCTTATTCCCTTTGAATGAAGAAAGCAGGATGTCTTATCATTTAAACAGCTATTGATAGATCCACACAAGAAAGGATCTACCAAGAACACACCTAGTAAAGGTTGCTATAGAAATTCTGGATTGGCTCCCAAATTCATTTATCTTTAAACCGCACTCTGGAACTGCGAATAACCCCACCTTTTCCGGTATTACTGGTACTGCAGCAATTATATGAATATGTTTAGGTAATCTATGCAAAATATTTCACATGTATATCATCATCCTCATCATCATCAGCCTCATCATGGCTCTTACTCGCCACCCGCCTCTGAGCCGATTGATGTCCATGGTGTGTCCATGTACAGATAACCGCTGAGAAAATTTACCTATGAGTTGAACCTTACTTCTCCAACAGTATCCAGCATGTCTTGTTCATCATACTTGGCCGTACAACTGTTTTTTGTGGTGTGCTGCCTCCAGGATTTGTTGAAGACAATACGCAGCATCCTTGTACAGTTTGAATTTAACTTTTTCTCGAAACATTTTATTAGTAGTTCAGCCATTGATACAGCTACAGCTTAGAAGAATTATCACTAACTTATCAGAGAGGTTAAATTTCCATATGATCGATACTCTGTCAATAAGTCCACCAGAGTTCAGGCCCCAAGTACTTTCGGCACTTCGAAGTGCCATCATAAAAAACAAAAAACAAAAAAACCAACAAAAAAAACCCCAACAAAAAACAAAAAAAAAACTGGAACACATCACCCCTGATGATGGCACTTCGAAATGCCGAAAGTACTTGGGACCTGAACTTTGGTGGACTTATCACGAATTCCACTCAAATATTAAAAAGTTGGCCAAAAAACTCGAAAAGATAAAAAAAAATTGTTAAACAGGAGATGTGTCTTTTGTTTAATTCTACATGTATAAATGAAAGAATGCTACCCCCCCCCACATATATATATATTATAATATATATATATATATATATATATATATTTAGAAAAGGGAAATTTTCATGGCTCGAACAGTGAAAAAGAAAAAACAAAGAGTACAGTCGGAAAAAATGTCAAAAAAGAAAAGACCAAATCATCCGAACAGTCTGAAAAAATCAAATATACAATATGGTTGGTAAAAAGAAAAATCAACTGAAAGACTCAAAATAAGCTGATATTCATTAAGAGTGTTCAATATGAATAAGTAGAGCCGAAATATCAAGAACCTAAATTGAGTTAGAAACTATCTACCTATTTCACCTTAAAGGATATTCTGGTGTCAGATTTATACTGATATAAGATCCTTTTAGGGGAAAGCAAGGTAAATAGCTTCTGGCTCAATTTCATAGGCTTGTTTATAATTTAAATTTTAGACACTTTTCAATAAATAGTTTCAATTAACTTTTTCTTTCAATAATTGAATTTGAAATCCTTCATTGAGATAGAATAATCTATTGTAAAGGATCATCGTCTAAGAAATCAGATGAAAAACAATATTATTTTAGCGAAAAAAGCATATAAAAAAAAATAAGAATCTAGCTCATGCAGCTAATTTAAAGGGATCATTCCTTAAAAAAGCTGAAAAATTCGGGAGTGCGTAGCTTGAAGATATATATATATATACATATCTATATATATATATACATACATATATGAAGTAGTCAAACAGTGTTTGAAAATGGCGAAGGCCGACAATTTGTGGGAGATTATGTGCTTAATTAAAGTCATACCTAATTTTGCTAATTAATTAATTATAACTAAATGAATTAGGCGTGTATATCGGTTTAAATGTAAAGCGTAAACAAATCGAGAAAAAGTCATCTCTGTATGTACATTTCAGCCCATTAGGCCTCATCAACAGAGCTATAGACAGGGCAGTGCTTTGTGTGTGATTCGAACCCTACCTGTCAGGCTTACAGGCGGACATTCAAACCACTACACTAGCTGGCTTCCCCAGAATTTCTCGTTCATTTTAAACTGGTATATATATCGCACATTTTGGGTGACTTATGGCACGACAGTATGAAGTAGTCAAACAGTGTGTTTGAAAATGGCGAAGGCCGACAATTTGTGGGAGATTATGTGCTTAATTAAATGGGCTGAAATGTACATACAGAGATGACTTTTTCTCGATTTGTTTACGCTTTATATTTAAACCGATATGCCCGCCTAATTGATTTAGTTATAATTAATTAACAAAATTAGGTATGACTTTAATTAAGCACATAATCTCCCCCCATATATATATATATATATATATATATATATATATGTGTGTGTGTGTGTGTGTGTGTGTGTTTATACATGTCCATACATATACGTTCGTGTATCTGCATGTTCTCGATAATCCAATCATAACTTTCATTGTTTCTAGATAACTTTAATAATTTTGTCATTAATGTCATATTTCCTTTCCATATCCATTCTTTGTGAATTTTGCAATTTTCTTTTAGATAAGAAATGCGCCTATACATGTAAAGCTTATTAAAATCAAATATAGATGCATTGTTTTATAAAAAATATTAATGATTGAATTTTACAGAATTGATTGTATGAATAAACTTAGCCTGCATATATCTAAATAGGTATTTACGCAATCCATCAGCCACGAGTAAGGTGTCACACAAGGTCGCAAATATGGGGCGTCCAGCAAGGATTGCTAACCATTACACCACGATGGAACTCCCTTATTTAGTCACCCCGTTTGTATGGTTAGAATGGGACGAATATATTTACCAACCCAAGGTCAATTTTTAGGCGAAGTCTAGTCAAGCCCTAGCACATATAAAATTGTCCCAAGCCTACCGTTTTTCTCATACGGTGGCTGAGAGTCTTAGTGTCCTAGGTATGACGATAAACTACATCCAATGGTGAAGTTCCAATTTTGGAGCTCTGGAGAGTGTGGAGTACCTCACCATCACCATTACTCACAGGTATATTCTGAGCCGGGGTGGTAGTACCTGTGATGACCCCATCAATGGGTTAAATAGAAAAATGAGTTTTAAAAAATGTGTTAAAAAGAAATTGAGTTTTAAAAACATTTAACGCCGAATGTAGGCATTTTGATATTCGGTTTCTTACAGTACCTGATTGCAGTGACTGAATCTATCAAATACAACATTGGAAATCCGGAAAAAAGGGGTTTATTACTTTTTGTACAGGAATATAAATGATAGAGTCAACGCGCAGTTCTCCAACAGTATGACTAGCTACTCGACTAGTAGTGACTAGACTACGAATACTGCTACGTAACTCGACTATGAATATCCTCGCGTATTCGTATCTTTATGTGTTCCGTTGGACGAGTCAAACTATCTTGTGGGGGACATAACTTCCCTTACATCACTGATGTTGCTAAATGGTTACCCTTCTAAGTAATGAACAGGCTCATCGCTGCTTAAGATCTGTGATCTAGCGGGAATCTGTGCTTTTAATGTGATTTAATCTTAAGCTAATGGAGCCACTGCAAAGGATAAGTCATATGTAAACGTAGTTGCTTATTAGATGCTTATTAAAATGAAAAAAAGAATCGTTAACAGTTTTTGATGCGCAAACGAGAAGGTAGTTCTACTGGATTCTTATTTGTTAACGTATTATTATTATTATTATTATTATTATTATTATTATTGTTATTGTTGTTGTTGTTATTATTATTATTATTATTATTATTATTATTTTCAGACTGACATTTAGGAGAATGACAAAAGAGAAATAAAATTTTCAGGTTGGGTGAAGTGTGAGAGGTAGAGTACGATAAATACAGAGGAGAAGACTATACGCAATAAAAGAAGAAAAGAGAGAAGAAAAATGACAGATAATAAAGAAAATGCTGGGAATACACGAAAGATGTAAAATATGAAGGCATGAGAAATATGAAGGAAGGCATAAAACATTGGGAAATGAGAGAAAGAATGAAAAATGATTGTTTGGTTGGATTTTACGGCATGTTAACCCTTGGGTTATTTTATACCGAAGCCGTTTTGTTTTAGTATTATCTATGTTATTCGGACTATTGTCCTCATCTTCATTGTTATTTGTACAACGTTTCGGCCGATATGCCCTCTGGCCTTCTTCAGGTATTTCTTGTCGGACTCGGAAACCTTCTTTTCGGACTCGGGGACTTTCTGTTCGGACTCGGGAACGTTCTTTTCGTAATCAGGAACCTTCTTGTCGTAATCGGGAGCCATCACAGAACTTTGAACCTAACCCTTTATTCAGTTCCCGATTACGACAAGAAAGTTCCCGATTTCGAAAAGAAGGTTTCCGAGTCCGAAAAGAAGGTTCCCGGGCCCGAAAAGGTTCCCGAGTCCGACAAGAAGTACCTGAAGAAGGCCGGAGGGCATATCGGCCGAAACGTTGTACAGATAACAATGAAGATGAGGACAATAGTCCGAATAACGCAGATAATACTAATCATCAAGCCTCATCTCAAACATTCAGAGAAACGTTTTGTTTTATTCATTCTTGTTGGGTATTCAATTTTTTTTACTCATTTTTAAACTTTTTAAAAAACTATTTAACTATTTATGAAACCAGAATGTTCAACTATTAAAGAAACATTTTTTGTATTTTATCTGTTATTGGATGGTTGGGTGGTTGGATTTTATGGCATGTCAGCATTGGGTTATTTTATGCCAGAGACATTTTTATTTTCTTCTTGTTGGATATTCAATTTTTTTAAGAACATTTTTTTATAAACACTCGTTTTTAAAACTCAGTTTTTGATCTTTCTAACCCATAAATGGAACCCTAACAAGTACTAACACCCAGGGTCAAATTGGAACTGAGTGTAATGGAGATAATAGGATACTATACATTGGCCAGAGTTTCACAAGTGGAACCTCACCACTAGATGTGATTTAGCGTCATACTCAGGACACTAAGACCCCCAGTCACCGCCTCCTAACACACATATGATAAAAAGGGTTCAGGGTTTGTCATAAAGGAAATAGGGCCGGGACAATCATATAGATGCTCGGGCCTGCATGACCAGCCAATAAAATGGAGGGGTCACTCCGTCTAGCCTAAGGGCCAAAGTGTAGAGTTTGGTGTTATGGAATATTCAGCAACCTGGAACCCACCTTTAAGTATCTCCGGGTTGCCACCAACGGCCAACTGGGGGCTCTATTCGAGGTGGGTTTTACCCTTCTGGAGATGTGCAGTTGGTGTGTTCTATAGCCCCGACAAGGCGCCAGAGTGGGGATAGTGTATATAATAAAAAGAAAAGAAAAGAGTGAAGAAAGAATAAGAGATAATAAAGCAAATTTGGAACATGACAAAAGAGGTGAAATATGAAGGCGTTGGGAATATGAAGGAAGACATAAAATATTTGGAAATGAGTGAAAGAGAGCAAAAAAATGATATGCAGTCAGGAATCATGTGTACAGCAGATGGAATTTCCATCGTAAAGATATAACCCACATTTGCTATGTTTACTACTTTCTTTCTTTTTTTCTTTTTCCAAATCCGAATTTGTTTATTTGTTGGTTTGTTTGTTTGTTTCTAAATCTATATTTCTTTCTTTTTTCTATTCTTTCCTTCTTTCTTTCTTTCTTTCTTTTCAATTATTTCTTCTTTTCAATTCTTCTTTCTTTTTCTTTCTTTCTTCTTTCTTTTTCTTTCTTTCGTTCTTTTCTTTTCTTTTTCGATTCTTTTCTTTCTTTCTTCTTTCTTTCGATTTCTTCTTCTCTCTTCTTTTTTCGATTTCTTTTTTCAATTTTCTTTCTTCTTTCTTTTCGATTTTTCTTTCTTTTCGATTCTTTCTTTCTTTTCTTTCTTTCTTCTTTTTCGATTCTTTTCTTTTCTTTCTTTCTTTTTCGATTTCTTTCTTTCAAATTCTTCTCTTCGTTCTTCTTTTCTTTCTTTTTCAATTCTTTCTTTCTTCTTTCTTTCTTTCTTTTCGATTCTTCTTTCTTTTCAATTTTTCTTTCTTCGATTTTTTCTTTCTTTACAATTCTTTCTTTCTTTCGTTCTTTCTTTTCGATTCTTTCTTCTTTCAATTCTTTCTTTCTTTCTTTCTTTCTTTTCTTTCTCTTCTTTCTTTCTTTTCTTCTTCTTCTTTTCGATTCTTTCTTTCTTTCTCTTTCTTTCTTTTCAATTCTTTTCTTTCTTTCTTTCTTTTCGATTCTTTCTTTCTTTTCGATTTTTTCTTTCTTTTCAATTCTTCTTTCTTCTTTTCGATTCTTCTTTCTTTCAATTTTTCTTTCTTTTCGATTTTTTCTTTCTTTACAATTCTTTCTTTCTTCGTTCTTCTTCGATTCTTTCTTTCTTTTCATTCTTTCTTTCTTTCTTTCTTTCTTTTCGATTCTTCTTCTTTTCAATTTTTCTTTCTTTTCGATTTTTTCTTACAATTCTTTCTTTCTTTTCGTTCTTCTTTTCGATTCTTTCTTTCTTTCTTTCTTTCTTTCTTTTCGATCTTCTTTCTTTCTTTCTCTTTCTTCTTTCTTTTCGATTCTTTCTTTCTTTCGATTTTTTCTTCTTTTCAATTCTTTCTTCTTTCTTTTATTCTTCTTTCTTTCTTTCTCTTTCGAGTTTCTTTCTTTACAATTCTTCTTTCTTTCTTCTTCTTTTCGGTTCTTTCTTTCTTTCAATTCTTTCTTTCTTTCTTTCTTCTTTTCGATTCTTTCTTTCTTTTCAATTTTTTCTTTCTTTTCGATTTTTTTCTTTCTTTACATTCTTTCTTTCTTTCGTTCTTTCTTTTCGATTCTTTCTTTCTTTTCCAATTCTTTCTTCTTTTCTTTCTTCTTTCGATTTCTTTCTTTCTTTCTTTTTCGATTCTTTCCTTTCTTTCAATTCTTTCTTCCTTCTTTCTTCGATTTTTTCTTCTTTTCAATTCTTTCTTTCTTTCTTTCGATTCTTCTCTCTTTTCGATTTTTTCTTCTTTTCTTTCTCTTTCTTTTACAATTCTTTCTTCTTTTCAATTCTTCTTCTCTTTCCTTTCTTTCTTTCTTTCTTTTCGATTCTTTCCTTTTTTTCTTTTCGATTCTTTCTTTCAATTTTCTTTCTTCTTTCTTTTCGATTCTTTCTTTCTTCTCGATCTCTTTCTTTTTCGATTATTCTTTCTTGTCAATTCTTTCTTTCTTTCTTTCGTTCCTTTTCGTTCTTTCTTTTCATTCTTTCTTTCTTTCATCTTCAATTTTTTCTTTCTTCATTTCTTTTCAATTCTTTCTTTCTTTCTTTTCGATTCTTTCTTTCTTTTCGATTCTTTCTTTCTTTCGTTCTTTCTTTCCAATTCTTTCTCTTCTTTCTTTCTTTATTTTCGATCTTTCTTTCCTTTCAATTCTTTCTTTCATCTTTACAATTTTTTCTTTCTTTCTTTGATTCTTGCTTTCTTTCTTCAATTCTTTCTTTCTTTCTTTCGATTCTTTCTTTCTTTTCGATTCTTCTTTCTTTCTTTCTTCTTTTCAATTCTTTCTTCTATTATTTCGATTCTCTTTCCTTTCAATTCTTTTTCTTTCTTTCTTTTCGCATTCTTTCTTTCTTTTCGATTCTTTTCTTTCTTTACAATTTCTTTCTTCTTTTTATTTCGATTCTTTCTTTCTCGATTCTTCTTTCTTTCTTTCTTTCTTTCTTTCTTTCTTTCTTTCTTTATTATTTATTTTCATTCTTTCTCCTTCAATTCTTCTTTCTTTCTTTTCGATTCTTCTTTCTTTTCAATCTTTCTTTCTTTCTTCTTCTTTCTTTCTTTCGTCAATTCTTTCTTTTCGATTCTTTCCTTTCTTTTTCAATTCTTTCTTTCTTTTTTCTTTCTTTTCAATTCTTTCTTCTTTCTTTCGTCGATTCTGGTCTTTCTTTTCAATCTTTCTTTTCTTTCTTTCTTCTTTTCGATTCTTTCTTTCTTTTTACGATTCTTTCTGTCTTTCTTTCTTCTTTCTTTTCAATTCTTTCTTCGTTTCTTTTTTCGATTCTTTCTCCTCCTTTCAATTCTGTTCTTTCTTCTTTCTTTTCGATTCTTTCTTGCTTTCGATTCTTCTTTCTTTTCGAATTTTTTCTTTCTTTACAATCTTCTTCTTCTTTATTTATTCGATTCTTTCTTTCTTCTCGTTCTTTCCTTTCTTCTTTCTTTCTTCTTTCTTTCTTTCGATTCTTTCTTTATTTCGATTCTTCTTCCTTTCAATTCTTTCTTTCTTTCTTTCGATTCTTTTCTTTCTGGTCAATTCTTTCTTTCTTTCTTTCTTTCTTCTTTCTTTCTTTCGTTCAATTCTTCTTTTCGATTCTTTCTTGTCAAATTCTTTCTTCTTTCAATTCTTTCTTTCTTTTTTTCTTCTTTTCAATTCTTTCTTCTTTCTTTCTTTCTTTCTTTTCGATTCTTCTTTCTCTCTTTCTTCTTTCTTTCCAAGATCTGTATTTTGTTTTCGTTCTTTTCACACAACCAGACACACACATGCCCTATGTTTGTCAACTGAAAATATTCATATACAAAACTCGGAAAAATTTTCATGAACAATGTTAAGCTTAAAGAAATATGATAAATGTTCCATAAAACAAAAGATTTTTCCCATTACCTTTTTTTGGTCATAGGAGAACTATTCAATACCTAGTTGTAGACGCTTATCCGTACATCTATAAACTGGTTTGAATTCCGAGCTTTCCTTCTCTTAGACTGGTTCCATACCAAGCTTACAGAACCCAATCTGCAAACTATTTACCATCAGCCTGGAAGGAGAATAGTTGGATTCAACCATGTAGTAGTTGTGGCCTCTGGTTAGTCTAAAAATTAATGCGTGGTCTAGGAGGCCGTCCCCAAGGACAGCAACTGTCCCCTCGTTTAAATAGGGATAGGGTTGGGTTATTATCCGGTGCCTGAGGCGCTACAAAAGCGGATGCAGAAGGATCATGCACTTTTGCACTGACCACCGCGATGAGCTTGTGTTGCGTGGCTAAGAAGTTCTCGCGTCAGCCCGGCTGGTGGGAGGTCAGGAAATAAACTTGCGGGGCATATGTAATGGTGGTCTTTTATGATATATCAGCTAGCGGGTTTGCCAAAACCCTTTAACAAATGCATCTTCGATTCTCATGGTGTGCCCTTACTCTGGATCGTGAGAAAAAAAACAAGGTTAGCGCACGGAATAATCCCATAGGTAAATTTCCAAAATATTTGAAAGATCACAGAAACGACCTATGACGCATCCTAAGGGCGGCTTAGCTTTAGTCGGTAGAGCGTCCCGACTAGGAACCACAAGGTTCCTGGTCGATATCGGCCCTCACCAACTCAGCGGAAGGAGTAGCACAGGGCATCTGTGTGGTTAAGGGAGCTGATGGTAGGTTTAGCGCTTCCATTAAGGTGGCTGTTTT
>CM042137.1:33201656-33228562 GCA_023376005.1 Doryteuthis pealeii
AAATACAAGATATTTGTGCGAAAAAAAAAAAAAGTCTGACTTAATGCAAGCAGCAAAAAAGTGTAAATAAATTTTCTGTCCATCGCAGACCGATTTGAAAAAAATATCCTATGCAAAGTATTTTTCCTTTTATTTTTTTCGTGATTTCACTGGAACAAAACAGAAAAAAGAATATTGGAAATGATAGTTGCATGAATTATTAAGCTTAGTTTACTAATACTCACTTAACACAGTCCGCAACTGTATAGGTAGTGGTATCAAAAGTTTCAATCGCAAGTAGTAGTAGTAGAGTATCTCTAGTAGTTGACCTGTTTTTTGTAATTATACTGCAATAGACAGAAGAGTAGTCGAAGTGAAGGCAATCGGTTTTGTAGTAGTTACAGTATATATTTGAACCAACATAAAACGTGTCATTAGTAAACAAAAATGTTGATAGAACCACCTTTTTGTTTTTGTAAAATCTATCATAATGGTCAACATCATTATTATTTCAGAATATCGGCAAAATATTTTCGTTTCGTTCTTAACTTTGGGAATTTATTATTGGCGCGTTAATTTTGCAACATTCCTAAAAAATAAAGAAAATAAAGAAAAATAAGAGATTAGCCACGGATTAAAATGAGTATAGAGCGGGATTGTGACGTAATAAACAGTTTCCAAATAATAATCCCTTCTTGTGAATCAAACATCTGCAATCAAGTTACTCTCTCTCTCTCTCCCTTCTCTTTATATATATATATATATATATATATATATATATATATATATATATATATATTGAAAAAACAAATGATGTTTACAAATGCATGGGATCATCAGGAGAGAATGTGCACCGTTTCGGGGCCTCCCCATGCATTTGTAAACATCATTTGTTTTTTCAATATATCAAATTCACACTGTCGGATTAATTTCCTTTTATTCACACACATACACACACACACACACACACACACACACACACATATAAATATAAATAATATATATATATATATATATATAATAAATAAATATATAAAAGTTTTACATATCTATTTATTTGGTGACAAAGGAATAGTCACAAGCATTTATTTTTCATGCGTCATCAATCATCAGTTGAACTTGTTTCAAATGCAAGTGTTGACTCATGAAACCAAAATGGTTGTGACTGTTCCTTTGTCACCAAATGAATAGATATATAAAACCTTTATATTTTATTTATTATATTATATAACAGCTATTCTATATTGAGCACTCTCCAATAATACTGCGTTTGACACACCGTTCCAGTAAAAGCTGACAATCCCACACATACTATATATATATATATATATATATATATATATATATATATATATGTCATCCACAGACGCAACATTTACTAAGAAACTCCACTGGCGCTCGGTCCTACCACCCAGCCATGTTTCGGTCCTCTGCAGTTCAAACAGCGAGCTACAACTACAGATCCTTGAATCTTTATTTATTTCTCGCACCAACCTTTCCTGTGCGTCAAAAGCAGTCTCACCAGTTACTCCTATTCGGCACCTCAAGCCTAAACTTATCTAACGGAGGGACTCGCTATTTTCGAACCCCCCCTCATGGTTCGTAATTTTCTTAGTTTTACGAATCCTTTGTCTTATTGAAAAAAAAAATCCTTTTCTCGTTTTCTCACTGACTATTCCATCGTCTACAACAACAACAAAAAAACCCAAAAAACAAAAACAAAACAAAACCACAATAACAGCATTTATCAATGTACTTTTTCTCTGATGAGCATTGACGAAAAAAAGATCAATTTATTTTAGATTTTAAATCTAATAAGGGTACCCTCACTTTTCTTTTTAAGGAAAAAAAACATTCTTTTATCAACATGCATATGCTTTTACGCGTCCTTTTTAAATTCAGTACTGTCAATAAACTTTTATATATATATATATATATATATATATATATGTGTGTGTGTGTGTGTGTGTGTGTGTGTGCGTGCGTATGTGTGTTTGTGCGTGTGTGTGCGTTGTAGGTTGGTTTTGGAAGCAATGATAATGTAGTGTAAAAGAAGAGAAGGCAACGAGGATGTTGTTCATTTACCTGTGTTATTTAATATTGTTTTAATATTTCGCACTAATATCTTTTCACTCCGAAATATGAAGAAAATATTAAATAACACAGGGAAATGAACAATACCCTCTCTTCCTTTACATCCGCGTTGAAATAGGCCTTCAAAATCAACCTCCAAACTAAATATACACACAATACGAAACCTATATTAAATGGTCACTTGCTTTTGTTATTTAAAACTAAAAATGCATAAGTTGAAATTACTGCCTTTATTATCATCATAATGAAGATTATGTTTCTCTATGCCCTTAACCAAAACTACCTCATCACCGACGTCGCAATTCCTTAGATATTTATGTCACATTCTCATTATTAACAATATTGTTGGCCAATTATATCCTAGTAACATGCAATTCTATTTATATATTCAACCAAATAGTAGTTTACAGTGTGCACGGTAAATATAATTTGCGTATTGATCTTAAAAATTTGATTCCAATAAATATTTGCTTGGTATTATTGATTTCTAATTGTTTCATTTTTATTCTAATAAATATGAGTAAAAATCCCATCGATGAATCTTAAAAGAAATCCAATACCAAAAAGAAATTAGTGTATTTTTATTCTTTACTATCTAATTTAGTTAAATTGGAAAATTAAGAAAAATATCAATGCAAGCTGTTATATTCTTCAATCATACCCCCACTGTTTCAAAAAAAAGTTTAACTTAATTATTTATTTTTAAATAATACTAAGTGCTATTGTAATCTTTTCATATGCATTCTTATTTAGTTTGCGTTAGTCTTTCTAAATTGATATAAGATTTTACTAGCAGAAACCGCGGATATACCACGGTATGACAGTTTGACTATTACAACTTTTGATAGATTTAATCGGGAGCTATTGCAACGAGTTCAATATATAAAAAGTATAATAATCTCTGGTGAAATTCTTTCTTTTTCTCTTATTTTTCTCTTATTTTTTCTAACTTCTTTTTTTCTGTCTTTTCCACTTTTTTTCTATTCCATTGAAACAGACGATAAGTCGTATCGCTTCCTATCTCTCCCTTTCTTTCTTTCTTTCTTTTGTTACTTTCTTTTCCCTCTGCCGTGTAGTACGTTCTTTTTCTTCCCTTTCCTTCCTCACAGTTACAACGATATTGACTATTATTAATCTGAAGTGATGACGGCATAACATTTGAACATATGGTTTATTATTTTATCTTAGGTGATGAAGGGCGTGACAACATCAGTAGGTATTAGGGTATTAATATATAGATTATATTATTACTAAAATACTTTTGCCCGGTAGAGGTGCATATTTTTACTAGTTATCACAATTAAAATATATACTTTGGAAAAAGAAAATAAGAAAAAAAAATAACCACACAAAAAAAAAAAAAAACTTAAGCACGTACATTTCTGATATTCACCTCTGAAGATGAAGTTTCTACTTTGAAATCGATAAGTCAAAATAACATCTTTTTTGTTTTTATTTTTATACGCATTGTAATTGCCTTCAAATCATTAATATATTATAATATACTTTGTTTTTTATTGCCGTTATTGTTACTCTTTTTTTGTAGGCAATTTTCATGGATACGAGTTTTGACTACTATCCTGATTTATTATTAGACCACAGCAACATGCACATTTATAAGCTTTTATGTAATAAGAATACTTTGATAATTGTAATATTCTAAAAAAGTATGTGTATGTTGTGGATGTATGCAATCATGGATGCGTTTTTGGAAATTAAAGCTGTGTTTGTGTGTTAGATATGTGTTGGAAGAAGCAGTTGTTGCTGTCACCCAATTTAATGTTGCGCTTGTGCTCGTAGATTATTATAGTGGATATGAAAATAAAATGAGAACAAATAAAATTGTAAATTAGTAAGAACAGAATAAAGAAACATTAAAGAGATTTTGAAGAAGAGAAAAAGGAAAATATAAACAAATGGAATTTGTAGAAGAAATTAAAAATATCTGAAAGCGCAAATATTTGAAAGAAAAAAAATATAAATTTATAGAAAAGAATGAAATAAATGAAAACAAGACAGAAAAGAAAGGAAAATAGAAAAAAGGTAGACTGGTAGATGGTATTTTTTCTTGTTCGGGAATCATTTTAGATTCACAAGAATATTTTACCGCACTTAATACTTAAATATATTTAAAATGATATTTATGCATTGCTTATCTTATAAAAATGATACAACTTTAGAAAATTATCAGTATAGTATCCGGATAAAATTTAAGTATGCACGTTTTACATATCACATTGTGCACTATTGGATTACAATACTTATCGCTCGTTGAGTCCATTGGGAAAATGTTACCAACGGAAATTTATGAATGTTAACCCCCAAAACGCAATAATAATACTTTTTGAAAGGAGTCGGGACGTGTTATCATTAATAGAAGTGGACAGATTTCTCGAAATGGGATTCCTTAATATGCAAATTTATTGGTGTTATTCCCTTGAGCATATATTCATTTCCTTCCTATTTTTTCATAGCACAGCTGCTAATTTGGTCGCCTAGTGTGCCCCAAATAAATTCAGGGGTAGATATAAATACCACCACTGAATTCCTCGTAAAATTCTACCCTAAGAAAAGTTTTTGTTTGATCTTGATGTAGGGTTTTGTTTTATAATTGCATCCCTGGATAGACAGACAGATAGACAGATAGACAAAGACACCAGAAATATAGTATAAGATTCTGAGACAAGAATATAATGAAAGATCTCAAAGAAACTTATGTACGAAAAGCAGTACGAAAGAAAATTTTACTTCTCAGTTAAAAAGCAAATGCTCAAGAGTTTTAACAAATCAATTTTTGTCTAAGTTTTTAGATGAGTCTTGATAATTTGTATTATTTAGATTTTTTCGATTGCTTTCCTAATCTCTATTCTTATATACACTACGTTTCGGCGCGATGTGTCTCCGACCTTCTACAGATCTTTCATGTTGAAATCGGAAAACCTTACTTGTCGAACTCAAGAGCCTTCATGTTGTAATCAGGAGTCTTCACGGAACTTCGAACCGAACCTTTTTTATAATCCATTGGGGTAAGATTTTTTTGTCTCAATTCTGTTAACCATGAATAGGTACAAGTGTTCAGCTATGTTATGCATTCTATGCTATTTTCGCCAGTTGTCAGGATTGACTGTAACTTCCAATGATTGTCACTTAGAACTGTTCTATCTCAACTTATATCCGTTGCACATGTGAACAAAGAAGGCCCAAGTTCGATAAGAACATCTGAAGTAGTCCGGAGACACATAATCCGACGCGTTGTATATATGAAATAAAGATGAGTACAACAGTCCGGAAAAGTCTAAATAAATATTTTAAATTGTTGTCTTTTCTCTTCAGCAAACAGATAATTACATCGTCAATCATGCTGCATGTACCGATTCTTGATTCTCTGCACTCCCCTCTCTCTCTCTCTCTCTCTTGCTATCCATCTCTATCGGCCATTGCTCATGTCAGGTCCTCTACACGCCATCTAGTGTCCGCCAAGAGGCGATAATAAAGTTTTTGGCTGGTCAACAACATTGGTGTGTCCATGTATATATATATTTACCAACCCTCCGCACCGCAGGATGCGACACAGGTAAATTTCTTAAGCGGAGTTTACAGGTTTGAATTCAGAGTTTTCCGTCTCTAGACTGGTTACTAACCATGGTTAAATAGTCCAGTCTGCCCTGCTATTTACCCATAGCTGGAAGAAGAATTGAATCATACCCTTTCCAAGGGTATTAGTGCCATGTGAAATTCAACAGTTTCATCCAGGAATTGAACTTGCGTTGACAAGTCATTTCCTACGACTCTAACCATTAGACCACGCGCCTCCATATGTGTCCATATATATAAGGCCACGGAGAAAGTCACTTATGAGTTTCGTCCTTACTTCTCCCAGCATGTCTTGGTTCGTATTACTAGAGATGGTATGTGGGAGAGGAAGTAGTGTCCGTATAGCCACCTGTTTTTGTGGGTGCAGCTTCTAGGATTTGTCAAAACAGCACGCATCATTCCTTGAGTGGGTTTTACATTTTATTTTTCTCGCAAGAGTTTATAAACCAGATATTTATTTATGTTGAAAAAATGAGTAAGAGTGAAAAGTAAAAAATGAACATGATTTTCTTTATTTTGGCATTACTAATCTCATTTCTCTTCTTCTGTCTGTATTTATCTCCCCCCTCTCTTCTTCTTCTTCCCCTTCCCCTCTTCTCTCCGTCCTCCACTCTCTCTCCCTCTCTCTCCTCTCTGATTCCCCTCTGTCTTCCTCGGTCTCTCCTGTCTCTCCCGCTCTTTCTCCCCTCTTTCTCCGGCCTCTGTTCTCTCCCTCTCTCTCTCCCTCTGTCTTTCCCCTCTCTCTCTCCTCCACTTGTCTTCCCTCTCTCTGTCTCTCCCTTTCTCCTCTTCTTCCTCTCATCTTCTCTTCTGTCTCTCTCTCCCTCTCTGCTCTGTTCTGTATTTTGTCTGTTGTTCTCTATATATATGTATATGTGATTTAAACATAAGGGAACGCAAACCCGCTGTGATGAGGTCTAATGGCTGAAATGTTACATTAAGAGATTGACTTTTTTCCGATTTGTTTACGTTATATTTAAACCGATATGCAGGCTAATTCATTTAATTATAACTGATTAATTTTACAAATTAGGTTTGATTAATTAAGCACATAATCTCCCCCCCCCCACAAAAAAAATTGTCGGCTATCACCCTCTTCAACAGATTGTTTGTCCACTTCATATATATGTATAAAAATTAGGTTCTTGGGTCTGTTGTTTGTTTGTTTCGAACTCCTCCTAGGGATTTGGAGATAGAACCCAATAACCATGTATATTCTGATATCATTACTCATATATTAAGTATATTTCATTTTTTGATCAAAGGGATTCCACGATTTTTTTCCTTCGATTTACATGAAAATTTAAACATTGTAATTATCTAAAATATACCAATGATGCTTAAAGCCTTCTGGATTCTATAAGAGTTTTTTTTAAAGATAGACCCCATGACCATATATATTTCTGAACTACATTGCCAAGGGTAGGATAGCATATTTCTTAAATCAAAGGGGAACGCAAAACCCCGCTGAAATTTTTCTCTTTGATTTCATGAATTGAAACGCATAAGTAAATGAAAGTCAAAAATTTCAGCAACCTTTAATGATATTAAGCTCGTTAATAAAGTTAAACTCATCTTAGTGACAATTTCGTAAGGAACTTAATCTGAGTAATTGAAACTCAATACGTTTTTTAATTACTATCAAAACTTAAATCAATAAAACATCATCTCTCTTTTATAGTAAAATTGGCTAATTTAGACATTTTTCTATGGTAAAAAACATCACTAAGAATTATGAACAAAATTGTTAGTTAACTACTTAAACACCGCCACATTCTGGTAACAATTAAGCTAATAATACTTCTAAAAAATAAATTCGTTTATATGTATACTCATTTACTAAGTAATTCCAAAGCAAATCGATGCTTATGAAGTGTTTGTTGTTGTGACTTCTAGTAAAGTGAAATCAATACTATCTGTGTCGTTGACATAGATTATTCAACCATCATTGTTCATCTGAATTGCACAAGAGAAGAAAATATGTTCTGATCAAAACTTTTTCTTCTATCATTTAACATTACGTTAAGCTCATTGCGTAATGGTTATCTCTTAAATGTTTCGGGCACCAGATTCAAACTGACGGCTGTTTAGGAAAAAAATAGGCACCTATTCCCACACCTGCTATGGGTACTAGTAAGACATACTGTATCTTATACCGCTTGGTTAGGCATCATTAGAAGAAGGAAGACTGAAATGAATGGAGTAGAGCAGAAGGATTATGTATTATATCTTTCCAAAGATATGGAACACGAGACCTGAGTTTCAATTCTAAGACGAGGCGGTGCATTTCACATAAGTGCTAATACTCTATTCTAATCCAAATATTCTTTTCCAGTATAGGTAAATAGTAGGACAGATTGGAGATTTTAAACTTGCTCAGGCAACCGTCTAGGAAAGACTCTGATTGAAACCTTTGTTAACTAGCTTAAGAAATTGATCTTGTGTACATCCTAACCGTGGGGAGGGGGTTGGTAAATATGTATAAACATATCTGATATAAAATTAATTCTATTGCAATTCTTAAAGCAATGCTTTACATCGATATTTTGATAATTAATCTTGTGCGTCCGTGATCATTTTCCTTCTTTATATTAGTTAATTTGCATAAAAGTTGTATGGTACTTTTTATATTAATTCATTTGTATAAGATTTTATGAACAGTGTATTCCATTGCTATATATATATATAACTATATATATATATATGTGGTGTGTGTTGTGTTTATGTGTGTGTGTGTGTGTGTGTTCTTTGTCTATAATGAAAATTTTGGTTGTAATGAAGTTATACTGCGTGGTTGAAGGAAATTAAAAGATTAAAAGTGATATACAACCCGTTTCACGCAAAACTCATTAATAGAAGAAAAAATATTAACTATGAGGATGATATAATATCTTATTGCTATATATTTGTATTTGTTAACTTGGTTTTTATATAATTAAAAAAAGTAATGATATTCCAGAAATCATTTCCGTCACATTTCGAAAATTGGGGTTATAAATTGAAAGGTCAGCACAATCTGACCCACCGCAAATATCAGTTGCATTGTTCTGGAATTGATTTATTCTCTATGTAGAACATTTTAAGTTGCATTGCTTGAATTAAATCTCCTACGATCTATACTGGTGATGTTTAGGGAAGTTATCTCCCTAACGATTCGAACGGACTCTCTAAAGAGGGGGGAGACGGGTGCACAGCATCGAACGGCGGCAGGTCACTTGAAATTATCCTCATCAAGCCGAACTCTAAATCCAAACATCATGTATTTCCTGTCAGTGAGATAAATAAAAATTTATTGTTATTGTTAACAATTTCCTGTTTTTTTATTTATGGATTTTTTCCCGGTTGGAATTCTCGCCCATTTTTTTGTCTGGGGCTTCAACAAAAAAGTTTTTCCTTGTGATCAATTTTTTTTGCAAAATTAATCATTTCTGTTATTCCTCATCTCGGATAAACAGTGACATAACAAGGTTTTTGGTGTGGTCATAGGTTCAATAAGAGCTTCAATATGAGGCAGCAAACAAACAGCTCTGTGACAGCCAGGGAAACGCTAAAATTTAGTTTCACAAGGAAGGTCATGACCTGTGAAGAATATTAAAACCACTCTTAATATGAAGCTGCGAATGGAGTTGGTCATTAGAAGGTTTCAGTAGATGTCAAGACATCCTACAATTTCCCATTACATGGATTTCAAGACAAGCGACGCAGACTTTGTTGCGTGCATCTGCTCAAAGAAGGGTTGTCCCAGCTCCCATATTTATTTAAAATTTTCTTAGAATAAATACGTTCACTCGATTCTTATTTTGATAATAAAATCGGTCAGTTTTGGTTTTCTGTTGTCAATCTTATAGTTTGTTGCTTAATTATGTTCATAGTGATGCATATATTCTAGTATGTTAGTCTTCTGCTCTTTCATTTCAAACTATTTGTGTAGGTTGATATTCTCAGCATTAATAATGTCTGATTAACAATTGTGTCACAATACGGCCGCAAAGCAGCCTGTGTCGTAGATCCATATTCGGCAATTCAATTGAAAGAATGAGGTCAAACCAAGAACACGCAGCCCGCCACCCGTCGATAGTCAAAAACTTAATAATAATTCGGTCAAACAGTCCAACTTTCTTCGTATTCGCCACACAGGCACGACCTCACATCACATCACGAGCCAAAGAAAATTCTACTGCAGCCTGTTAAGAAAATCAACGCTTCTATTGAGGAAACAGACGTTTGCGATCCGTAAGCAACAGTTTGCGTAGAATATATACATAACCATATGTAAAGTGAGGTAATTTAACTCCGGAAACAATGCAACCGTCGACCAATATATCGGCAATGTTTTACTTCGAAACGATACAGAAAGTGAGTCGATTAGCGGGTAAATCACGTTGACAACTTGGTTCCGCGCTCGATCACGGAAGTTAAGGGCAGCTATGAACCTGTTTCAAGACTTAGATAAATGACTAATTAAGCAATAGAGGTATGTAAGCACTGATATCAAAAAGTCTTGATTCAGCATTAATGACTCGTAAAACAAACAACCAGCCGATCGCACAGCAGGATTGTGAACAAGGTTCAATTTCTTAACCTGAGTTTTAATAGATTTGAGTTCAGTTTTCCTTCTCCTCGACTGGTTGCCTAACAAAGTTAAAGAGCCCAGTCCGGCCATACTGTTTACCATAGCTTAGAGATTCATACCTTTCCCTGCTATGCGAAATGCAAACAGCTTGTCCAGGAATTTGTACTGCGTCTCGTGTCATTTCCTAGACGATAACCTTAGACCACGCGGGGCGCATGGTCTAATGGTTATCGTCGTAGGATAATGGACACGGCGAAGACGAGCATATAGTTTCGTATTTTTTTATAAATGGATGAAAACTGGCTGTGTTTGCTTGATCTTGTTCTTCTGTAGCTAGTTCTACACCGACCGATCCATGGCTGATAATACTAGGCATCCCATATTTGTGCGTCTGCTACAATTTTAAACGATTAAATCTATTATTTAAGGTCAAACTTTTGCTAAAATCGATAAGTAGTAAATACTGACCTCATTAAAAAAAGAAAATATCATTACATATGCGAAGTTTTTTTAATAATTTAAGGGATTGTTTTGGTCATTTCGAAGCGTCCGTTAATTCTGTTATTTTTCTAATGGTTTTAAGCGGCTTGTTTACAACATTCGCGATTGAGCAAAAAAATTTTAACCGTCAAACAGGTAATTATCCGATTTTTAATGGAATTTTCAGTATTGATTTATTCATTTAATGATTTTATAATGCATTAGCTATTTTATTAAACTTTAATTTAGTATTTTACTATGTAAGAATTAAATATAAAATTTATTTAAATATGAATAAGCCTGATGTTAAGTTTAAAATGTTATATTTTTAGATTCTAAAAATAAAATATCTATTTAATGTAAACCTTATTTTAATTACATCAAAGTATACTTTTTGAAGAAAAACTCGATGAATATAGCCCTTTTTAAGCAGAAAATATCGAATGTATAATTTTTATTTTATAAGAATAATAGCCAATTAAATATTATCGAATTGTAAAAAAGAAATCTCCGAAAAATTAATTATTATTATTTTTTACATTTTCTTTTCCGATTTTTCGGTACTTATTTTCTCATAGAAAAGCACCATAATTTTTGTTTTTTGTTTCTATTCTAAGATCTTTTATCTCTTTATTTTATACTGTAATTAGAAAACTATAAGCTACTTGAAAATGTTACGGGTCCCCAACATAAAGGGGGGGTAAAATTAAGTGACTGAAAAATGAGAGAGTTTTGAAATAAAATGAATATGCATTATAAAGATCATTCATTGATAATAAAACAATTGAAAGTTTCAATTAAATCCGATAATTCCTGATTTTTTGTAAATTATTTTTTTAGTAGTGGGGGGGGGCGGGGCTAAAGTCATTTTGTCAAAACGCATTTTAGGCTCATTTTGGGTATAGCTAATAAATCATACAATTCTTCAGCCTTCCCTTCCGCTTCATCCAAAAATACCTCGGATATACTGTCTTACCATATATTGGCAGCGATGCTCTAAGTTACCTGGTGTAAGTGGTTAGCAACTAGTCTAAGCAGATCTATTACTACTGAATGCGAATTCGTCCTCACTTGGATGCCCACACTTGCAATCTTGGCGATATAAAGTGGTTTTTCTCTTACCCGAGGAACTAAATTATCATCACTGTGCGTCTAGCAGTTAATGAACAATCTATAAACGACACACTTTTCGATTTTATTTACCAAACCTGCATGAGAAGGTGCGGAACGAGGTCTATTTTTAATTCTCACTCCACTCTTCCTCTATCCATTCGTCACGTGACAGGTCTCGTACATTAAAAATGCCATGTGGACTTATGATGATTCATCTTAAAGTTTTTCCATTCTAATCTGTATATTATAATCCTTATATTTCCTCCTAAAACATTCCTGGGCTTCCCCCTTATAATTTCTTTTGTTAAAATAGTAAGGCACTGAATGTTCGCATGGAATCATTCAATAAGCTGTAGCCCATAAATTAGCAAGTAGGATATCTTGATTTATCTCTTCTTTTCTCACATTCTCTCGTTCTCTCTGCTCGTCTCTCTCTTTCTCTCTCCTCTTTCCTCTCTCTTCTCTCTCTCACCTTTTTTTCTTTTTTTTCCTTCTTTTTGATCGAACGATTAGCATTGTCATTTCGCGCACATTATACCTTCTCTCTATCCTTCCCTACTTCTCTTTTTTCTTTCTTTTATATTTTTTTTTCTGTGGAGCATTCCTTTTTCTTTCTTTCTTTCTTTATAATAAAAACGGAATGGTCAGTTATTTAGCCATGGTGACATTCAAAGGCATAATAATAGAATTCGGCAGATAAAACATCACATATAATCAGGATTTAACATTTTTGCATTTCATCTTGGGACAATTTTGACGGTTCTCATTTTTAACAGAGCATGTTGCAAGATGATAACGGTCGTACTTTTAAGGAACATGAACAACAACCACAACAACAATAATAATAATAAATAATAATAATAATAATATAATAATCTAATAACTATGGAGACAACTGGAAGTAGAATTAGCCTGCAAGAGGAACAAGCTAGCAGAGTTAAAATCAAAGAGGCGTCTTCATGGAGACTTGCTCTCTACACTGTTTATTGTGTTAATTGAGGGCATTTAATTAAATATTAAGCCAATGCTCAGGAGGCTACAAATTTATACAAGTCACTGGAAAAGATGAATTATTCATGTTATGGACTGATATTAAGATATTTACTATTAAGGAATCTATTAATAATTTAGTGAAAAGTAAACAATTTAAAGGCATTTTACAGAAGAAACGATTCTAGGTTAGTATCGAATCGTTTGTTTCTCATCAATCTATCTTCAATCCTAGTGGAATAAAATAAAACGAAAACAAAAAATAAACACTGAATGTCATCATTCATTTAGGTGTGGTTAAGTAACTTTAATCCTTCACTTATTTAAACCTACTTATGATTTTCTTTGTATTACAATAAATAGATAATCTATTGATTTGCGCTAATCATTTGTATATTTATACAAATGGGGAATTAATCTTCGTAGATTGCAGATGAACGAATTTAGGTTTAATCATATAACGTAATATATTTAGGAGTTACTTGTAAATGCATTAATAGCAGCGGGCCTTTCGGCTTGTCTACTTATATGAATTAACAGGTCGTTCACTGGGGCTTCCCCAGAGCAACATGCCCCCTCGATTTAAAGGGGCAGGGCTGGGTTTTATTGTCGCAGCGCCTGAAGCGCCCCCTTGAAGGGTGAATGCCGACGGGATCAGCACATTTTTTGTGTCACCACATGAGTCTTTCGGCAATTGTGGGTGGGGCCCCACAAAAAATGTCCTTGTGTAGCCTCATAAGTGGGGTGAGAGGCAAATACTATATTTAGGAGTTACTGTACGATACTTACTTAGTAGGGTACATAGATTGTAGATAGTTTGATAAAAGTAAGTAAAGTCGTCGAGGTGAACTAAAGTCGGTATCCAGTCAACAGGAGGGAGTCTATCCCTTTCACTAGCGCTGACGAGGATATTGTTTGCATCTGGGTGGAGTGCCCACCCTAACGTAGCTCCTACTTTACAGCACAGATCTGTGCTATGCATACGGCTGAGCTTGGGAGGGCCGGTATCGAACTCGGAACCTTTGTGGTTCTAGTCGACGTTTCTATTGACTACTAAACGGCCTTATGATAGATACGACTTTTAGTTCACCTCGACGACTTTACTTACTTTTATCAACTATCTATCAATCTATGTACCGCTATCTAGTAAGTATCGTTTACAGTAATCTAAATATAGTATTTTGCCTTCACTCCCCACTTAGAGGGCGTGACACAAGGACATTTTTTGTGTGGGCCCACCACAAGCCGAAGCTATGGGTGGTTGACACAAAAAATGTGCTGATCCGTCGCATTCCCCTCAAGGGGGCGCTTCAGGCGCTGGACAATAAACACAGCCCTGCCCTTTAAATCGGGGGCGGTGTCCTGGGGTGGATCGCCCATGTTATCGACGCTGTTATTCAATTAATAGACACAGGCGCTCGAAAGGCCCGTGTAATTAATGCATTTTCAAGTAACTCCTAATATCTACGTTGATATGATTTAACAGCTAATCGTTCATCTTGCATCTAATCGAAGATTTATTCCATTTGTATAATTACAAATGGATTAGCGCATCAATAGATTATTAATTATTTGATAATACAAATAGTAAATCATAGTAAGGTTAAATTACGTAGGATAAAGATTACTAAACCACACCTAAATGAATGATTCGACATTCAGTGTTTTATTTTGTTTTGTTTTTCGTTTATTTTTATCTTAGGATTTAGTAGATTTGATAGGAAACATCGATCGATTACTACTAAATCGTTTCTTCTGGTAAATGCTTTAAATTGTTTACTTTTTGCACTATTATTTTAATAGTGTTCCTTAATGTAAGTTTCTTAATATCATCATATAACTGAATAATTCATTCTTTTCCAATGTGACTTTGTATTTGTAGCCTCTGAGCATTGCTTAATATTTATTAAATGCCCTAACTATACAAATTAACAGTGTAGGAGAGGCAAGTTGCATGAAGACGCCTCTTTGGATTTTACTTCTGCTAGGGTTTGTTCCTCTTGGCAGCTAATTCTACTTTCCAGTTTCATACTTTATATATTATTATTATTATTATTATTTTATTATTATTATTATTATTGTTGTTGTTGTTGTTGTTCATGTTCTTAAAAGTACGACGTTATCATCTTGCAAATGCCTCTGGTTAAAAATGAGACCGTCAAAATTGTCCAAGCTGATAATGAAAAAAATGTAAATACTGATTATATGGTGATGTTTATCTGCCATATTCTTTTATTTATGCGTGATGTCACATGGCTAATAATGACCATTCCGTTTTATTTATAAAGAAGAAGGGAGAAAAAGGATGCTCACATGAAAAATCATAATGAAGAAGAAAAAAAGAGAGTAGGGGAGGTATAGAGAGGGATGAGTGCGGCTGAGTGACAATGCTAATCTGTTTGATCAAAAGAAGGAAAAAAAGAAAAAGGTGAGAGAGAGAGGTAGAGGAAAGGAGAGAGAAAGGAGAGAGAGAGAGAGAAAGAGAGAGAGAGAGAGAGAGTTAATAGATTATCCTACTTGGACTAATTTTATGGGCTACGCTTATTGAATGTCCATGGAACATTCCAGTGCCTACTTTGTAACAAAGAAATTAGAGAGGGGAGAGCCAGGAATGTTTTTAGGAGGATATAGGATTTCTACAGATTAGAATGGAAAACTTTAAAGGGATGGAATCATCATAGTCCACATGGCATTTTTATATTGTCGAGACCTGTCACGTGACGAAGTGGGATAGAGGAAGAGTGTAAGGTGATGAATTAAAAAATATGACCTCGTTCCGCACCTTCTCAATGCAGGTTTGGTAAATAAAATCGAAAAGGTGTCGTTTATAGATGTGTTCATACTGCTAATCAGGCAGGGCTGATATTTATTTTCCTCGTGTAATGAGAAAACCACTTATATCGTCAGATTGCAAAGTGTGGGGCATGCCAGTGAGGATCGAATATCGCATTCGTATGTAATAGATTCTGCTAGCTGTTTGCTAACACTATACAGACAGGTATACTTAGAGGCAATCGCTTGCCATTATGGATAAAGGACATGTATTCCGAGTATTTTTGATGGAAGCGGAAGGGAAGGCTGATAGATGGTATGTATTTATTAGCTATACCCAAAATGAGCTCTTAAATGCGTTTTTGACAAATGACTTTAGCCCTCCCCCACTACAGAATAATTTTAGCAAAAATCAGGGAATTATCGGATTTTTAATGAACTTTCAGTGTTTTATTTATTCATGAATGATCTTTTATATGCAATTATTCATTTTATTTCAAAACTCTCTCTTTTTTTCAGGTCACTTTTTGACCCCCCCTTATGTTGGGGGCAGTAACCTTTTTTTTTCAAGTAGGTTATGTTTTTCTAATTACAGTAAAATAAGAGATAAAAGATGCGTTATGATAGAAACAAAACAAAAATTTAGGTGTTCTATGAGAAAATAAGTACCGAAAATCGGAAAAGAAAATGTAAAAATAATAGATAATGTATTTTTGAGATTTCTTTTTTATATTTGATAATTATTTAATTGGTTTATCTTATAAATTAAATTACTACATCGATATTTTTTTCTCGCTTAAAAGGGGGGTTATATTTTCAATCGAGTTTTTCTTCAAAAAGTATACTTTGATTAATAATAAGGTTTACATTAATGATAATTGTATTTTAGAATCTAAAAATTAACATTTTAAACTTAACATCAGGCTTTTCATATTCTTAAATAATTTTATATTTATTCTTCATAGTAAATACTATTGTTGAAATAATAGTAATGCACATTATAAAAATTCATTATTGATAATCACTACTGTAAATTCATAAAATCGGATAATTACGCTGATTTGCGTAAAATTTTTGCCAAATCGCGAATGTTGTACAGGTTAATACCATTGAAAATAAACAGAATAAAGGATCGCGTCGAAATTTGACCACAAGAATCCTTTAATGTAATTAAAATAACTGCATATGTAATGATCTTTCCTTTTTTTAATGATGCGTCAGTATGTTACTATTATCGATTTAGACAAGTTTGACCTTAATATAGATTTAATTCGTTTTAAATTTGGTAGCAGACGACAATTGGGTATGCCTAGTATTTATCAGCATGGATCGGTCGTGAATAGACTTAGCTACAGGAAGAACAAGACAAGCAACACAGCCAGTTTTTCCTCCATTTATAAAATAAATACGACTATATGCTCGTCTCGGACGTGTACTTTCCTACGACGACAACCATTAGAACATGCGCCCCGCGTGGTCTAATGGTTATCGTCGTAGGAAATGGACACGGCGAGACGAGTACAAATCTGGACAAGGCTGTTTGCATTTCGCATAGCAGGGAAAGGTATGAATCTCTATAGCTATGGGTAAACAGTATGGCCGACTGGGCTCTTTAACTTTGGTTAGGCAACAGTCGAGGAGAAGGAAAACTGAATCAATCTATTAAACTCAGGTTAAGAAATTGACCTTGTGTCACATGCCTGTTGTGCGGATCGGTTGGTTGTTTGTTAACGAGTCATTTAATGCTGAATCAGACTTTTTGATATCAGGTTGCTTACAGTACCTGCTATTGCTTAAATAGTCTTTATCTAAGTCTTGCACAGGTTCATAGCTGCTTACTTCGGTGATCGAGCGGGAACCAATGTTTTCCAACGTGATTTTACCGTAATCGTTCACTTCTGTATCGGTTTCTAAAGTAAATACATTGCGATTATTTGGTCGCGGAGTGCGGTTGGTGTTCCGGAGTTAATTACTCCCTTTGACATATGGTTATGTATATATTCTACGCAAACTGTTGCTAACGATCGGCAAACGTCTGTTTCTCAATAGAAGGCGTTGATTTTCTTAACCAGCTGGCAGTAGAATATTCTTTTGGGCTCGTGAGTGATGTGAGGTCGTTGCCTTGTGGCGATAGAAGTTGGCTTTTGACGGATTTTTCTTAAGTTTTTTGACTATCGACGGGGTGGGGGGCTGTGTTTCCTTGGTGGTTTGACTCATTTTTCAATTGAATTTGCGATATGGATCTACGACACAGGCTGCTTTGCTGGCCGTATTGTTGACACAATTTGTTATCAGACATTATTAATGCTGAGAATTATTCAACCTGACACCAAATATTCTTGAAATGAAAGAGAGAAGACTAACATTACTAATTATAATGCATACTATGACATAATTAGCAACACTATAAGATGACAACCGAAACAAAACTGACCTGATTTTATTATCAAATAAGATCGAGTGACGTATTGATTCTAGAAAATTGTAATAAATTGGGAGCTGGCACCCTTCTTTTGAGTCAGATCACGCAACAAAGTCTGTGTCGCTTGTCCTGTTTGAATGATGTTATTGGAAATTGTAGGGATGTCTTGACCCTCTACTGAAACCTTCTAGTGACCCTCCATTCAGCAGCTTCATATTAAGAGTTGTTTTATATTTCTTCAACAGGTCATTGACCTTCCTTGTGAAACTAAATTTTAGGTTCCCTGGCTGTCACAGGCTGTTGGTTTGCTGCCTCATATTGAGCTTCTATTGAACCTATGACCACCAAAAACTTGTTATGTCACTGTTGTATCCGAGATGTAAGGATAACAGAATGATAATGTTTGCAAAAAAATTGGTCACAGGAAAACTTTTGTGAGGCCAGACAAAAAATGGGCCGAAATTCAACCAGGGAAAAATCCGTAAAATAAAAAACAGGGAATTGTTAACAATAACAATACTTGTTTTATTTTATTCTCACTGACAGGGAATACAAAGTGGATGGGTTTGGATTAGAGTTCTGGCTTGATGAGGATAAAAGTGTGTGCCTGCTCGGTTCTGATCTTGCTGTGCGCCCGTCTCCCTCCTCTTTAGAGAGTCCGGTTCGAATCGTTAGGGGGAGATAACTCTCCCTAACAGTCACCATGTATATATCGTAGTGAGATTTTAATTCAAGCAATGCACTGATAAATGTTCTACATAGAGAATAATCAATATTCCAGAACAATTTGCAACTGATAATTTGGCGGTGGGGGTCAGAGTTTGGTGCTGACCTTCAATTTTAGTTAACCCAATTTTCGATGTGACGGAAAATGATTTTGGAATGATCATTACTTTTTTTAATATAATAAACTCAAGTTAACAATATAAATTCATAGGCAATAAGGATATAATCATCCTCATAGTTTTTGAATATTTTTCTTCTAATTTATGACGTTTTGCGTGAAACGGGTTTTATATCACTTTTTAATCTTTTATTTTCTTCCAACCACGCAGTAGTAGAATCTTTCATTTACACAAATATTTATCATTATATGACAAGAACCACACACACACACAACATACACACACACACACCTATATATATATATATTATATATATAATATAGCAATGAATACACTGTTCATATAAATTTCATACAAATGAATTTAATATAAAAAGTACCATACCTTTTATGCAATTAACGTAATATAAAAGAAGAATAATGACGGGACGCGACAAGATTTTATTATCAAAATATGAGTGAAGCATTGCTTTTAGAGAATTGCAATAGAATTAATTTTTATATCAGCATATGTTTATACATATTTACCAACCCTCCCCACGGTTAGGATGTGACAAAGATCAATTTCTTAAGCGTAGTTTAACAGGTTTCAATTCAGAGTCTTTCCTAGACGGGTTGCCTGAGCAAGTTTTAAAATCTCAATCTGTCCTACTATTTACCTATAACTGGAAATAGAATATTTGGATTAGAATAGAGTATTAGCACTATGTGAAATGCAAACCGCCTCGTCTAGAATTTGAACTCAGGTCGTCGTGTCCATTTCTTTGGGAAAGATATAATACATAAATCCTTCTGCTCTACTCCATCATTTCAGTCTTCCTTCTTCTAGATTGGTTGCCTAACCAAGGTTAAAGAGTACAGTATGTCTTACTAGTTACCCATAGCAGGTGTGGGAATAGGTGCCTATTTTTTCCTAAACAGGCTCGTCCAGGTTTTGAAATCTGGTTGCCGAATACATTTTATATGAAGATAAGCATTAGCAATGAGCCTTAACGTAATTGTTAAATGATGAAGAAAAATGTTTTAGATCAAGAACATATTTTTCTTCTCTTGTGCAATTCATGAACAATGAGCTTTTTGAATAATCTATGTCACGACAACAGATAGGTTTGATTTACTTTACTTAGGAAGTCACAACAAACGCTTTCTTAAGCATCGATTTGCTTTGGAATACTTAGTAAATTGAGTAATACTATAACTGAATTTATTTTTTTATAAGTATATTAGCTTAATTGTTACCAGATGTGGCGGTTGTTTAAGGTAGTTCACTAACAATTTTTTGTTTCCATAATTCTAGTGATGTTTTACCATAGAAAATGTCTATTAGGCCAATTTTACTATAAAAGAGAGATGATTTTTTTATTGATTTAAAGTTTTGATTAATAGAAACGTATTGAGGTTTTAATACTCAGTATTAAGTTCTTACGAAATTTTCACTTATAGATGAGTTTAACTGTTATTAACGGTCTTAATATCATTGATTTGCTGAAATTTTTGTGATCTTGTCATTTACTTTATGGTTTCAATTTCATTTAAATCAAAGAGAAAATTTCAGCCGGGGTTTTGCGTTCCCTTTGATTTAAATGAAATATGCTTATCCAATTACCCTGGCATGTAGTTTCAGAATATATATGGTGCATGGGGTCTATCTTTAAAAAAACCTCTTCATAGAATCCATGAAGGGCTTTTAAGCATCATTGGTATCATTTTTGGTAATTTACCAATGGTTTAAATTTCATTTAAAATCGAAGGAAAAAATCGGGAATCTCCTTTGATCCAAATGAAATATACTTATATATGAGTAATGATATCAGAATATACATGGTTATTGGGGTCTATCTCCAAATCCCTAGGAGGAGTCGGAAACAAACAACAACAGACAAAACTAATTTTTATACATATTATATGAAGTGGACAAACAATCTGTTTGAGAGGGTGATAGCCGACAATTTTTTTTTTGTGGGGGGGGGAGATTATGTGCTTAATTAAAGTCCATACTAATTTGTAAATTAATCAGTTATAATTAAATGAATTAGGGCGTGCATATCGGTTTAAATATAAGGCGTAAACAAATCGAGAAAAAGTCAATCTTGTATGTAACATTTCAAGCCTATTAGACCTCATCCGAGCGGGGTTGCGTTCCTTTGTTTTAAATCACATATACATATATATAGAGACAGACAGACAAACATACAGAGACAGAGAGAGAGGGGGAGAGAGAGACAGAGAGAGAGAGAGGAGAGAGAGGGAGAGAGAGGGGAGAGACAGAGAGAGGGAGAGACAGAGTGGAGGGAGAGAGGAGGGGGAAAACAGAGGGCAGAGAGAGAGGGAGAGACAGAGGGGGAGAGAGGGGGAGAAAAGAGGGGAGAGACAGGGAGCGACGAGGGAGAGACAGAGGGGGAAAGAGAGAGGGAGAGAGAGGGGAGAGAGAGGGGAGAGACGGAGAGAAGAGGGGGAGAGGGGGAGAGAGAGGGAAGGAGGGGGGAGATAATACAGACAAAGAATAGTGAGATTAGTAATGCAAAAAAGAAATTCATGTTCATTTTTTTACTTTTCACTCTTACTCATTTTTTCAAACATAAATAAATATCTGGTTTATAAACTCTTGGAGAAAAAATAAATGTAAACCACTCAGGATGAATGCGTGCTGTTTGGACAAATCCTAGAAGCTGCCCCCCAAAAAGTGGCTATACGGACACTTACTTCTCTCCACATACCATCTCAGTATACGAACAAGACATGCTGGAGAAGTAAGGACGAAATCATAAGTGACTTTCTCCCGTGGCCTTATATATATGGACACATATGGAGGGCGTGGTCTAATGGTTAGAGTCGTAGGAAATGGACTTGTCAACGCAAGTTCAATTCCTGGATGAAATGTTGGGAATTTCACATGGACTAATACCCTTGGGAAAGGTATGAATTCAATTCTTCTTCCAGCTATGGGTAAATAGCAGGGCAGACTGGACTATTAACCATGGTTAGGTAACCAGTCTAGGAGACGGAAAACTCTGATTCAACTGTTAAACTCCGCTTAAGAATTTACCTTGTGTGCATCTGCTCGTGCGAGGGGTTGGTAAATATATATATACATGGACACACCAATGTTGGTTGACCAGCAAAACTTTAATTTTCGCCTCTTGGCGGACACTAGATGGCGGTGTAGAGGACCTGACATGAGCAATGGCCGATAGAGATGGATGCAAGAGAGAAGAGAGAGAGAGAGGGGGGGTGCAGAGAGATTCAAGGAAAATCGGTACATGCAGCATGATGAGATGTAATTATCTGTTTGCTGAAGAGAAAAGACAAATTTAAATATTATTTAGATTTTCCGGACTGTTGTACTCATCTTTATTGTCATATATACAACGCGTCGGATTATGTGTCTTCCGGACTACTTCGATTTTTCTTTATCGGACTTTGGGGGCCTTCTTTGTCACACTGGTGCAACGGATATAAGGGTTGAGATAGAACAGTTCTAAGTGACAATCATCTGGAAGTTACAGGTTCAAATCCTGACAACTGGCGAAAATAGCATAGAATGCATAACATAGCTGAACACTTGTAACTATTCATGGTTAACAGAATGAGACAATCTACCGCCAATGGATTATAAAAAGGGTTCGGTTCGAAGTTCGTGAAGACTCCTGATTACAACATGAAGGCTCTTGAGTTCGACAAGTAAGGTTTTCCGATTTCAACATGAAAGATCTGTAGAAGGGTCGGAGGACACATCGGCCGAACGTAGTGTATATAAGAATAGAGATTAGGAAAGCAATCGAAAAAATCTAAATAATACAAATTATCAAGACTCATCTAAAACTTAGACAAAAATTGATTTGTTAAAACTCTTGAGCATTTTGCTTTTTACTGGAGTAAAATTTTTCTTTCGTACTGCTTTTTCGTACATAAGTTTCTTTGAAGATCTTTCATTATATTCTTGTCTCAGAATCTTTATACTATATTTCTGGTGTCTTTGTCTATCTGTCTATCTGTCTGTCTATCCAGGGATGCAATTATAAACAAAACCCTACATCAAGATCAAACAAAACTTTTCTTAGGGTAGAATTTTACGAGGAATTCAGTGGTGGTATTTTATATCTACCCCTGAATTCATTTGGGGTCACTAGGGAACAATTAGCAGCTGTGCTATGAAAAAATAGGAAGGAAATGAATATGCTCAAGGGAATAACACCAATAAATTTGCATATTTAAGGAATTCCATTTCGAGAAATCTGTCCACTTCTATTAATGATAACACGTCCCGACTCCTTTCAAAAAGTATTATTATTGCGTTTTGGGGGTTAACATTCCATTAAATTTCCGTTGTAACTTTTCCGAATGGACTCAACGAGCGATAAGTATTGTAATCCAATAGTGCACAATGTGATATGTAAAACGTGCATACTTAATTTTATCCGGATACTATACTGATAATTTTCTAAAGTTTGTATCATTTTTATAAGATAGCAATGCATAAATATCATTTTAAAATTATTTAAGTATTAAGTGCGGTAAAATATTCTTGTGAATCTAAAATGATTCCCGAACAAGAAAGAAATACCATCTACCAGTCTACCTTTTTTTCTATTTTCCCTTTCTTTTCTGTCTTGTTTTCATTTAATTCATTCTTTTTCTATAAATTTATATTTTTTCGTTTCTTTCAAATATTTGCGCTTTCAGATTTTTTAATTTCTTTCTACAAATTCATTTGTTTATATTTTTCCTTTTTCTCTTCTTCAAAATCTCTTTAATGTTTCTTTTATTCTGTTCTTACTATTTACAATTTTATTTGTTCTCATTTTATTTTTCATATCACTATATAATCTACGAGCACAAGCGCAACATTAAATTGGGTGACAGCAACAACTGTTCTTCCAACCATATCTAAACACACAACACAGCTTTATTTAAAACGCATCCATGATTGCATACATCCACAACATACACATACTTTTTTTAGAATATTACAATTATCAAAGTATTCTTATTACAATAAAAGCTTTATAAATGCTGCATGTTGCTGTGGTCTAATAATAAATCAGGATAGTAGTCAAAACTCGTGTCCGTGAAAATTGCTACAAAAAAAGGAGTAACATACGGCAATAAAAACAAAGTATTTATAATATATTAATGATTTGAAGGCAATTACAATGCGTATAAAAAATAAAAAAAAGATGTTTTTTTGTCTTAATCGATTTCAAAGTAGAAACTTCATCTTCAGAGGTGAATATCAGAAATGTACGTGCTTAGTTTTTTGTTTTTTTTTTTGTGTGTGGTTATTTTTTTTTCTTATTTTCCTTTTCCAAGTATATATTTTAATTGTGATAACTAGTAAAATATGCACCTCTACGGGCCAAAAGTATTTTAGTAATAATATAATCTATATATTAATACCCTAATCTACTGATGTTTGTCACGACGCCCTGTCATCACTAAGATAAAATAATAAACCATATGTTCAAATGTTATGCCGTCATCACTTCAGATTAATAATAGTCTATCGTTGTAACTGTGAGGAAGGAAAGGGAAGAAAAAGAACGTACTACACGGCAGAGGGGAAAAGAAAGTAAAAAAGAAAGAAAGAAAGAAAGGTGAGAGATAGGAGCGATACGACTTATCGTCTGTTTCAATGGAATAGAAAAAGCGGAAAAGACAGAAGAAAAAGAAGTTAGAAAAAATAAGAGAAAATAAGAGAAAGAAAGAATTTCATCGAGATTATTTATACTTTTTATATATTGAACTCGTTTGCAATCTCCCGATTAATCTATCAAAATTTGTAATAGTCAAACTGTCATTTCCGTGGTATATCCGCGTTTCTGCTAGTAAAATCTTATATCAATTTAGAAAGACTAACGCAAACTAAATAAGAATGCATATGAAAGAATACAATAGCATTAGTATATTTAAAAATTAATTAAGTTAAACTTTTTTTGAAACAGTGGGGGTATGATTGAAGATATAACAGCTTGCATTGATATTTTTTTAAATTTTCCAATTTAACTAAATTAGACAGTAAAGAATAAAAATACACTATTTCTTTTTGGTATTGGATTTCTTTTAAGATTCATCGATGGGATTTTTACTCATATTTATTAGAATAAAATGAACACAATTAGAAATCAATAATACCAAGCAATATTTATTGGAATCAAATTTTTAAGAATCAATACGCAAATTATATTTACCGTGCACACTGTAAACTAACTATTTGGTTGAATTATAAATAGAATTGCATGTTACTTAGGATAAATTGGGCAACAATATTGTTATAATGGTGAATGTGAATAATATCTAAGGGAATTGCGACGTCGGTGGTGAGGTAGTTTTGGTTAAGGGCATAGAGAAACATAATCTTCATTATTATGATAATAAAAGGCAGTACTTTCAACTTATGCCATTTTTAGTTTAAATTAACAAAAGCAGTGACCATTTAATATAGGAGGTTTCGTATTGTGTGTATATTTAGTTTGAGGTTGATTTTGAAGGCCTATTCCAACGCGGATGTAAAGGAAGAGAGGGTATTGTTCATTTCCTGTGTTATTTAATAATTTTCTTTATATTTCGCGGAGTGAAAGGATATTAGTCCGAAATATTAAAACAATATTAAATAACACAGGTAAATGAATAACATCCTGTTGCCTTCTCTTCTTTTTACTAATTATCATTGCTTCCAAAACCAACCTAACAACGCACACACGCACAACACACATACACACACACACCACACACACATACACATATATATATATATATATATTAATAGATATATATATATAGATGTATTGACCAGTACTGAATTTAAAAAGGGACGCGTAAAGTACATATGCATGTTGATAAAAATGTTTTTTTTTCCTTAAAAGAAAAGTGAGGGTACCTTATTAGATTTAATCTAAAATAAATTGAATCTTTTTTTCGTCAATGCTCCTCAGAGAAAAAGTACATTGATAAATGGTGTTTTGTTTATTTCTTTTGTTTTGGTTTTTTGGTTTTTTGTTGTTGTTGTAACGATGGAATGGTTCAGTGAGAAACGGATTGAAAAGGGATTTTTTTTCTCAATAAGACAAAGGATTCGTAAACTAAGAAAAATTATAAACAGAGGGGGGTCGAAAATAGCGAGTCCTCCGTTAGATAGTTTAGGCTTGACGGTGCCGAATAGGAGTAACTGGTGAGACTGCTTTTGGACGCACAGGAAAGGTTGGGTGCGGAGAATAAATAAAGATTCAAGGATCTGTAGTTGTAGCTCGCTGTTTGAACTGGCAGAGGACGAAACATGGCTGGTGGTAGGAGTGGAGTTTCTTTAGTAAATGTTGCGTCTGTGATGATTAATAATATATATATATTATATTATATATATATTTTTATATAGTATGGTGTGGGATTGTCAGCTTTTACTGGAACGAGTGTGTCAACGCAGTATTATTAGGGAGAGTGCTCAATATAGACATAGAGTGTTATATAATTAATAAATAATATTAAGGTTTTACATACTATCATTTGGTGACAGAAGAACAGTCAAACATTTTGGTTTCATAGTCAAACACTTGCATTTGAACAAGTTCAAACTGATGATTGATAGAGCATGAACTAAATGCTTGTGACTGGTTCCTTTGTCCCAAATAAATAATATGTAAAACTTTTAGTATATATTTATTTTTAATATATAATATATATATATATGTGTGTGTGTGTGTGTGTGTGTGTTGTGTGTGTGGTGTTGTGTGTGAAATAAAGGAGAATTAATCCGAACAGGTGCGTGAAATTTGATATAGTTAAAAACAAATGATGGTTTACAAATGGCATGGGAAGGCCGAAACGGTGCACATTCCTCTCCTGACGATCCCATGCAATTTGTAAACATCAATTTGTTTTTTTCTATATAATATATATTATATTATTATATTATATAACTATATATATATAATAGAGAAGGAGAGAGAGAGGAGAGAGAGAGAAGGGAGAGAGAGAGAGAGTTAACTTGATTGCGGATGTTTGATTCCAAGACGGGACTATTATTGAACTTAGTTTATTACCGGGTCACAACT
>CM042137.1:33228662-33258662 GCA_023376005.1 Doryteuthis pealeii
CACCACGAGAGAGATAACAGGAGTGCCTTTGTTTAATTATCTAGTGTAATATATTTAGTATATTTAATATTATTAGTATTATAATATATTATTTTAGAGAGAGAGAGAAGAGATGAAGAGAAGAGAGAGAGGAGCTTTTGCTTTAAAGTTAGATATAGATAAAGAAACATTGCAAAATAGGGTTTAACATGTTTATATATATGTTGAATAAGATTTCGCATATTGTGATTATGTTGGATGCATTTAAATTTAAATATTGAAGTGTATTCTTTATAAATCTGTCTGAAGAATCCGATGATATAATACTTTGCCAAAATGACCAGTTATTTTAGATGAGTAACACGATTTTTTCTCGAAATAATACAAATAAGTTCGTAGATATTGTTTGTTTGTATATGTTTTAATTCTATATTTTAATAATTTTAATTTACTAGAGATATCCTATTGCACTTAATTGAACACAAAGTATAGTCAAGCATTCATTTATATATATATATATATTATATATATATATATATACTATATATTATCAGATATATTATATAAATTTATACTATTTGTAGAATTGTGAGGGTAGGTAATCCCGACGTATGTGGAGAAATGTCTAGACTAACACCTTGTGGTACCACCTACCATTCCACCATCTCTGAGACTCCCATCTAGAAATGTATAAATCTACCTCACCCCAGTTTCATTAACATCCCGGTGTTGTCTAACCTTTCTCCGACACCTTTGTTTATATATTTTATTTATATGTATATATTATATGTATTATATATAATTTACATATATATTACCCCATTTTTGTGCAACAATATGTGTTGACACTTATATTATGTTGCACAACGCATGGATAGTTTATATTTTTTGTGTCGTTTGTGTGTGTGCGTGTGTGTGTGTGAGAGAGAGAGATGAGAGAAGAGAGAGAGAGTAGATTGGTTGCATAAAATGGATAAAGTGTATATATATATATATATTATATAAGTATTATATATTTATAGATATCTAATGGTCAGACGAACACTACTTATTTAGTTTCGCTTATGCTCTTCAGTGGCTAAAAAATCTGACTATATAATCTATATATAATTTATATATTATTATCCACCTTATCACCTTGTTAGCAACACAACATCGCACCTGAGCGCGTAACACCACATCACATTATTACATATCACACCATATATATATATTATATATTATTCATACATGTGTACAAACACATCACACCATCACACACCACACACACCATTTTCCACATATCTATATTTATATATAATATATAATATATATATATATATAAGGGTTACATGTAGCATCAGCAATGGGTTTTTTTTTGGTTTTTATAATGCACCCTTCACGCGTAATATCACGCATATTTAAATAAGTGGCGTAACGTATTTAATTATTCATGTAATAAGCACACAGGTTCATTTGGTCCTATAGCATAGTTATACCATGAACTTAAAATTATTTTTGATTATTTTTTGTGATTAACTTTTGTTTTAAGAATGTCTTTTTTTTTTTTGTTTTCTTAAAAGACACTATTTCTTATTCAGCCAAAACTAAAATACTAAGACATAAGAAGAAGTATAGATTTTTCCACGAACTTCTTTTTTTTTTAAAATTTTTTGAGACATAAAACAAAATATAAAAAAAATAACAGAAAATAAGATAGTCCAAAACGGAAGGAAGAATGCTGTGCTTTTAATTAAGTGTCTTTTTGACGTTTCTAGTCCTGATTTCGTTATAAAAGTCGGTCCAGGCTGCGAACGGACACTTGGGAAAGAGAAGAAGGTGAGGTGAGAGAAGATATTTTATTACATTTGGTTAATAAGATGTTTCGAGATGTTTATCAAGCTTTTTTGTTTTAACGTCGACATTGTTTGAATGCAAACTAGGATTCCCATGTTTATGAAACGTGTTTATTTTCGTATTTAAGTCAGTAGGCAAGGGGCGAAACTTCACTGGTTTAGTAAAAAATTTAGAGAAAATTGTCCTGTTGCTTTTGGTGATTAAACTCATTTCTTGAATAGACGATTCTTAAACGATTTAATACTTAATATAGTTAGTTCAAGTAATGCAAGACTATGAAAAAAAGAGTATTTTATTTTCATTTTATGATTCGTGAAAAACCGTATGATAGTGAAATATCCCACGTAAATATTTTATGCGTAATAGACGTGTTGTGATTTGATTGAATATGCCTTCCTGTAAAACATCTGAACAATATCGCACGTGTTTAAACATCAATTGTTGTTATTTTTACTTTTGTTTCCCTATTATAATGCATACCCCTAAAGGTGTCCCTTAACTCCCGTCGGAAAGTGATGTTATTCTAGGATCGTTAGGTGTTTCGGGTTCTGACAACATCATATCATCTTCACCTGGGTGACCCATTTGGTGTTGATCAAATACAAAACAGCCATGTGGGGGACCTTGAGGGATTTTTATTACCTATGAAACCAAAGGAACCTCCAATCTCTGGGCTCTCCCCCTGCCAAAGAAAGGGTTCTTCCAAGCAGAAGTTTACTCCTTGTATGAATTGAAACAGAATAAATATCGTTATTATAATGGGATTGTGTGTTTTCTGTCTGTTAAACCGAAACTAAATCACTACTTTAGTTATTGCATACATTCACCTGAAATTTTTTTTTTATTTAATCAATTATGATAAATATTGTATGTACCTTTAGATACTGTTGGTCTACAGACAAAGAACTGCAGGTATTTTATAATATTCAAAAATAGGTGGTTTAACAGTGTGTGTGTCTAATTTGTCATATTGATCTTATAAATTTGAATTTTAATAAGTTACTGCTAGTATATTGATTTCTAATATATTCTGGGTTTCTCTTATAGAATTCTGACAATCTTTCAAGAATCTTAGATAGAAATCCATAAACATGACGAAAGAACTGTATTTTTATTAAATACTTTTCTAATTGATAAGATTTATTATATATTATTGTATTTGATGAAATTGATGGAAGAGTTAGATTTTTAAAGCTGTTCTATTTTTTCGATTATACACAGCTCCTCTGTTATTCATTTTCTAAATTTTCTAATATAATCTATTTTTATACAATCAAATTAAATACTTTGCACCCGAAGGGTGCTATTTTGCTAGTGTATGCTTATAACAAATAAAATCAGTGTGTTCGTGTGTAATGGTTTATAAAACTAAGGATACAGACGAACAGAGTTCAAGTCCTTGACAATACCGAAAATAACCCTGGAAAGGTATTATCCAGTTATCCTGCCCTCCAGCTGTGGGAATTTTAACAGGGCAGAATGCTCTATTAACTTTGATATAGCTATCTGGTCTAAAAGAGGGAAAAACCTCAATTAACTTCGCTTAAAAATTAACTTTGTGTCAATCTGCTCGTGGAGGGCTTGTAAATACATCTATTATATAATGGAGATTGCTTCTGTTTCTTTTTGTCAATAACAAAAATTACGTCACTGTCTTACGTCCATTACCCAAATGTCTATACATAGGAATAAATACTCTCAAAATTTAACAGCAGCATTATTCAGTCCCGTTGTTTTTTTAAACAAGATACATTGACTGGTTATTAATATATCTAATATATCTTTGTTTTATTTTAATACATATTTAAAGTTTATCATTTCAAATGTGTTTTATTTTTTCTTTTAATGAAATTTGATGCATTTTATTTATTTAGCGGTATTAACTCGCTGACTATTTTTTACTTCTCCCACCTCAGGCATTATGTTTCAAAAAAAATTTTACCTCGCCCGGAGGGTGTTTAGTTTTTTGTAACTAATATATAACAATGAAACCTCAAATATAATTTTAGCAAAAACGTTACAATATTTTTTTCCCTTTCTGTTATTTTAACAACATTCTCATTAAGATTTGCGCAATGTTTACCATGTTCGTTATTACTCTTTACTTCTGGGATTATTCATTGGTTAAACGACGGAAGCTAAATGTACCTAAATGTCTAAGGAGAGTAAGATGGAGAAATTAAATCCAATGTTCGAAATGACCAAAATTAGATACTAGTCCTATCAATGAACTCTAAAGATCCTGGCCATTGTCGGCTGGAGGCTGTAGAATAACGCCGACTTGCACCTGTAGGGCGCTCACCAGACTCTCCACCATTGTGTTGTGCTAACATGCCGAATGAGATTGATGATGATACATGATAGTGGCAAATTGACGCTTATTACTGAATGAAAAAAGATTACGGCCGAAATACTATGAATAAAGTATTTGAAGAAACTAAAATCTCTGAAACATAGAAAATCTTATCAAAAATGGAGTCTGGTTTGCATTAAATAACAAAAAAAACAGGTTTTTTATTTTTCTTTGCCTTCTGAACTCGTTGCTATCTCTTCAATGTTTTGTTTTCTCCGGCCAGTTTCGTCATAATATATAGATAAAGCTTAGACAAATATGCATGATACGTTTAGTTTACTTGAATTTATATATATATATATCTATAAATATATTATACTATAGTATAATTATATATATATATACTAATATATAGTTTGATTGAAACTGTAACAACAATTTCTTGTCGGACGAGTTTTTGAGTTGTCTGTTCTAATTTCTGGGCCTATAGGATCAACAAATACTTCCGCGTTACAAGATTGTTAACTTCAACAAAACTTGTATAAAAATAAGAAATGCTGCAAAATAGCCTTTATATATTAATATATATTATATATGTTTTTGGAGAATATGTGCTTAATTGGAGAGCGTAATTTGAAAATTAATTCATTAATAATTAATATTAGGGCGGGAATGCTATTTAAAAAATGTATGGCTAAACAATCGGAGAAAAACCAGAGATTGAATTTTTCTCGATTTGGTTTAAGCCATACATTTTAAAATAGCATTCCCGCCTAATTAATGAATTATTAACTAATTAATTTTCAAACTTCGGTACGACTCCAATTAAGCCAATTCTCTCACAATATTGTTGACAAAAAGGCCCATATCCTAACATCGTGTTACAAGTTTCATATACTATATATATATATATATCTATTTCATTATATATATATATATATATTATATATATGAAGTGGTCAAACATGTGTTTGAAATGGCGTGTGACAATTTTGGGGGGGTGGGAGATTCTGTGCTTAATTAAAGTCATACCTAACAATTATTAACAACTAGGTATGTACTTTAATAAGCACAATATCTCCCACCTAATAAAAAAAATATTATATATATAATTAAAATTGGCGGTAGTGCCTATTCTGTTCGGTAATCAGTCGGTCATCGAGGAAGTCTATCCTTTTCGTCTAACGCTAGAACAAGGAGTTGTTTGCTGGATATAGAGCGCCAACACTTAGCATCAGCTCATCACAACAGATCATATTAAACAATCTGTGCTACCCATTTGAGCTGGGTTAGTGGGGACCGTATCGAACTTGGAACCTTGTGATTCAGGCGGGTGTTCTACCAACTATGCTAGATAAGATAGATAGATATAGATAGATACATGAAGTGACTGAGATAGATAGACTGACAAATATAAGTGCGATAGATAGATAGATAAACATGAAGTGACTGAGATAGATAGACTGACAATTATGAAGTGCGATAGATGGATAGATAAACATGAAGTGACTGAGATAGATGACTGACAAATATGAAGTGGCGATAGATAGATAGATAGATAAACATGAAGTGACTGAGATAGATAAGACTGACAAATATGAAGTGAGATGATAGATAGATAACACATGAGTGACTGAGAATAGATAGACAGACAAATATGAAGTGAGATAGAAAGATTGATAACTAGATATGTGACTGACGTCAGACTGCCGATTAACGATTAATTCCACCAAATTAGGTTCTTCATGAAGAGGGATATGTCGTGGCACCTGTTTAGGTTTTAATTATTTGTTATCTAAAATAACTAAACGGATATTTAAACGATACATCTGAATACAGAATATTTAAAGTTTTAGCAGGTGTTAATCCTATTCACTTAGTGACTGCGATAAAATGTCACATTAACTTTTCAGTTCCCAACTCCCAGTAATTCGCTTCAATTTATGTAGATAATGTCAGAGCTCCCGATCTTGCCTGGAATTTGTAATGCTAAAATAAATCTCTTATCTTTGGTTTGGTTTGGTTTGTTTTTGTTTTGTTTTACGGCATATCAACCTCAGTGGGTCATTCAATGCCGACAAAAGCCCTGAAACAAATCAATTCTTAATGGATATACAATTTTTTTTTTAATTAATTTTTCTATTTAACCTATAACCCTAACAGGTACTACACTCCGAGTCAGAGTGGACCAGGGAGCAATTGATGAAGGTGGTGCTCCACACTCCCAAACCTCCAAAACCGGAACCTCACATCATAGAGTTTAACGTCATTCCCAGGACATGTAGACCTGCAGCCACTGCCTTCTAGCACCCATTGACTAAAAAGGGGTTGGGGCTTGTCATAAGGACTTAGGGTTGGGAAATCATCATATGGTGCTAGGCTTGACGTGACAGCCGATTGATCGAGGGGGCCTCTCCGACCACCCGTCTAGCCCAAGATAGGGCCAAAGTGGAGTATTGCATGTCATGAACTGCTCAACCTGGGCTCTATCCTTAAGCATCACGGGTCACCACCCACGGCCAACAGGTGGCCCCATTGGGAGTCTTACCCTCTTGCAGAGGTGCAGTTGGTGCATTCTATGCCCATGCCGACAGGGCGGTCTCTTATCTTTATATCTATATCTAGATTAATAAATTATTTTCCTATATCACTTTTATTCTTTACTAGCAAAATGACATCGGGCGGTGTAAAGATATTTTTTTAAAGATATTGCCTGAGGGGATGGGAGCTAAAAATTCAATGTCATAGAGTGTTACCATAAGTATCTTAAAATCGTCAAATTTTATTAAAGGAGTAAAAAAGAAAAAAAAAGAAAGACAATTTGAAATGGAAACAGTTCCGATAATTTTAAATATTATATTAGAATAAAACAATCTATATATAAATTATATAATGTCGGTCATCTATTTATTGAAATAATGAGGATTGTCTAAGGTTGCATGCTCACATTTTGAGTATATTTATTCTATGTTATGACGTTGGATTATGTGTTGGGTGTGACGTAGCAGTGACGCAGTTTTTGTTACAGACAAAAACCGGAAGAATCTACACTATTAATAGATATATTCTTGTTTTTAAGTTATTATCATTATTCTTCTTTGTTATTTTTTAATTTTATTTTTATTTTATTTGCTTTCTATCATGTTTTATCGTTTTTAGTTTTCTCTATTTTTAATCATTTTAAAAATCATTTTGGAATATATTAATTTATATCCTTTTATATTTTATTTTGCTTTACATATGGAAAATGAAGGGTAGAAAGTTATTAAGCCTCTCTCGGACAAAAGGGTGTGAATTTTATTGAACTTTGGTCTTGCTGGTCTCCACCAATTTTTCTTGTTAAAAACGATTTGCGTTCAGTCATTGTACAGAGAGACAGATATAATCTTTCCTTTCTATATTTAGAAGATAAGGAAATTGGTACAGTGAAAAGAAGAAGGAAATTTATACAAAGATTGTCAGCTTGAAATTAAAGGATTTCTAAAAATGTCCAAGTTTAATTCCTGTGGATTATTTAGGTTTGGTTTGGTTTTCTTTGTTTAATGGCATATAATCTTGGTGGTATTTTCAATGTCAAAGCCATCCTTTAGAAGAACAGTAGTGGTCCTATTCAAACCATAGCTGAAGTCCTGCGCGTTAACCGCTACACTACGGAGACTCCACCAGATTATTTTGGATTTAGTCGTATGCTGAATTACGTTGAATATGTAATATATGTGTTTGTGTACTTGTAATAACACAATGCTTCCCGTCGTGATGTAATAGTTAGCAAGTTAGTCTCGCAGATCCATTAGTACTGAATATCCAGTTCAATCCTTGCCGGGTATCCATACTTGCGACCTTGTGTCACATCCTACACGTGGTCAACGATTGTAAATTCTTATAAGTTCATATTGAAAGTTTCCTGTAAATTGTATTTGTGTCATCCTACACATGGTCAACGAGCTGAGTAAATGCCTACGTTTATTAGTAAAGTGATATTGGCTTTGATAGAAGGGTTCATATGAATTTATCCTATAACTTCATATTGAAAGTTTCTTGTAAATAGTATTTGAATCATAGATATCGGATGTATTTATACACCGCCTGAGTGATAGGAAACTCAGACACTCCCATGTTCCTGGCTATGGATTTGATTTACTTGCTGCTGGGATCGTTGTCAAACATAATCAGACTCTCACCGACAAATTCAGAATGTTCTTCTCTTATCAGAACGATTCTAGTGATGTTTCTAATCAGTCGGCCTTCATTTAGAAATTTAATCAATTTCTAGACTATCTTCCTTCTGAATGATTAAAAAAACGAAGAAAATAAAAAAAACAAAAACAAAATTAAAAAAATGCAAGGAACGAAACAAACATGAGAATCTATTATAAACGCGTACAAAGTCGAATCTTCATTCAAACGTGAAGCAAAATGCTATGACTTTCATCATGTCAATCTTTAAGTGTAATCAGGTATGAAATTAATATTTTTTGAGAATGGCTGAAGGTCAAAATGGTCAGCGATTAAGAAATATATACAGGGCTAATTCAACGGTGGGCCTCCAAAATATTTAGAAATTACAGAAACGTTAATTGAACTTTGGTCTTGGTTGGTCTCCAAAATCGTCCTTTGTAAAATGACGAGCCGCTCACTTTGTTGTACTGACATACAGACTGACAGAAATAATCTTTTATATAATTTAGAACCTAAGGAAAATTAGTAACAGTGAAAAATGAAAGGAACATTATACAAAGGTGTTTTTTTTTTTAGATTGAAATTAAAGGATTTCTAAAATATACAAGGTTAATTACAGTAGATTATTATGGTTTTGGTATCGGTTTCTTTTTGTTTTAACGACATATCAACCTTCGTGGGTTATTTTAATGCAAAGCTATCCTTGTAGATGATATCAATGATATTTGCATCATTTTATAAGTTTGAACATGACTCTTTCTATAATATATCACTATTTCTCCCATGTTGTACCAGTTCGCCATCATGTCGCTGAGGAACGTTGAAACCTCGTTGTCGTTGCAAACTCGTTAAACCACTTGCGGGGTTTTTGACATCCTTCACGATTCTTCATACACTTTTGTTAATTGTCGATGAATTTCACACTTGTTGGTAGTGTAAGTTTCATTAGTTATTTAATTAATGAACATACAATTCCGACACGTTGTAAGACAAAACATTTAATATATTATATACATCACATGGAAACGATAAGATATCATAATGTACAGAGAATAGAACATGTAAATACATATAATATTTAAGGTATAAACAAGATATCCAATGTACCTGTTTACAGACATGGAATCTAAAGGATAGTCCATGCTGTATAAAGGACTTACAGTAATTAAGGAGGGTGACAAAAACCCCACCGAGAAGGGGGGTAGATAGAATCTAGCCCGTAGCAGTTCTTGAGAAGATCAGCTAAAAGAGGAAGACAAGTTTCAAAATGAACGCGCTTAACTACCAGAGGTCCCATAGTGGGAACAAACAGCAACGCAGCGAGAAGATAACTCTTCCGACAAAGGAAGATAATCCCCTACGTAGCGTCATTCGAGAACTCCATCGGAAGCGACTGCTAAGCCAAGACTTAGTGTGGTAGTGAGGCGTATGCGAGAAGCAAACAAACGCACATGCAATTTGCAACAAACACAATAGCTGCATGAACAGTGTCCGCGCCGTCAGCGCTTTAGAGACCTTACTATTGGGATTATCGTATAATCAAAGTAGAAGCATTGAGACAATCAAAGGTAAAGTTATTTACCTGATGTTTAAAGATTGAGTGTGTGTTATGGGTATAACTTTTAATATATGTTATGCTTTAACAACAGCCTGATCTTTAATGAATATTTACCACTTGGGCGTTTGGGGTCATGTGACATAGTGGCTAACATGCTAGACTACGTCATTGTCGTGAGTAGTTCGAACTCCAGTAGCGTTATTAGTTCACTTTCGGACTAATACCTTTGGTAAAAGTCTGTATCCTTCATACCCCAAACTTACTACCACTGCTATTTTTTCTACAATAATAGCTTTTGGCATAAATATACATACGAAGGTTGATATCAATATAAAAACAATACCAAACTGGTTTTGTTGGTTGGATTTTATGGCACGTCAACCCTTGTTGGGTTATTTTATACCGGAGAGTTTGTTTTGTTCATTCTTGATGAATATTCAAATTTCTTTTGAATTGCAGTTCTTTAAATGCATCTGTTTGAACCTTTTTTCTATTTAACCCACAGATGAGACGCTAACAGGTAATAGTGGACCTAGGAATAATGGCGATAAAGAGGGTCTCGACACTCCCTCGGAGGTCCAAAATTGGAAACTTCCCGGTTTATAGTTTTTCTTCAAGATTTCTTCTGTTCATAAATTAAGCACCGGGAAATCAGAAAAGTAAGTGTGATCGAGGGATTGGCTTTGATGTTTACGTTTACACTGACAAACATATTTTTGTCAATTTTTTCGAGAACAAGTTGACTGGACGGTTAGTAATTTTAATCTCAGTGATGCAAACGTACTTTTAAAAATATATAAAAACCTAAATAGACCTCATATAAAATATTGTGTTTCAGGTCTGGGCTCACAAGTGTCTAGATATAAACATTGGAGTTTGATATTGAGTTTGAAGCGTATACAAGAGAGTAAACGAAGATAATAAAAAGATTACAGCTACAGGGATTAGAGAAATTAGGATTAACTATTTTACTAGAAAGAAAATGAGAGTGATCTAATTGAAACTTTCAAAATAAAATTGATGCAAAGAAGAGTGACAAAAGTAATAAAAAGAGTAAAAAAAAATTACAGTTACAGGGAGAGATTAGAGAAATTAGGATTAACTATTTTACTAGAAAGAAGAATGAGAGGTGATCCAATTGAAACCAAAAACAAATTCATTTTCCACGTGGAGTAGAGGGGGGGTAGAGGAACGAACAGATATGCACTTCAGTGACAGTTAAAGTTGCTAAATTCTGATTGATTGATTTTAACGGTATGTCAAACAGTGTAGGTTTATATTATACTAGAAGTTAGGGAATTGCATTCATTGTAAGTTTTATTCACATTCTTTTGTTTAGTTGTTTTTTAAGAGTGGATTTCAGAGTAATGACAATGAAGTACTTCACTCTCACAAAACCACCAGAACTAAAGCCTCATCATTAGATGCAGTTTGGTTTCTGTTGTGGGTTTTAAGGGTCAAAAATAAGACAAACCGACTGGTAACATGTAATACAAATGTTATTGAACAAAAGGAGTAGAAATTTACAGCAAAAAAAGTGGAGATTGCGTTCGACCAATATAGTTCCAAGCTCGACTCACATTTTCTTTCGTGTCAAGCCATAATTGTTCCTGGTACTTACTAGTAGTCGTCGGCGCATTCCATTTATGTCAATAGGTTATATCACCGATAACAGTTTTCATACACAGGAGCCCCTTTTGGTGAGGGTCTTGCTCCCTATTGGGCGGTTAAATTCTGAGATTTTTTAAATCTATCTTCAGAGAATCATGAATTTTTAAAAGTAATTAAAACCCAAATGCAATGATGGTCTGCTAATTTTTCATGTGATGTATAATTTATGCAGCCATAACTCACATAAGCCGATTGTGAAAACACGGGATGAGATTAGAACGCAGCACTATGGGAAAAATGCTGCGGTGTCCGTATTTAATGCCGTGGTGCCTTAAAATAAAATAGAATCCAAGCAATTTTTACCTTCAGCTTTAAGAATAATCTTTTCTTGTTTTTAAAGAATAAATTTCTTTTGAAATTTAAAATCACGCGGCTTTTTTTTTTTAATGGCAATATCAAGCATCTTGGGTTATTAAATGTCAAAGCCAGCTTTCAGGAAGAACATTAGTGGTACATTTAAACCCATAGCTGGAAGGATGAGGGTTTCATACTTTCCCAAATGCGCTGTTAGTCTGAAAGGGGAATTTCAATGCGACTAGAGTTCGAACTCGCTTACTACGATGTTGCAGTCCAGCTCACTAGCCACTACACCTTGCGGAGGTACTTTTGGAGAAAGAAGAAGAAGAAGAAGAAGAGAAAGAAGAAGAGAAGAGAAGAAGAGAGAAGAAGAAGAGAAGGGGGAGGAACAACACTTAAAAGAAGTTTTGACTAACGAGAAGAGATCCCCTTTGGTTAAATTCAAAATTTTCCTTCTAGATCGTTGCCTAAGCAACCGCTTGCAATAGCAACCGTTGGCCATACACCCAAGTGTGTCCCAATATTTATTCATAACTGGAAGGAATAGTTTGGATTCCTATCTTTCCCAAGGGGATTAACAAAATGTGAAATGCAAAATGCCAGGGTGGCAAGATTTGAACTCGCCTCGCATTGTCCATTGATACGACAGTAACCATAACACCAGCGGCCTCCTCTACCCGTATATATTAGGTTTAATATAAAATGCGTATTTCTATGAATACAACTTTTGAAAATTGACAGGTAGTAGAGTTTTGGGGGGGGGAGTATCATAGGTTGTTTGTGGGGGGAGGGTTTAGGCACCGAATCTCGAATGTCGATACATACAAGCTGTCGTATATTTTAAATAAATCTAACGAACTAGTAAACGAAAATGATTAAAATTGAGATTCAAGACTGACTATGAGTAACAAAGTAACAGAATCCATACGTAGATGTATCATCTGACGCTCTTTACTTGTATTTAATCTTTATGAATCTCTATCATCGTCATTTTTATTTGTCCTTCTCACGAGCTTCTTCCTGTCTCTCCATCCTATATTTTTCTTTTTTCCCCTTATTCCATTCATTCATTTACTCTTCAATTTGAAGCATGTGCTGTAAAAATAAATAAAGAAGGAAGAAAGAAAGAAAGAAAAAAAAGTAGTCGCAGGTCAGACTGTTTTCGCCAACAAGACGTTGCGAACGCTACTTACCGGCTTGCTATGCTGACCTTCGCTGTAGCTGCTATCAATTTAACGTTGGTTTTTGTTTTTGTTTTTTGTTGTTGTTTTTTTTTGGGGGGGGTGAGTTTTCATTTAATTTAATACTACGGCGTCTCCGTTTCCAAAAAACAAAGCTGAGTAGCACACAAGACAGCCGATTAAAGCTGTCTAAATTAAAACACATTTATTCATATTTCATTTTGGTTGCGATCGATCACAAATATAACTCATCATCAGCAGCAATCATCATCATCATCATCAACTTTATTTTTAGATTACAAATCAGAGACGTTTTGGACATTTTCTTTTTCCGGCAGTTCATGTCATGTCATTTTTTAGTCAGTTTCCAGACTATCAGTAATTGGGTAAGTCACATCAAATCATGTGTGTATGCGAAGTTAAGCAGCGTGAAGCCTGCTCAATACTCTAATTGGGTGCCCTTAACAAAAGCAGGTACTGTACAGCATCATGAGTCCATTTTTTTTTATCAAAATGACTTGATCGGGGAATAATTATACACTAGAAGTTGGATATGTCGTAAAACAAACAACCGACTCATTTACAACGAAGATATCACTAGGAGTATATACTGGTAATACCAGTAAGGGAACCTGAGTTCAATCAAAATGACTGATTCGGAAGTTAAATGACCCTAAACAGTGTTGATATTCCGAAAATAAATAGCCAACATCAACCAAAGTTAAGCAGCTATAAGCTGTTCAATGCTTTATTGGGTGATCACTTAAGGCAACAAGTAAGTACTGTAAGCAACCCGGGTCCTTGTTTATCAAAATGATTCGACATTAATACCCGAAAAAGAGTTGATAAACCGTATACAAAACAAGCAACCAACCAATTAGCAATTAGGCTTACCGTGGAGTTGGAATCTAACCTTAACGTCATGATAGGGAGGGAAGAATCAGATCTACTAATCCTCGGGGATCGAATCTAATCAATAGATCGATAGGTTTTTGTACAGTCATTCAAATCGGATTGTGGTGTGTTCAAGTATTGAAAAAAAATTTACCGTGAAGATAGATTGACAGAAAGTCACATGTAATGGGTATGAGGCGAGGGTCAAAATTTCCTTACAGAGGCCCATGGGATGGAGTTGGGGTTCTTACCACTGCAGACGGTGCAGTTGGTGATTCTACAGCCCCAGCAGACTTGGCAGTACTTAAGATCGGCCAGGTGGTATGATGCTAACTGGCTGGTAACTAGAATTCGAACACGTTCTTTGCTGCAATTATATGTGATTCTACGAAACAAACTAAGAGAATAAAATACAACGAGAGTTGGGGAGAGTCCCCGGCAAAGTGGGATAACGTGTTGGACTAAAAATATCTTTGTAAGCCGAGTTCGCAATTCCAGTCCGTGCAACTACGTTCACATTTCGGACAATACCTTGAAAAATAATATAACAGCTTCATCTTTCCAGCATGGGTTAGATAGTACCTTGTGGGATTTCTGCCCTTGGTTGGCTTGGAAGAGTTGTCTTCCTCGTGCTCTGTTTTTTCCTGCCAGGCAATGCACCAGATTTTGCAACTCTCTTTCTTCTCCGGGACCTTGACCATAATGGGTTTAGGACAGTTATGTCTACACCCTACTTGTGTGGGGTTTCCCCCCCAATCAGGCAATGTAAGTAAGTGACTTTAGCTTAGGACTCTCCATAACTTTTGTATCTTATCCCTTTTCTATGTAAATGTTAATATTAAATATATATCTTGTCTCAGTATTATATTTTCAGTCTTAATGCCTTCTCCACGTGCTGTCCTGTATTAGTCATTTTATATTTAACACTTCTAATCGGGGTTGTTGTTCAATAACAATAATTAAACATATTGTACTTTGAACCCACACCCTTTTATTCTTCTACTAGGATGCTTTGGCATTAAATACCCCGAAAGGTTGTAGCCATTAAACAAGAACCAAACAACAAGAACTTCTGTGATAACGTTTAAGCATCGTTAAGGATGTTTTAGATTATATATTTATCAAAGTGTATTGATATCAACCGATTCCTTGACTCTCTTTTACCATCCGTCCTATCGAGCACCGCCTCTTGGTAGTCTCTAAGACGACATCAGAGTCGTACACATGTATTTTCTTGGGGCTACTATTGTGTCATGTGTAGGGATTCACAGGAGAACGTCGCTCATGAAGTTCGTTCTGCTTCTCATAGAAGTGGCCAGCATGTCAGTTGTTTTCTTTTCAACTGGTTTTTGAGAATGAAGAGTTTTGAGAGTTGAGAGAAGTTTGCTTGTTTTGTGGGGTGCTGCTTCCAGGTTTTGTTTACAATAAGTACGCAGCATCATGTATTTAGTTCCCATTCAGTCATTTTGTAAGTATAAGTTCTGCAACCATAAACATTAAAATACTGCACAACTACAGCTGGGAGAATTCACATCTTTTATTTTATCACAGTGACTAGATTTCCTATATCGATAATCTGTCATAGCTCCCATATCTTTCCTATGCTAGTTTCTTGTTATTTTTTTAATGGCATATCAACCTCGTGGGTTTTTATGCAAACCATCCGTGTAGAATACGTAATAAGTGCTATTAATTATAGCTTAGGGGATGAGGGGTTTCATACCTTTCTCAGTGGTATTAGTTCGACAGTGACCGTAATAAGCGTGAGTTCGAACTCTCGCTTCGACCCGATATCGTAGTCCAACTGTTACCAATACGCCTGGACAATATTTGCTATGCGGTCTAATTGGACATTGCTTTCTGTAGACGAGATATTGCTACCGCGAGGTTGAGAAGGGTCAACTATTCTAAGGGGTGGCTTTGCATTTAATATGGAGATGGCTCCATCTTTTTGATGTGCTTTTAGGTTTGATTTTGTTTCAGCTAGATTCGCCTCCGGTGGGCAAGGAAGTTATCTAATCAATGGTCAAAAGTAATGGCAACTAATTAGGAACGTCGTCATCATTCATTGTGAGAACGGACTTGGTGAATATTTCATATTTTTAGCCATGATCCTGTCTGCCGGATTTATATGGTTTCAGCGTATGCTCACGTGTGAACCAGTGCAATCTGGGAGGAAAAATCCCATTTAATAAAACACTTAAATCCCGATGCCAAAACAGCACCAAATGCATCGCAACATGAAATAAGCAGCTAATTTTTACGACGCGTTGTTTTTTTTTAAACAACTTTATTTAAATGTTACTGACGTAGTTTGGGGAAGCAGTCGACTTTTTTTCAACTAAAATATTTTTCTATGCTGAACGTATCCCTGCCAGAAACGTAATAAATAAGCATGTATTAAAGATTATTGTCTGATTCTTTTTCCAAATGAAGGCTTGATATTACTTGTTTTTCATTTTATTTCCGGTCTATTGTCCTTTATCTTTACTGTGAAATATACATACGAAATACTTCGGCCGTATACCCCACATCGGCTTCATTTAGGGTGTTCCTTGAATCATTGCAGCATAACTGCTCTCTTCTGCTCAAGGTCAAGGCTTTATCTATCAGAGTATATGTATTCACCTTGGGACATTAGTCAACTATCCAAAAAATGATTTCTACTGAAAGATTTTTACATGCATCAGTATTCCTGTTTGTACGCGGAACAGGCATGGGTCAATATATTATATATATATATTATTATATATAATTATTATATATTAAAAATTTGTTTTGGGATGAACAATTAGAAATCACAGTGCTCAACCATACAAATTGTAGAGCTTTAGTTTATTTGCTGAATTTTTTAAATATAAAAAGTTTAATCATAAGCAACTACCAGGTTTCAGGTTATTTCACCCCCATTCGTTAGTAGCACCCTGACGATGGTGAATAACTGACTGGGTAGTTCTTATGAATAAACTTTAATATTCAAATTCAGCATATACTATTATATATATAATGTATATAATTATATATATATATTATATTTTAATTTTTTATGGGTACACTAGTGAACTAGCGTAATGTTTCCAATAGGGCTCAATATATTGTGATATAGAGCATTCATAGTCGTAGAAAGAAGTTGTTTCCCGACGCGGTTTCGGTGTTACTCCAAACACTTCCTGGGGGATTGAGTGAATTATTTTTCGGTTACTTATTAGCTAGACTGATATCTTTTAATTCTACAGAATTTAATCTTGCTATTTGTAGTTGGGGTAACACCGAAACCCGCGGTCGGGAAACAACTTCTTCTACGACTATGAATGCTCCTATATTCACAATATATTGAGCCCTATTGGATTAACTACTACGCATGTTCACATAGTGTACCCATAAATAAATTTAATATATATATTATATATATATTAATATATACAATATTATATATATAATATATGCTGAATTTTTTAAATATAAAAGTTTATCCATAAGCAACTACCCAGGTTTCAGGTTTTTTTTTCACCATCGTCAGGTTGCCTACTAACGATGGTGAAATAACTGAAACCTGGAGTTTGCTTATGATAAATTTTATATTTAAAAAAATTCAGCAAATAAATAAAGCTCCTACAAATTTTTGTGGTTGAGCACTGTGATTATTATTGTTTCTCCCAAACAAATTTTTAATTATATATATATATATGTATTATATATATATATATATATATTATATTGACCCAGCCTGTCCGCTACAAACAGGATATGATGCATGTAAAATCTTTCAGTAGAAATCATTTTGGATAGTTTGACTAATTTCCCAAGTTGAATACATATACTCTGATAGATAAAGCCTTGAACACTTGAAGCAGAGAATGAGAGCAGTATGCTGCAATGGATTACAAGGAACACCTAAATAAGGCCGGTGGGTATATCGGCCGAAGTATTTCGTATGGTATAATTTTCACAATAAATATAAGGACAATAGACCGAAAAAATGAAAAACAATACATATCAAGCCTCATTGAAAGAATCAGACAGTAATCTCTTATACATGTTTTTATTACGTTTCTGCAATGAACGTTCAGAGTAGAAAATATTTTTAGTTGAAAAAAAAAGTCCTGACTGCTTCCATAACTACGTAGTAACATTTAATAAAGTTGTTTAAAAAAACAACGCGTCGTAAAATTAGACTCTATTTCATGTTGCTGATGCATTGGTGCTTGTGTTGGCATCGGGATTAGTAGTTTTATGTAAATGGTTTTTCTCCAGATTGCACTTGGTTCACAGTGAGCAATACGCTGATAACAAATACATCCGGCTAGACAGGATCATGGCTAAAATATAAAATATCCACCAAGTCCGTTCTCACAATGAATGAGTGACGACGTTCCTAATTAGTTTCCATTGACTTTGACATTGATTAGAATAACTTCCTTCGCCCCCGGAGCCGAAATCTAGCTGAACAAAAATCTAAACCTAAAGCACATCAAATAAGATGGAGCCATCTCCATATTAAATGCAAGCCACCCCTAGAATTAGTTGACCCGTTCTCATACCTCGGTAGCAATATCTCGTCTACAGAAAGCAATGTCAATAGACGCATAGCAATAAGGAGGTGTCCATGGTGTATTGGCTAAAGTGTTGGACTCGATATCGTCGTAAGCGAGTTCGAACTCACGCTATTACGGTCACTTTCGAACTAATACCACTGAGAAAGGTATGAAACCCTCATCCCCTAGCTATGAATTAAATAGCACTATTACTGTTTCTACACGGATGGTTTTGGCATTAAATAACCCACGAAGGTTGATATGCCATTAAAAAAAACAAAGAAACTAGCATAGGAAGATATGGACTGCTATTGACAGATTATCGATCATAGGGAAATCTAGTCACTGTGATAAAAAAAAATGTGAATTCTCCCCAGCTGTAGTTGTGTCAGTATTAATGTATGGTTGCATAATTATACTTTTACAAAATGCTGAATGGGAATAAATAATGATGCTGCGTACTTATGTAAACAAACCCTGGAAGCAGCACCCCACAAAACAGCAACTTTTCTCTCAACTCTCAACTCTCATCTCAAAAACCAGTGAAAGAAACAAGACATGACATGCTGGCCACTTCTGGAGAAGCAGAGACGAACTCATGAGCGACGTTCTCCTGTGAACTCCTACACATGGACACAATAGTGTTAGCCACCAAGAAAAATACATTGTACGGACTCTGATTGTCGTCTAGAGGACTTACCAAGAGCGGTGGTCGATAGGGACGGATGGTAAAAGAGAGTCAAGGGAATCGGTGATATCAATACAAATTGATAAATATATAATCTAAAACTATCCTTAACGATGCTTAAACGTTATCACAAGAAGTTCTTGTTGTTTGGTTTCTTTGTTTAATGGCATATCAACCTTCGTGGGTTATTTAATGCCAAAGCCATCCTTGTAGAAGAATAAAAGGGGTGTTGGGTTCAAAGTTACAATAATGTTAATTATTGTTAGTTGAACAAACAACCCCGATTAAGAGTGTTAAATATAAAAATGGACTTTAATACAAGGACAGCACGTGGAGAAGCATTTAAGACGTGAAATATATATACATGAGACAAGATATATAGTAGATATATACATACATAGAAAAGGGATAAGATACAAAAGTTATGGAGAGTCCCTAAGCTAAAGTCACTTACTACATTGCCTGTATGGGGGGGGGAAACCCCACACAAGTAGGGTGTAGACTAACTGTCCTAACCCATTAGTTGTCAAGTCCCGGAGAAGAAAGAGAGTTCAAATCTGGTGCTTGCCTGGCGAGGAAAAAACAGAAGCACGAGGGAAGACAACTCTTCCAGCCAACCAAGGGCAGATAATCCCACAAGGGTACTATCTAACCCATAGCTGGAAAGATGAAGCTGTTTATATTTTTCCAAGGGTATTAGTCCGAAAGTGAACGTAGTTGCACGACTGGAATTCGAACTCGCTTACAAAGATATTTTAGTCCAACACGTTATCCACTTTGCCACGGGGACTCTCCCAACTCTCGTTGTATTTATTCTCTTAGTTTGTTTCTTAGAATCACATATATGCAGCAAGAACGTGTTCAATTTCTAGTTACCAGCCAGTTAGCACATACCACCTTGCCGGATTTAAACTACTGCCAAGTCTGCTGGGGCTGTAGAATTCACCAACTGCACCTCTGCAGTAGGGTAAGAACCCCAACTCCATCCCATGGGGCCTCTGTAAGGAAATTTTGACCCTCGCTCTCATATCCCATACATGTGACTTTCTGTCAAATCTTATCTGTCAGGTAATTTTTTTCAGATAACTTTGAACACACCCACACATCCCGATTTGAATGATCTGTACAAAAACCTATCGATCTATTGATGAGACTTCGATCCCCCCGAGGGATTAGTAGATCTGATTCTCATCCCTCGCCTATCATGACGTTAAGGTTAAGATTCCAACTTCCACGGTAACACTAATTGTCTAATTGGTTGGTTGCTTGTTTTGTGATACGGTTTATCAACTCTTTTTCGGGTCATTTAATGTCGAATCATTTTGATAAACAAAGGACCCGGGTTGCTTACAGTAACTACTGTTGCTTAAGTGATCACCCAATAAAGCATTGAACAGGCTTATAGCTGCTTAACTTTGGTGATGGTTGGCTATTTTATTTTACGGAATATCAACACTTTTAGGGTCATTTAATACCGAATCAAGTCATTTTGATGAACTCAGGTTCCTTACAGTACCAGCTGTTGCTTAGGTGAAATCGGCCTATTGCTGTTTAACTTCGGTAATGGTCGGTTGTTTTGTTTTACGACATATCAACCTTTCTAGGATAATTTATTCCCGAATCAAGTCATTTTGATAAAAAAAAGGACTCATGATGCTTACAGTACCTGCTTTTGCTTAAGTGGTCACCCAATTAAGTATTGAGCAGGCTCATCGCTGCTTAACTTCGGTCATCTAACGGGGAACCGGTGATTTTGATGTGACTTGACCCTAATACTGATAGTCTGGAAACTGACTAAAAAATGACATGACATGAACTGCCGAAAAGAAAATGTCACAAAACGTCTGATTGTAATCCTAAAATAATAGTGATGATGATGATGATGATGCTGCTGATGATGATGATGCTGATGATGATGATGATGATGCTATTTGTGATGATCGCAACAAAATGAAAATATGAATTAAATGTGTTTTTAATTTAGACAGCTTTAATCGCTGTCTGTGTTGCTACTCAGCTTTGTTTTGGAATACGGAGACGCCGTTATGTATTAAATTAAATGAAAACTACACCCCCCCCAAAAAAACAACAACAAAAAAACAAAAACAAAAAACCAACGTTAATATTGATAGCAGCTACAGCGAAGGTCAGCATAGCAGCGGTAGTAGCGTTGGCAACGTCTGTGGCGAACAGTCTGACTGCGACTACTTTTTTTCTTTCTTTCTTTCTTTCCTTCTTTATTTATTTTGTACAGCAACATGCTTCAAATTGAAGAGTAAAATGAATGAATGGAATAAGGGGAAAAAGAAAATATGGATGGAGAGACAGAAGAAGCTCGTGAGAAGGACAAATAAAAATGACGATTGATAGGAGATTCATAAAGATTAAATACAAGTAAAAGAGACGTCAGATGATACATCTACGTATGGATTCTGTTTACTTTGTGACTCATAGTCAGTCTTGAATCTCAATTTTAATCTATTTTCGTTTACTAGTTCGTTAGATTTATTTAGATATACGACAGCTTGTATGTATCGACATTCGAGATTCGGTGCTAACCCTCCCCCAAAACAACCTATGATACTCCCCCCCCCCAACTCTACTACCTGTCAATTTTCAAAAAGTTGTATTCATAGAAATACGCATTTTTAGTAAACCTAATTATATACGGAGTAGATGGAGGCGCGGTGGTGTTATGGTTACTGTCGTAGTCAATGGACAATGCGAGGCGAGTTCAATCTTGCACCCTGGCATTTTGCATTTCACATTCTGTTAATCCCCTTGGGAAAGATAGGAATCCAACTATTTTCCTTCCAGTTATGAATAAATATTTAGGGCACACTTGGTGGTATGGCAAGCGGTTGCTATGGCAAGCGGTGCTATGGCAAACGATCTAGAAGGAAAATTTTGAATTTAAACAAAGGGGATCTCTTCTCGTTAGTCAAAACTTCTTTTAAGTGTTGTTCCTCCCCTTCTTCTTCTTCTTCTCTTCTTCTTCTTCTTCTTCTTTTCTCTTCTTCTTCTTCTTCTTCTTCTTCTCCAAAAAGTACTCCGAAGGTGTAGTGGCTAGTGAGCTGGACTGCAACATCGTAGTAAGCGAGTTCGAACTCTAGTCGCATTGAAATGTCCCCTTTCAGACTAACAGCATTTGGGAAAGTATGAAACCCTCATCCTTCCAGCTATGGGTTAAATAGTACCACTAATGTTCTTCCTGAAAGCTGGCTTTGACATTTAATAACCCAAGATGCTTGATATGCCATTAAAAAAAAGAAGCCGCGTGATTTTAAATTTCAAAAGAAATTTATTCTTTAAAACAAAGAAAAGATATTCTTAAAGCTGAAGGTAAAAATTGCTGTGGATTCTATTTTATTTTTAAGGGCACCACGGCATTAAATACGGACACCGCAGCATTTTCCATAGTGCTGCGTTCTAATCTCATCCCTGTTTTCACAATCGGCTTATGTGAGTTATGGCTGCATAAATTATACATCACATGAAAAATTAGCAACCATCTATGTCATTTGGGTTTTAATACTTTTAAAAATTCATGATTCTCTGAAGATAGATTAAAAAATCTCAGAATTTAACCCGCCCAATAGAGGAGCAAGACCCTCACCAAAAGGGGCGTCCTGTGTATGAAACTGTTATCGGTGATATAACCTATTGACATAAATGGAATGCGCCGACGACTACTATAAGTACCAGGAACAATTATGGCTTGACACGAAGAAAATGTGAGTCAGCTTGTAACTATATTGGTCGAACGCAATCTCCACTTTTTTTGCTGTAAATTTCTACTCCTTTTGTTCAATACATTTGTATACATTGTTACCAGTCGGTTGTCTTATTTTTGACCCTTAAAACCCCACAACAGAAACCAAACTGCATCTAATGATGAGGCTTTAGTTCTGGTGGTTTTGTGAGAGTGAAGTACTTCATTGTCATTACTCTGAAATCCACTCTTAAAAAACAACTAAACAAAGAATGTGAATATAAACGTACAATGAATGCAATTCCCTAACTTCTAGGTATAATATATACCTACACTGTTTGACATACCGTTAAAATCAATCAATCAGAATTTAGCAACTTTAACTGTCACTGAAGTGCATATCTGTTCGTTCCTCTACCCCCCCTCTACTCCACGTGGAAAATGATTTGTTTTTGTTTCAATTGGATCACCTCTCATTCTTCTTTCTAGTAAAATAGTTAATCCTAATTTCTCTAATCTCTCCCTGTAACTGTAATTTTTTTTACTCTTTTTATTACTTTGTCACTCTTCTTTGCATCAATTATTTTGAAAGTTTCAATTAGATCACCTTCAAGTAAAATAGTTAATCCTAATTTCTCTAATCCCTGTAGCTGTAATCTTTTATTATCTTCGTTACTCTTCTTTGTATTACGCTTCAAACTCAATATCAAACTCCAATTTTATATCTAGACACTTGTGAGCCCAGACCTGAACACAATATTTTATATGAGGTCTTATTAGGTTTTTATATATTTTTAAAAGTACGTTTGCATCACTTGAGATAAAATTACTAACCGTCCAGTCAACTTGTTCTCGAAAAAATTGACAAAATATGTTTGTCAGTTGTAAACGTAACATCAAAGCCAATCCCTCGATCACATTACTTTTCTGATTTTCCCGTTGCTTAATTTATGAACAAGAAGAAATCTTGAAGAAAAACTATAAACCGGGAAGTTCCAATTTTGGACCTCCGAGGAGTGTCGAGTACCTCTTTATCGCCATTATTCCTAGGTCCACTATTACCTGTTAGCGTCTCATCTGTGGGTTAAATAGAAAAAATGAGTTCAAACAGATGCATTTAAAGAACTGCAATTCAAAAGAAATTTTGAATATTCATCAAGAATGAACAAAACAAAACGTCTCCGGTATAAAATAACCCAACAAGGGTTGACGTGCCATAAAATCCAACCAACAAAACCAGTTTGGTATTGTTTTTTATATAATATCAACCTTCGTATGTTATTTATGCCAAAGCTATTATTGTAGAAAAATAGCAGTGGTAGTAAGTTTGGGGTATGAAGGATACAGACTTTTACCAAAGGTATTAGTCCGAAAGTGAACCTAATAACGCTACTGGAGTTCGAACTCACTCACGACAATGACGTAGTCTAGCATGTTAGCCACTATGTCACGGTGACCCCAAACCGCCAAGTGGTAAATATTCATTAAAGATCAGACTGTTGTTTAAAAGCATAACATATATTAAAAGTTATACCCATACACACACTCAATCTTTAAACATCAGGTAAATAACTTCTACCTTTGATTGTCTCAATGCTTCTACTTTGATTATACGGATAATCCCAATAGTAAGGTCTCTAAAGCGCTGACGGCGCAAGGACACTGTTCATGCAGCTATTGTGTTTGTTGCAAATGTGCATGTGCGTTTGTTTGCTTCTGCATACGCCTCACTACCACACTAAGTCTTGGCTTAGCAGTCGCTTCCGATGGAGTTCTCGAATGACGCTACTGTAGGGGATTATCTTCCCTTTGTCGGAAGAGTTATCTTCTCGCTGCGTTGCTGTTTGTTCCCACTATGGGACCTCTGGTAGTTAAGCGCGTTCATTTTGAACTTGTCTTCCTCTTTTTAGCTGGATCTTCTCAAGAACTGCTACGGGCTAGATTCTATCTACCCCCCTTCTCGGTGGGGTTTTTGTCACCCTCCTTACATTACTGTAAGTCCTTTATACAGCATGGACTATCCTTTAGTTCCATGTCTGTAACATTTATATGTTAGGTACATTTGGATATCTTGTTTATACCTAAATATTTTATATGTATTTACATGTTCTATTCTCCTGTACATTATGTATCTTATCGTTTCCATGTGATGTTATATATATATATTAAATGTTTTGTCTTACAACGTGTCGGAATTGTATGTTCATTAATTAAATAACTAATGAAACTTACACTACCAACAAGTGTGAAATTCATCGACAATTAACAAAAGTGTATGAAGAATCGTGAAGGATGTCAAAAACGCCCGCAAGTGGTTTAACGAGTTTGCAACGACAACGAGGTTCAACGTTCCTCAGCGACATGATGGCGAACTGGTACGACATGGGAGAAATAGTGATTATTTAGAAAAATAGATTCATGTTCAAACTTTAAAATGATGCAAATATCATTGATATCATCTTTTACAAGGATAGCTTTGGCATTAAATAACCCACGAAGGTTGATATGTCGTTAAAACAAAGAAACCGATACCAAACCATAATAATCTACTGTAATTAACCTTGTATATTTTAGAAATCCTTTAATTTCAATCTAAAAAAAAAACACCTTTGTATAATGTTCCTTTCATCTTTTCACTGTACTAATTTTCCTTAGGTTCTAAATATATAAAAGATTATTTCTGTCAGTCTGTATGTCAGTACAACAAGTGAGCGCTCGTCATTTTACAAAGGACGATTTTGGAGACCAACAAAGACCAAAGTTCAATTAACGTTTCTGTAATTTCTAAATATTTTGGAGGCCTCACCGTTTGAATTAGCCCTGTATATATTTCTTAATCCTGACCATTTTTGACCTTCAGCCATTCTCAAAAAATATTAATTTCATACCTGATTACACTTAAAGATTGACATGATGAAAGTCATAGCATTTTGCTTCACGTTTGAATGAAGATTCGACTTTGTACGCGTTTATAAATAGATTCTCATGTTTGTTCGTTCCTTGCATTTTTTTTAATTTTTTGTTTTTTGTTTGTTTTATTTTCTTCGTTTTTTAATCATCAGAGAGGAAGATTAGTCTAGAAATTGATAAATTTCTAAAATGAAGGCACGACTGATTAGAAACATCACTAGAATCGTTCTGATAAGAGAAGAACATTCTGAATTTGTCGGTGAGAGTCTGATTATGTTTGACAACGATCCCAGCAAGTAAATCAAATCCATAGCCAGGAACATGGGAGTGTCTGAGTTTCCTATCACTCAGGCGGTGTATAAATACATCCGATATCTATGATTCAAATACTATTTACAAGAAACTTTCAATATGAAGTTATAGGGAAATTCAATGAACCTTCTATCAAAGCCAATATCACTTTACTAATAAACGTAGGCATTTACTCAGCTCGTTGACCATGTGTAGGATGTGACACAAATACAATTTACAGGAAACTTTCAATATGAACTTATAAGAATTTACAATCGTTGACCACGTGTAGGATGTGACACAAGGTCGCAAGTATGGGATACCCGGCAAGGATTGAACTGGATATTCAGTACTAATGGATCTGCGAGACTAACTTGCTAACTATTACATCACGACGGGAAGCATTGTGTTATTACAAGTACACAAACACATATATTACATATTCAACGTAATCAGCATACGACTAAATCCAAAATAATCTGGTGGAGTCTCCGTAGTGTAGCGGTTAACGCGCAGGACTTCAGCTATGGTTTGAATAGGACCACTACTGTTCTTCTACAAGGATGGCTTTGACATTGAATAACCCACCAAGATTGATATGCCATTAAAACAAAGAAACCAAAACCAAACCTAAATAATCCACAGGAATTAAACTTGGACATTTTTAGAAATCCTTTAATTTCAAGCTGACAATCTTTGTATAAATTTCCTTTCTTCTTGTCACTGTACCAATTTCCTTATCTTCTAAATATAGAAAGGAAAGATTATATCTGTCTCTCTGTACAATGACTGAACGCAAATCGTTTTAACAAGAAAAATTGGTGGAGACCAGCAAAGACCAAAGTTCAATAAAATTCACACCCTTTTGTCCGAGAGAGGCTTAATAACTTTCTACCCTTCATTTTCCATATGTAAAGCAAAATAAAATATAATAAGGATATAAATTAATATATTCCAAAATGATTTTTAAAATGATTAAAAATAGAGAAAACTAATAAACGATAAAACATGATAGAAAGCAAATAAAATAAAAATAAAATTAAAAAATACAAAGAAGAATAATGATAAATAACTTAAAAACAAGAATATATCTATTAATAGTGTAGATTCACTTCCGGTTTTTGTCTGTAACAAAAACTGCGTCACTGCTTACGTCACATTACCCAACACATAATCCAACGTCATAACATAGAATAAATATACTCAAAATGTGAGCATGCAACCTTAGACAATCCTCATTATTTCAATAAATAGATGACCGACATTATATATTTATATATAGATTGTTTTATTCTAATATAATATTTAAAATTATCGGAACTGTTTCCATTTCAAATTGTCTTTCTTTTTTTTTTCTTTTTTTACTCCTTTAATAAATTTGACGATTTTAGATACTTATGGTACACACTCTATGACATTGAATTTTTAGCTCCCATCCCCTCAGGCAATATCTTTAAAAAAATATCTTTACACCGCCCGATGTCTTTTAATTTTGCTAGTAAAGAATAAAAGATGATATAGGAAAATAATTTTTATTAATCTAGATATAGATATAAAGATAAGAGACCGCCCTGTCGGCTGGGGCATTAGAATGCACCAACTGCACCTCTGCAGAGGGGTAAGACTCCCCCAATGGGGCCACCTGTTGGCCGTGGGTGGTGACCCGTGATGCTTAAGGATAGAGCCCAGGTGGATGAGCAGTTCATGACATGCAATACTCCACTTTGGCCCTATCTTGGGCTAGACGGGTGGTCGGAGAGGCCCCCTCCGATCAATCGGCTGGTCACGTCAAGCCCTAGCACCTATATGATTTTCCCAACCCTATTGTCCTTATGACAAGCCCCAACCCCTTTTTTATCATATGGGTGCTAGAAGGCAGTGGCTGCAGGTCTACATGTCCTGGGAATGACGTTAAACTCTATCTGATGGTGAGGTTCCGGTTTTGGAGGTTTGGGGAGTGTGGAGCACCCCTTCATCACCATTGCTCCCTGGTCCACTCTGACTCGGAGTGGTAGTACCTGTTAGGGTTATATGGGTTAAATAGAAAAATTTAATTAAAAAAAAAAATTGTATTATCCATTAAGAATTGATTTGTTTCAGGGCTTTGTCGGCATTGAATGACCCACTGAGGTTGATATGCCGTAAAACAAAACAAAACAAACCAAACCAAACCAAAGATAAGAGATTTATTTTTAGCATTACAAATTCCAGGCAAGATCGGGTAGCTCTGACAATTATCTACATAAATTGAAGCGAATTACTGGAAGTTGGGAACTGAAAAGTTAATGTGACATTTTATCGCAGTCACTAAGTGAATAGGATTAACACCTGCTAAAACCTATAAATACTTTTTAACTTACTTTCAATATTCTGTATTCAGATGTATCGTTTTATTTTTAAATATCCGTTTAGTTATTTTAGATAACAAATAATTAAATACCTAAACAGGTGCCACGACATATCCCTCTTCATGAAGAACCTAATTTGGTGGAATTAATCGTTAATCGGCAGTCTGACGTCAGTCACATATCTAGTTATCAATCTTTCTATCTCACTTCATATTTGTCTGTCTATCTATCTCAGTCACTTCATGTTTATCTATCTATCTATCTCACTTCATATTTGTCAGTCTATCTATCTCAGTCACTTCATGTTTATCTATCTATCTATCTATCGCACTTCATATTTGTCAGTCTATCTATCTCAGTCACTTCATGTTTATCTATCCATCTATCGCACTTCATATTTGTCAGTCTATCTATCTCAGTCACTTCATGTTTATCTATCTATCTATCGCACTTCATATTTGTCAGTCTATCTATCTCAGTCACTTCATGTTTATCTATCTATCTATCTATCTATCTATCTAGCAGTTGGTAGAACACCCGCCTTGGAATCACAAGGTTCCAAGTTCGATACCGGTCCCCACTAACCCAGCTCATGGGTAGCACAGATTGTTTAATATGATCTGTGTGGTGAGCTGATGCTAAGTGTGGCGTTCTATCTCAGCAAAAATCTCCTTGGTCTAGCGTTAGCGAAAAGGGGATAGACTTCCTCGATGACCGACTGATACCGACGATAGGTCACTCCGCCAATTTTAATTATATATATATATTTTTTTTTTGGTGGGGGGATTATGTGCTTAATTAAAGTCATACCTAGTTTGTTAATTAATTGATAGGTATGACTTTAATTAAGCACAGAATCTCCCCCCCCCCAAATTGTCAGCCTTCGCCATTTCAAACACATTGTTTGACCACTTCATATATATATATATATATATATATATATATATATATATATATATATATATATATGATAAGTTGTAAACACGATGTGTTTGGATATGGCTTTTTGTCAACAATTTTTGGGAGAATATGTGCTTAATTGGAGTCGTACCTAATTTTGAAAATTAATTAGTTAATAATTCATTAATTAGGCGGGAATGCCTATTTAAAATGTATGGCTAAACAAATCGAGAAAAATCAATCTCTGGTTTTTCTCGATTTGTTTAGCCATACATTTTAAATAGGCATTCCCGCCTAATTAATTAATTATTAATGAATTAATTTTCAAAATTAGGTACGACTCCAATTAAGCACATATTCTCCCAAAAACATATATATATATATTTATATAAAGTGTATTTTGGCAGCATTTCTTATTTTATACAAGTTTTGTTGAACTGTACAGACAATTCTTGTCGGACGAGTATTTGGTTGATCCTTATGGCCCGAAAATTAGAAAGGGTCAACCAAAAACTCGTCCGACAAGAATTGTCTGTACAGTTCAACAAAACTTTTATATATATATATATATATATATATATATATATATATATATATATATATATTATATTCAGTACCTAACTATCTGCATATTTGTCTAAGTTTATCTATATATTATGACGAAAGTGGCCGGAGAAAAACATGAAGAGATAGCAACGAGTTCAGAGGCAAAGAAAAAAAAACCTTTT
>CM042137.1:33263662-33265799 GCA_023376005.1 Doryteuthis pealeii
TCACTTGTCCAAAATAAATATATATAGGGAGAAACCACAAGGTTCCTAGTTCGATACCGGCCCTCACCAACTCAGCGTATGAGTAGCACAGGGATCTGTGCGGTAAAAGTTAGGAGTTGATGGTAGGTGTGGCGCCCCACCTCAGACGCAAAAACAATCTCCTTGGTCTAGCGCTAGTGAAAAGGGTATAGACTCCCTCGCTGTCTGGCTGATACCGACTTTAGGCCACCCGACGACTTTACTTTATATATATATATATATATATATATATATATATATATATATATGAAACTTAAGTTACGGTATTATAGTCCCATAATAGTGTATTTTAGGTTTTAAACGTGCTCTGATATTAGAGCTTTGAGCACTTTTCTATGCAAACACTATTCTTATTTGATCTCCTTCCTTATGTATATAACTGAAAACCTTAAATCTTATCAGATATAAATTTATTTCAACCAATTTTCTTTTTTAAATCTGATTTCAAAATAGACAATAATTACACATCGGGGTGGGAGTATTGATAGATTAAATTGGGACGGGAGATATGAGGTAAATAAATATTTCGGGTTTATTCTATATATATGTATATGTCCTGTGTTAGGGGACCTTCTGGAATAACCTAACGCATTATCAGCAATTGGTGTTAGCTACTGAGCTAACACCACCCTAATTCTTATACTTCTATAAATCTTTTTCAACTCGATCAATGTCATGTTTAAGAGAAAATACGCAATATAGTCTCTGTCTCGAATGAATGAAGATGATACTAAACCCGAATCGTCAGACAGATGCATCAGCACGTTTGGAGAGGTGTGCATCTCTAATTGATTGTATTCATTGATGATAAATGTTATATTAGACACACATAAATAAATAAATATATATCTATATATATATAATGTGTGTGTGTGTGTTTTGTTATGTATGAACTTTGTTCTTGTGAACGTTGTTTTTTTTGTCTTTTGAACATTGGAAAAAAGAACAAAAAAAAAAAAAAAAGAAAGAAAAAGAAAACAATAACAAAAAACAGAATTTTAATATTCAATTGTGGTTCTGTTCCTGGTTTGATCAATTCCGATATTTCGGGTGAACCTTTACCCTTTTTCAAGATATATGAGACGGTCTGAAGAAAAAAAAATGAAATGCTGTATATCAGGGCAAAAAAATTATTACATGATATATTTGAAGTGAGCACACTCGTGCACTCACTCCAAAATTTTTTTAATTTATTTTAGAGTGGGATACACCAAGTGTGCCCACGACTCGGCATATAGCCGGAAGTTTTAAAATTGGAGGGAAGGGTGACAAAACTGGTAAAAAATAATTAAATGAAGTGAACGGATTTGGCGTTTTTTAGCCGTTATTTTTCTTTCGAAATTGTGTGACGTAACTCATCCGAAATATGATCATGGTAGTCGTTCGAAAGTGGCATGACTTTGATCGTAAAGTCATGTGCAACTTAAAGAAAATTAAAGAATAAAAAAGTAGATAAATAAAAAATGATATTACGTCACAACATTAGTCTTCGGCTCCTCGCCGTGTTTTAGGCCGAAATACGCGTTTTCATGGAATTTTTCCATTTTTTCTTTTAAGGTTATGATATATTGTGGTGGGATATTATGTATGGGATGTGTGAAAGTATTTTTATGTGTTAGAAAAAAACAACAAAACAAAACAAAAAACTAAACTAAACGTTTTTATCGTTGACAATCTTCACCATCTACAAATAAATTCATCCTTTGGAATACTTGTTTTTTTCTCTGAATGTTTGAGATGAGGCTTAATGATTAGAATTATCTACGTTATTCGGACTATTGTCCTCATCTTCATTGTTATCTGTACAACTTTTCGGCTGATATGCCCTCCGGTCTTCTTCAGGTATTTATATCGGACTCAGGAACCTTCTTTTCGAACTCGGGGAACCTTCTTTTCAGACTTGGGAAACTTCTTTTCGTAATCCGGGAACCTTCCTGGTCGTATATCGGAGCCATCACGCAGTCGAACTATTGAGCCTAAAAACCCCTTTAATTCTGTCCACGGGGCATCTGTTTCTCATATCTGCTAACCATAATAAATAATTAACACAGCTACCCGCTCTACCCTGACACCAGCTATGGTTAGCGACAATTATATC